>VWZG01006900.1:0-151241 GCA_013396735.1 Grallaria varia
TATGATTCTATGATTCTAAGTTGTGTCCCGAGGCCACAAACTCAGTGGAGACCCACCTCGTTGCAGGCACTGTCCCACCAAGTGGTAAATTAGTGGTTTGTTTTTTTTTTTTTAGAAGTGTTTATAATAAGGAAGGATGAGACAAAGGGGAATATGTAATTTCCCCATTATAGATGGAAAAAGGAGAAGAATAGTCCTCTTGTTACAGACGTGTTCAAGTGTCTATAATTCTTGTATTGACGGCATGGATTGAATTGGTAGAAGGTGTTTGTACCACTTCAGCTAGTTCTCCTTCCATGGCAAGAAGAGCTGCAGCAGCAGAGAGAGCCTGAATGCAGTACAGGCAGGTGAGGTTGTGCTGAATGAGGTGAACCTCTATTGGATGAGTGCACTTTATCATCTGAAGAGATGACCCAAAATGCCTTTCCCAACCCACACAGAAAGGTTTTCTAACCCGCTTCTTCCTTTTTCTGCTGGCTGATGAATTTCACTGGGCTCAGTAGTTACACCAAAGTAAATTAAAGCTAAAGAAAACACAACAGCAGGGAAAAGTCCCATTATCTCGCAGCACGTCTCCCCTGCAGAGAGATATTTTTGACAATTCTGCTTCTTTTTTTCCTAATTAGAAGTAATGATGTGTTTTTCGGGTCAAGAAGACCTCCTTTGCTGTGAAATATTAGGCTGATTTTGACAGCGTAGCTAAAAATAGGCGTGTTCACACACGTGTGTCTGCATGCACATGCACCAGCGGGAATAAACATGTAGTGCTCTTTGCTTAATTATAAACATACTTTCCTCTGGAGGTGGGGGAGCGCCCTTGCCTCCAGTTAGTTGTTTTTCAAGTAAATAGAGAGAAGGAGTTTTCTGAAGAACAGATGGGCTGGAATGAGGAATAGAAATATTTTCAGTCAAAGAGGGGCCAGATGATGTCATAAGCCACAGGAACAAAGTTCAGTTATTTTATGCTCTCATCCAGACCTCAGAGTGAAAAAGCCTCTGTTGTTAATTTCAGATTCCTCTGCTTTTGAAGGCTGGCTCTGGCTTTAAATACTATTATAATACACACGGAGCTAAACTGAGCAAACAGCGATTGAGCAATGATGGAAGAATATATTTGTCAGCACTGGAAGCATTTGGGTAATGTTTGCACTGCAGATGATGGGCCAGAGATGCACTTGGTTATTCTGGAGGGAAAAGGGTGTACCTGGAATAAACTTTAATGGAAATCTGCCTCTGGCTGTCTGAAGTGAGCTTGGCTTTGGAGGACTCACTAGCTGCTCCCAAACATTACTGCTAGTCTGGCTAGCTCTTAAGCTGTGACTAAACACTCTCCTGCTCCACTTATGTGCATACCTCCTACTGTGTGAGCTCGTAGGTGTGCATGTGTCCACCTGGGGATGTTGGTTATTATCATTGTACCCTCTGTGAAAACTGCTAATGAAGCACTTGCTGTTATCCTGAGTCACAGACTCTTCAGGCAAGGTTAAGTGTTAGCAGACCGGGGCTGCATTCCACCAGATGGAAAAGAGTCTTGTCCAAGGCCAAAACAGGAGAAAGAGGAGGAGGAGAGCCCGATGGAGTCCCGGCTCAGGAACCCAATGCAATTTGATATTTCCAGGGATGAAGAATGACTATGAAAGTTAAAATTATGGTAATTGGAACTATTGGTGATGATCACTTTGCACCAAGCTGGCCAGGCAGCAGCTCCTGAGCATGTGTCATTGTTTAGCTCAGAGCGATGGAGCTGGGATGTAGCTCTAAGAGCTGCTGTCCCAGGGCTGGCTTGGAGGAGCACAGTAGTGATATTGCAATGGAAAGATGCTGTAGGAAATGCAGAAACTGTTGCAGTGCAGAGAAAGGTGGGAAAAGTGTGTGCAACAATCACTTGGTGGCTCTGACAAGCTGGTGATAAGAAATTCTGCAAAGAATGATAGGGAAGACTGTGTACAAAATAAGGGGTTTGGGCGTGCTCACATACCTGTGGAAATGTTCTCCCTGCCTCTACAAAGCTACTTTTCAGGACTCAATTATCTTATATGGCAGCCGGAATAAAATTCTTGCTGTTTATTTCAGTATCGATCAAATTGGTCCCAGTTGTTTGCACAGCACTGTGCACCAGTCCTGGTTGTGTTCTGGTTAACTCCCTTCAGAGGCACCAGTGATGCCCATGAATCAGGCAGAACAATTTATTCGCTAAGAGAAGTCTAATGGATGGTTTGGACAGTCTCCAAAAGTGTAGCTCTCCCTGCCTGAACAGCCTGAAACGTTTCAGCACTTGAGAGCTGAATCCAGAGATGGGCACGGCTGAGAGCTGCACACAAAACTGACAGACCGAGATTGCTTTTTCCTCTCTCTGCTTCCTCAGCCTCTCAGGGAGACTTGACTCCTAGGAGGGGAAGTGTTTGGGAATCCAAATCCAGTCTAAATGCCACTGTCCCCCAATTCACTGCTTTACCTTCTAAATGTCAAGGTTTTGAGCTCCAGAAAGCATCTGAAAACTATTGTGATGCCTTACAGGTACAGCATGTCCCAGCTCCCTACACGGCTTTAATTAGTGTTTATTTGAATTAGCATTCCTAAAGTCTGAAGTGAATATGAGATCTGAAAAAAATCAGAATGCAGGACAATTTGAGACACAGTTAAAGGGAGGTTTTGATTGACACAGGGTCATTAAAAAAAAAAAAAAAAAAAGTTAATTCCAGTAAAGCTTAGCCTGAAAATGTACTTTTGAGAGGTTTAGGGTGTAGTGGGTTGAGCCCATACAGCAGCTGTACACTCACCTGGCCACTTGCTCACTCCCTCCCTCAGTGAGGGTGTGGGGAGAACTGGAAGAACAAAAGTGAGAAAAGCTCCTGGGTCAAGACGAAGATGGGTCAGTAACTAAAGACAAACAAAGGTGAGATGGGAACAAGTGCTGCAAAGAGAGTCATCCACCACCTTCCATCAGATGCCCAGCCAGTCTCTGAGCAGTGTCTGCGGCGGGAAGACTAACCCTCCCTGTGGTCCCACCTGCATCCCCTCCCAGCCTGCTCCCTGGGCGGTGGAGTGAGAACCAAGGAAGGTCTAAATGCCCTGCAAACACTGTTCAGCAGGAGCCAGAGCCGTGCACTGGTGTGTTATCGACACTGATGGAGCCCGTGCGGGCTGCTAGGACGAAAATTAACTCCATCCTGGATGGATCCTGTGCATGGGGTTTTGGAAGCGAGAGGGCTTTGTCAGGCATGTCTCTTTTGATGTCAGCAGGAGCTGGGGAGCAGAATCAAGAGCCTACACAACACTTCCCAAAAGGGCAGTAGGAAGGCACTATTACCTGTAGACCTGGACAAAAAGCCAGTTTGGGCAATTCCAGCAGGGGTTTTGTTAGGTGGCAGTCACCCAGGATGCGTGGCACAGAACAGGAGATAGAAAACCAGTGTTAGTTCATGAGTTAAGAGGATGGAGTACGTTTGGGTGATGGCAGTAGCACTGGTGTCTGTTTGCTCAGACAAAGAGATTAATGCTTTGTAAGGGAAGGTGGCCTGGTGTTCTCTAAGGTCCTGCAAGGGGGTTATTTCCTATGGAGCCCAGTATTCATCTGAGAGGGTTGACTGAGAGAATATCAATTTAAGGGGCTATTTTGTGACCATGTAGCCTTTCTGGCAGCATAGCCTGAGTTTGGACGATAGATGCATTTTCAGGGGCATAGTATGCAAGAACATGGGACAGAAAAGCAGCAGGGGACTGTGGTTCCTTCACTTGGTGCTCTTAGGAGACATCGTGCCGTGAGTGATGAGAGGGCTTGAAAATTTACTGAGCCCAAGGACAGAAAGTTTCCTCTGTTCCCATTCTGTGTTACGACCATCAATCTGTGAGCTACTGCTGGCTGGTGGGAGTGTCTCTCATCTTAGAGATTGTCATAACTGGATGCTAATGGTCATTTAACCTTGCACAGTTTTGTTAGAGAAATGGCAAATGGGTACCAAGTGCATCCAAACCAGTATATAGCAGGGATGGTTGCATGCCATTGCAGTAGGACAATGTGCTGAAGTGGAGAAATCTTTACACAGACATTATAAAGGCTCCTTAGAAGCCAAGGCGTGTCTGCTGACAGCAAAGACCCTCCTGTGCTAAGTGCAAATTCCACCGATGGAGACAGGTAGCACCAGCAGAAGTGCACACAAACAGCAAACCCAGGAGAAAAGGCAGGTTTGTGGTAGAAACTGCCAAAAAGCTGACGTATGTTTTTAATGAGTCGGAGGAGTCCCGGAGCCTGTGTGGTACAGTGAGGGTCCCTTGAGGTGGAGGCATTGCTGCCTCTAAGTAATGTTCTTGTTTACTCCCACTGAGGCTTTATGTAACCATCCTCCTCTGCCCGTGACTGCCTGTCAGATCTGAAATAACTTTCCTTCTGATGGATGTCTTCATGCTGGAGGGGAATTGTAGGGATCTTCAGTATGAAATGGCCAGCAGAAAGAGCAGTTACTCTCTCTGTGCTGTCTTCTAGGGGAGCATGGAGGCTTGAAGGTAGATGAGGAAGATCCAGCATTTATTTTTCCTGGATGTTTCTTTACCTGAAGTAGAATTATGAAAGTAAGAATCTTTTCCTTTGGGAGACTGTGATCAGTCAGATGCTTCCAGGGGTTTTTGCATTAAAATACAAAGTAGAAATCTTGTAATACTAATCTTAGCTGCATTCTTTACATAGTGTTTTCCAACTTCTTTGCTGTGTTGTACTTCCATCAAGCTGTAGAAGGCAAGGCTGTTTGTGGTAGGAAGATGACGCACATTCAAATGTCCAGGTGTGTCCATCCAACCGCCCCCACCCTACCTGTCAAATCAGCCACTTGTGTAGCAACATCAAAGGGAGGGATATTTAAATTGCCATAAATCATTTAAAAAATAACCCCCTTTTCAGCCCCTACCCCCCGCTAATGGGGGGTATATTTAGCCCTTACCGTGCAAGGTGGAAGGGACAGCACTGTTGGAGAAACACCGTGATTCAGTGATCCAGTGGCTGAGTGTTGTGAGACAGGACTGAAAATTGCAGCAGCATCTTAAAACAGTTCAAGGTGTCAGCAACCAAGTTCCCATCAGGAAAGCTACTCTGAGGATGCAGCAAACTAATCTGCCAGGACTTGCTGGGTTCATGGCTCAGCTGGCATTCAGTGTACAGCAAAGTTTGAGGCTTTGAATATTTTCACATCTTCTACCTTGCTCTGGGATTTATCAGGACAAAACTCCCCCTGAATAATTTTGAACCATCTCCTTTGGCTGTTAAGTAGGGAAAGAGAAGCAGCAGCTAAAGCTTGACCTTACTTAGAAGAACTCTTAATTATTTACGCCCTTTTTATGGACTGCTGCTGCCAGCAGCTTTCGCTCCCTTTGCGGTTGTGGGTTGCACTGCCTGGTGCTGCTGTGTGCTCACAGGCCATGTTCCATGAATATATTCCCTTGATCAGATATCAGAATTTTTTTGTGCCTGGGTTCATTTCTCTCTTCATCTCCACTGTCTCCATTCATCCACCAAACCCCCAGTAAGGCCTCTTACTTTCTTTTTCTTGATACTAAAATGGTCTGAAAATAGAGTTGCTTTTCATTTTCTGCATGTGAGCAAAGCTCTGAAAGTCTTCACTGTTTTCACCCCCCCTCCTCATGTCTTCCCAGTAAACTGTTTTGAGATTTGTCAAGGGATAATCTTGAGTTGCAATTATTTATTCCAGAAAATGTGAGGTCTTGGCTATACCATGAACACCTGCTCAAAGTAGGACACCAAAGGTTGCAACACCCAGTGAATGCTTCTACATCTGGACAGAGATGTGCTTTGTAGTGCCAGAATATAAAGGAAAAAACACACCTTTTTGCAGACACAGACATACAGCACCACACAAGTCATCTTTGTTTAAAAAAAAGAAAAAAGAAAAAAGAAAGAAGGGGGAGGATATTTGGGTATTTTACTAGTTTAGCCGTATCTATATGTGGGATTGTTGCCAGCACAGCTCCTTCAGTGAAGGATCACACCTCTTCATATCCCTGCCTTGCAGAGCTATGCTGGCAGAAATGCTTGTACGTACAGCAGTTGTTGCCTGATTTTTCCCTTTAGAAGGACTCTGCTGATGGGAAACAGGGAGAGCGAGAGACCCAGTGTGAATTCCTCTGCTTCACCCACAGAATAGCTCTCGTGGGAGAGGAGAGACTAATAAATGGGCTGTGAGTTTGAGATAGTGGTCCCCTGACTGAGACACACATGGGCTGAAGGGGTGGGAATCCAGGCTGCTCCTGTCTCCCTGGTATTGTCTCAGTTACAAGATTCTCCTTACGGCTGGAGCACAGCCACACGTTTGGTCCCCAGTGGGAGAAGAGAGACATTGTGTGGTCCCAGCTCTGTAGGTCAGTCCTGAAATTCATCCTTGCTTCAAGGCCACATTGGCTGTGTTAGCCTTGCTGGAGGCCACCTGGCTTACTTGAGTTTAGCAGAATCAAAGAAATTACCTGCAAAATCACCCAGTGACACAGTTCACTGTGGAAAAGGTGCCTTGGTTTAAGCTTGCTTTGGGTACACATCAATTTGGCATATATTCTTTTAATGTATTTATGGTCATGCTGAGATAATCCTGCACCAGGTGTAGGATAAGCCCCATGCACTCAGAGCAGGGAACAACATTTGGTGAATCATTGATGTAGGATTGAAAGTATTAGCAAAGTAGTCCTGTTGTCCGACATTCTTCACAACACACACAAATCCATAGTGTTACCAAAGTACCTCTTACCCTCTTTCCCATCCTATCCCCTACGTGGGTTGTTTGCTCTGCAGTGGGTGAGTGGGAGGTGGTTTTCCATGGCATCTTCAAAGGTATTTTCCCTCTGGCATCTCCCGGGTTAAGCCTCTGAGCACCAAGATGCTGAAGCCAAGCCATTTGTTCCCAGGTGTATCTTCTCATTATGCACACCAACAGATAAACCTTTTCTTTGATCCTGCCCAGATCCTGATGCCAGAGAAGCCATTTCTGTAGTTAGACAATGCACCCCATGGAAAGTCATTTTAGCCGGTTTCTTTGACATGCCAAAATGTTGCCCCAAACCTCCTATTCTCAACTAGTCAAATGCTGGGTAAGGTCAGTGTATTCAGTTGTATCTTGGGTTTCACTGCATGAGTTTTGTGTTCAATTAACTGCAGTTTGGATGTCTGTAAAATTCCCAATATGCAAATGTCCTAAATTTGGCAAAATTGGACTGGAAATCTAATTAGAGCAGACTTTTATATGCTGTGTCCCTGACTTCCCTTCCAAATAAGCTGTCTTCAAAATACTTTATATTAGTTCTCCTGGATTTTTTGATTTTTCTATTCTCGCCTTTCCCCAGAACAGAAGAAAAAAGAAAAAAGATGATGAAGAATTACAAATGCAAAAATAATTTGCATATGTGAATTTTTTCCCGACATCTTGGACAGGTTTGCCTTAGGTCAAAGTGTGGGTCATTCCCCAGTGCCTGAGGTTTTTTTATTTTCTGTGGTTATAGCCCAGAGGATGATGGAACTAATATGAAGGGATGCCAGCGCCTGTTTGGACAATACTTGGATCCTTTAAAATGTGCTCAGTGTTTTCCAAATATAAAAAGCCAAAAGAAACCACCTTGAAGGTACCATGTGATGTTATTTGCTTTGACCCAGGATAGCTAAAATGAAAGGTCTCTCTGAACACAGGGTGTTCAAAAACCATCCCACTTTTTTGCATGTCTGTGTGAGGAAGGAAACGTGGTGTTTACAGGGGCATGCTGAGCTTCAGCTCCTGTGTTTGCCTCTGTGTGTCCAGACCAAATTTCCCAAGTCAAATGGGTTTGATTGCTCTGGTCCAGCTTTTAAAGGCAGGTAAACAGAGAGCTCTTCTCCCAAATTACACAATTTTGAACCTTTTGTTGGAAGTGTCAGTAAGCAGGGCAAGGGCTGGGAGTCTCACTCATCCAGTGAAGTCTCCTGGGTTAAGTTTGAGGGGGGGTCTGTCAGAGCCCTGTGAGGTGCTGCTGCAGCTGGCTCTTCAACTACAGTGTGTGTACTTTGAATACAAAAATGAAACAGATCTGCTGTTACCTCTGATTTTTTATGGGAATGTTCTTGTGTGCAAGGCTCCTGAGCACCTCTGTAGTTTGGAACAGTTTGGGGCTGGAACACAGGTACCAGTGAGCAGCGCTCAGCTGGGTTGAACCTCAGAGCTGCTATGCACTTTATCTTGCCTAAAATAGGGGTAAATCTGCTTTTTTTTTTTTTTTCTGCCTCCTTTGCTTGGGTCGGTGTTGTGAGATCTGTGAATGAAAAGCACTGCTTGGAAGCAGCACTTTGGGCAAATACCAAAGGGGAGCTGTTAGCTGGTGGACAGCCACTGAAAATGAAATGCTGCTGCTCACCCTCTGTACAGCCTGGGAGCTCAAACCAGAGCATGAGCACAGCTTTCATCTTTGGTGTGTAAGAACAAGCTCTGTTCATGTTGCCCTGGCTGGCTGACCTCCCCAGCTGCCATCAGAGCCTCTCCTGGCTCTGCACTAATGCATCTGCACCTTTCAGTGCTGTGCAGACCCCTACAGACTGCAGGTGGACGCCTGTGTACAGAGGAATAGCCCTGTCTCCTAGTCCCACTCTCCAATGACAGATCATTCCTCCAGTTTAAATTTCATCCCCTGTCCCTTGCCCAGCCAGAGGAGGAACATCTCTCCTCCTCGCTGCAATCTTTTATAGGATTGCTGGCCCTCTCCCATCCCTGCTGCTGGGTTTAACCTGGCCAGGGTTGAACAGCCTGTTTTATTCATGCAGATGGATTGTCTTGGGCTGGAGAAAATGCCTGAACTCTTTGATCATTTCCAAGTGTGAACGTGTAACTCCTACTGTGTTCAGGGTTGCTCACTGCTCTGTCACTGGAAACTGAACCTGTCCCAGCTCTGGCCTCGTGCAAAGAAAGGTGTCCAATCTAGTTGCTGCTGGAATTACTCATCTTTGGTGTGCCATCTGGTGACATTCGCCCTGTTTAATCCCAGGGATGTTATCCCTGCCACGGGAGGGGCTTCCCAGGCAGTCACCTGTGCTCTGCCCACCTTGACACTGTCTCTCCCTTTGCATCCATCCCCTTGTGACTGCGTGAAGCAGGGAGCATTTAAATGCAGGAGGAATATGGCTGTGGAACGGCAGGTCACTCTTGGAGTGGTGGGGAGGTTTAGCTGGATTCAGTTTTCATCATTTAAATGAGAGAGGCATTAGGTTCTTTGATACAGAGGCCATTAATTACTGATCAGCGGCTCACTGCCCCAAACTCAAGGCTTTGCAGTCTTGTTTTTTACACCATGAACCAAATATCTTGGTATGCACTGGAAGGCTAGGCCCTTGGCATTATATTTTATTTTATATTATTATATTTTATTCTTTTTTATCCCAAGATATCGGAGGTTCTGGTTTTAGACCTGGAGGGATCTTTTCTGCAAATACTACTTGTGATGCAGAGAGCAGTCCTCAGGGCTGCCTGTACCACCTGCATGGGTTAATAGCTCAATCCAAACAGCATCCTCTGCTGTCTGGGCACCAGGGTGTACTCTCAAATGTTCATAGCTTCATTTTACGACCACAATTTCTTCTAAACTTAGAGCAGTGCGTACACTTTGTCAGGAACTGTTACCATGCCAAGTATCAGGTTTCAAAGTATTGCCATTTTTGAGCTATTCCCTGCTTCTTTCCTTCTGTGTGTCTCCCTCGCATTGCACACAAAACTTTCTTTTTAATGTAGAAAATGATATTTTTTTCCACCCATTCGTAAATTGAAACATCTGAAGAGGTTTTGGTCCAAGTTTATATTTAAAAGAAATAATGAAAGCCAATGCTGGCAGAGAAAGCAGTGTGAAAAGTTGCAGCTCAGAAAATTCAGGAACATTATGGGCATTTGCAGAGGAGGAGGAAAATGGAAGTCCTTGCAGCCCTTCTTAGCAGGAGTCATGTGCAATATTCAATAGGATTAAAGCTGCTGTAGCAGAGTAGTGCTGTTTGGGCAAATTAAAGTCCTTTATAAAGTGAGGAGGATTACTTGCTGGCAGTCTGGTCAGTTGTTGTGTTCCAGCATCTTCAAAAGCACTGTGAGGGCTGAGCATTTATATATTTGAAGATCTATCTGGGAGGGCTGTACTGTGAGTTTCTGGCCCGTGAACAGTTACAAACATCTGGCCTTTCTTTGTACTAACATCATCAAGTCAGAAGCCTTTTGGACAACTCCATCTGGCCTGGCAGAATCTTCCCCCATTCCCTGAACTCTTGGGATTTATTTACTGGCAGTCCCCCCGAAGAAAACTGCTGTAATTTAGGCTGGGTCTAAGCTGTCTAGAGACTGGCAGGCTCAGTTTAATTCTATTTTCCTGGGGACTACTCTTAATCCATGTCTAGTTGTAGCATAATCCTTGCTATGTCTTTGCTCTAGCTGAGACATGGCGTTAGGTTTTGGTGACCTGGTGTGGCTGCTGATGAAGGCATTGAGACAGACTTTGATTTTCATTAGAAAATGAAGTCTCTCCACTTTAGTATCCCATGAGCCAGATGCTGCCATCTCCTGCAGGTTCTCCTCCCCTCCCACCCTGTCATCTGAAGCCCCCCAGCAGTTGTTTTCTGAGTAATGACATCCGTGGGTTTCAAACCGTGCACATCTTTTGTGGGTTCTGCTTAAGTTGGCCTTTCAGCCACCACACAGTCGGCTACATGGCAGAAAGTGTGGGATCTGTAAGACAGGACTAGGAAGTAGGTTTTGGACTGGGGCATAGAACATCTGCTTGCTCTTTATGTAACAAAAAGGGGGGTTGTCTGTGATCCATGATGCTGGGACCAGGGAGACAATCTGGCTCCGCAGCAGAACCCAGTGTCTCACAGATGTCATGCTCTTTTGTGTCCCCAGTTTGACTCCGGAGATCTCAAGCTTTTCAAATGGCATTCTTTAGTGCTGTTAGGGCTTGTAATTCAGAGTTACAGATCCATTTGCCTGTACAAGGATTTGAGGTGCTGTGCAGTTAATCCTGGCCTCAGTGCCAACTACAATGAGATGTGGCCCTGAATCAAAGCCACAAGTTGGCCAGCCTCCTCTTTGGGGACATCCTCACCCATTTCCAAACCTGAGGGTTATGTCTGACTTGAAATTTTGTGATTTTAAGATTTAAATTCTTAAGTCTGAAGAGAGCAGGAATTTGTAAAAATGTAGAGCTAGAGTAGGATCTATCTACACTGGCTTTGTTGAAACTTACCCTTTTGTTTAAACAAGGCTTCAGCTGGGAGAGAGGTAGACCTTCTGGGACCAAATTGTAGGTTCAATGCCCTGAAAGGGATGATTCTATGTTTCAACTTTAGGCATGGCATGATTCGTTTGGGTGCAACCCATCTATTATGTATGAGCATGAAAGATCCTGTGTAGTTTCTATAAAAATCTTCTTCAGCTTGGGACTGTTTCAGGTTTTTGGCCATTGAAGTAATTGGAAATTTAAAACCAATCTGCCTATTTTCTTTAAACCAGCCTAGTTTGGTGTGTTTCTGAGTTTTGTACTGCTTTGAGTTGTGCGTGGACACTCTATTCAGAAAAAAACCCCAAAAAACCCAGTGGTGTTATTGTTATCACCGAAGACACATTCCTAGAAGCGGTGCCATGGCGTAGTAAAATGCTCTGTAAACCCAGAGTAACAAAATGTTCCTTCATTTGCCACCCACCACAACACAGAGCTGCATTCTCAGGTGTGGGTGCCGTCGTGTACCTTACACAGCGCGCCGCTCCCGATGGAACGCCGCACCTTGTTATTCCCAAGCTTGGGGACAGGAGGTGCCTTTGTGGCTTGGTGTCCGTAAACGGCCCCGTTTGCTTTGGCCTGGCTGCCGGTTGACATCTGCCTCTTGCTAAGTATGCACGGATTAAAAGGTGATCACCCAGCCACTTATCTTTGCCCCGCAGGCGGTGGTGCCAGGCGGGGTGTGTTGAACGCGCCGGAGAGCCAGCCGCCTCTCATCCCACACCAGTCACCCCCGGCCACCCTGCCTGCCACACGGCTCTATTTCTGCTCATTAAATATACTTCATAAATAAATAGCACCTTCTAAACGCGTGGGCGGGTTGTCTAGCGCGGCGCTGGCCCTTCCAAACGCTCTCTGAAGCCAAAACTGTCTGTTCAGCGTGGCCAGGATTTATCATTAGAGCCGTACGGGCTAGAAGGAGTGTTTGTGGCCGCCGTGCCAGCCTGCCTGAATAGCCCGCAGTGTAATCTCCCTCTTTCCTTGGTGGGAGGAACTGCCAAAAATAGCAAGCCAAGAATTTGTCCATGTTATTTCTGGGATTGCACCAGGCATTGACATCAGGAGGTGAGGAGAGAGAAAGCGAGCAGTGTGAGAAGTTTGGGGTCCGCGGTTGTTTGGGTTTGCAGGCTGCCCTGGGGCCGTGTGGAAGGGGCTGGGAGGCACCTCCTGTGCCCACTCCCATGTGTGAGACTCCCCCCGGGCCCTGGGGTGCTTGAACAAGGTGACTTGAGGCTCTGCCCTCTGTTAGGGCAAACCTGCTTGGCTCAAGGCATTGGGCTGAGACAGGGAGTGTATTTTGGGGTCCTATGGAGCAGGAATAGCCCCCTAACAGCCACGGGACTGTGGGAGCAGCGAAGTGTTAGTTCCTGTGGCTGAAGAGGCCTGGATGAACCCCAGCTGAACAAGCCTTCACAAAAGCCTTTGAATCAAGCTGTGACTTCCCGGTGGAAAGGGCTGTTTGTGCTATAGGAGGTATCACTGCCCTGGACAGCTGGGTGAGATCCCAGGGGTGGGGATGGAGATGCTGATCATGCCTCTGCCACTGCTGCCCTCTCCAGACTTGGGCAGCCCTTGTGCCATGGAGTTTATTCTTAGATCAGCCTGAATAATCCACCCAGTAGAAAATTTTTGCTTATTGCTGGTCAGCAAAAGGAAGGTTTAAGATAATGCTGTGTTGGTCCTACCTGATGTTTCCTGTGCTATCTGTCCTTTCCTTTCTCCTTTCCTCTCCGCTTTCAGCATGTACCCGTGGGGAGTGACATCAGTTAGCATCCTCATCTGTGCCCACAGCAGCTCCTGTCAGCAGAACAGTGGCTCTGCACCCCCTGGCACATGGCACCACTTGCTTGGGAAAAGAGTTGGGGATGTGTAGAAAGCCAAGGTTAGCCCAGGCTGATGACGAGACCTGGGGAAAAGTAAGGTGTTCCTGTTGGAGAGAGAAGTGAAAGATGGTCGTGGCAAGGAGGGAAGAATTTGAGCAGTGGTGTTGACAGTGCAGGAGCGTGGTCTGCAAATGAGAGTGGTAAATCAGACTTCGTTAGTGTTGCTGCTGAAATAGCCACTTTGTTAGCCCAAATGGAGTCATACAAGTGTGTCATATGCATCACAGAAGGGATCAGAGCCGCCTCTGTGCACTAACCAAGGATCTGTCTCCCTTCAACACAGGCTGTGGGCCAACTCTCTGGCCTGTGATGGAGCTAATTGGGCATCTGAATCCTGGGTTCAGTGGCACTGGCCTCATAAGGGCCTATTTAGCTGCCTGACTTATCTCCAAATAGCTGTTTGTTCACTGCCTGCGGTTGCATTCACCATTATCTTTACTTAATAGTGCATCATGCTACAATCAAGAGGCTACTGAGTGTAAATCCTAAGGAATGAATAAATTTCTGTGTTGTCTGCAATGAGGCAGAAGGAGAAAGGGTTCAGTTGCAGCTCTGGTCTACCTTTGTTTCCTCTAAATTTGTCATCTTCTCAAAGTCAGCCCATGTGCTCTGTCAGTGGCAGTTTGAACATCCCGGGGAGAGGTACCGAGATTTACCAATGCAGGGAAGATCAGAAATGTTTATTCCCATTTGACAATGATGATTAATGATATTGTACTGACATGCTTTTTAGAAAAGGTCATGTTGGAGCTCAGCACTGCCACTGCCATGATGGGGAATCAATCCTGCTTTGCAGAGCTTAGAGTCTAACAGTGAAGCCAGGCAATGGATGATGGTGATGGAGAAAGGGGGAAAGGTGAATGTAAAGGTTCCAAGAGGTAAAAGCACCTTCTTCAAGTCCTGTGTAAGTCTGCAAGCAAGGCTGGGAGTATAAAGTAGTTGGTCTTGTTCAGAGTCCTAGGTGAAAACTTTCTAGCCAAAACCTATCCTACGTACCCAGAGAGGTTGTGGGTATCCCACAGGCCAGGCTGGATGGAGCCCTGAGCAGTCTGGTGTAGGAGGTGGCATCCCTGCCCATGGCAGGGGTGTTGGAATGAGATGGCCTTTAAGGTACCTTCCAACCAAAACCATTCCACAATTCTATGATCCTGTAGATTGAGGTTATGGATAATGCCAGTTCCTCCAAAACTTGTATTTCATCATAGTTAGTCCTGCTAGTATCAGACAAAGCAGCTTCAGAGGGGAACAGCCTGCACTGTAATTAAGGAGGTCACCATCTGACACTAATCCAGAAAAAATCAGTCTGGGCTGTGGCAGGGAGCAGGAGCTGGGCATGATGGCTTCTCCTGCACCTTCTCCCTGAAAAAGTCACTTTCACCTGTCATCCCCTTTTATTTCCTCTGTGCACCAGAACTTGAAAAGAAAATTTTAATTTGAGATGACATTACAGGTCAAAATGTACTTGATCTTTATTTCACGCTGTTTAGAATGGCTTGAGCAAAGTTTTTGGTCATACAGGAATTTTTTTTGGACGAGAACAGTCCTGGTACAACTCTACTGATTATTTGATCCTTTTTAAGGTCTCCTGAAAATTACAGACTGCCTTTTCCACAGTGAAAAAGGGATGTCTTCAAGGCGCCAAGCAACTCATTCAAGGGGAATACTGTTGCTTGGTTTTAACTCCTCCTCTGGTGTGGTATTTAAGGGACCACGTAGACATGCAGGACATTTCAACATCTTGAAAACAGTGCAGTAGGCTTTAAAACTTCCCAGAATTAATTACTGCAGTGAAAAAAGTCATCATCACAAACGTATAACTGGGTCATCCACCAGTTACAGGAATAAAAGAATTGCAAGGCAGAGCACGCCCCACACATTAAACTCGGCAGGGTTATTTCATTAACGTTTTGCTGCCGTTTCCATTACTGGCACACGACAGAAGCTGCTGTAGGTGGCCCAGCAAAATGTTTTTGTACTTTTTAGATTCATGGGAGCGTTTTTGTCTAAACGACACAATGGAACAGCTGCACTGTACAAAACCCAGCGTCTCATCTGGAAAGCCATAGTGCTTTTCTTTGGGGCAGTAAATTCCAGCCAGTCATTCCATAACCTGAGAGATGCTGATGACCCAGCAGTGTGCGGGATCCCAAACTGGTGGAGAGGAGAGAACGTGGGAAGCTGCAGGCAGGGAGGGAATTTGGCTGCACAGTTTTCTGGGATGCTTAAACTGGTGTGAGTGAACAGGACTCATCAGCCAACAGAGATGTGCTTCCAAACCACTTTTATTGACAAAGGCATTTAAAGCCTGGAT
This sequence comes from Grallaria varia, assembly GCA_013396735.1. NCBI lineage: Eukaryota > Metazoa > Chordata > Aves > Passeriformes > Formicariidae > Grallaria > Grallaria varia. The sequence goes on from VWZG01006900.1 coordinate 15,460, forward strand.
TTAAATGCATTTAAAGGCTGGATTTAATAGGATGGCAGAGTGCTGAAAATACTGAGTAGGGATGTTTAGTCAAGCACAAAAAGTGATTGACAAGCAGTTAAAGCAAGGGAATACCTTATAGAGTATGGTATGAGGTGGCCAGTTAAACTGCTGTGTTCATCCAGACAACTCTGTATCCCTTTGCTTCAGTTTCGTTCTTATGCCTCCTTGTGAGATCCCCTACGAATAAAATAGATAACAACAGCTCGTGAAACTTCTGGTCTGCCTGCCATGAAGGATTTCAGCCATGTCCTGGAAAGAGAAATATTATTGTAGTTCTTTTTTTTTTTTTCTTCACAGTTTCAGATCCTTTTCCGAAAGGATGTCAGGGTGGTAGCCAGCTGTAGCACTTCTAACATAGCAGATGTAGGGAGATCTCCGTACAGAGCATCATCGGGGCTGGGATTCAGACTGGCTTTTCCACTTGGTGTGATTCAGATGTGAGCTTGTTACATCCTTCAGTTAAAACCCTGTTGAACCCCTCTGAGATTCACAAGTTGCTGTACACTGTTGGCCACCTGTAACACGAGCACTGCAGCTCAGCAATCCTTCAGGGCTTCAGAAAAGCATCCGGCAGTGGAAATTCTGTGCAAAGTGAACAAGCGCAGTTGGGGTAATGAAAGAAATACCTCAGTGCTGTATTTGGGCTTGAAAGTGCATCTTTTCCTCATCAGAGCTCTCTGGTTTTCCAGCACAAGCCAGAACCTGCTTCTCTGTCCAAGCAAGCTTGGCTGGTAGGGAGATGGGAGCATCCCCCATTTTCCTGTGCTTTTAAGTGGGGCTACTTTACAGGTAATTTTTGTGTTGGAAACCCAAGGCGAGTGGTTCAATCCATAAGAACAGAAGGGAAAACCTAGTGTGGATTTTGTTCCTCCAGGGCTAATGGAGGCCCTTGTTTTAGGAGGTGTCATGGGAGAGCTTTTATCTGAACAGGGCAGAGCTGATTTTGTTCTGCAAAGCTGAAATGTGGCCTCTGGAGAGGAAGATAAAACTCTGTATGCTTAGGCAGGGAGCTGCCAGAGGATTTTCTGGCTAGGGGGTATCAATTTTCAACACATCCTCACCCAGGCAAGGTAATCAGGAGATCAAGGACCACACTGCTTCCATGACTGATCTGTTTCAGTTCTGGTTAAGTGTAGCCAGCTTGCTCTGTTGTGTCTTCTTTCATAGGTTCTCTGTAAGGTCCCTAGATTTTGTCCCTTCCCTGTAGGGCCAAGCTCACTCATCTAAAAAATCCACATAAACCAAAACAAACCTTTCATCTCTTCCCCAGACTTTCCTCCCTTCATGTACCACCAAGTGGTGCTGGGAATTGAAACCTTTCCTCCTTTACACGAAGCCCTTGCTCAAGACAAACTCTCTCTGACTCAGTGTGAGTTTCCCAGGGTAAGAACTGATTCAGGACAGGACGATGCAGTGACGATAGAAGCCGTAACCTGTTTATTTTAGCCAGTATTTAGTCTGTGACTGAGCCAAGGCTCCCATTTCTCTGAGCACATTGGCGATGGCGTCGGTTCAAGGTGTGGCTGGTGCTGGTGGAAGCCTTCAGAGTTGATGTTAGAGGAGAGCAGACACGTAGAGCATCACGTAAACTCCTCATTGTACATGGAGACATAATGAGGGACGTTACAGATTAACCACACTGACGTATGCTCATAGGAAGCAATGGGCCTGGCACTCTTTCCTCTGTGCAGATAAAGGAGCAGATAAAGACATTGTGCCAGACACGGCCTCTGTTAGAGGAAGAGCTTTCAGGCTGGTAAAGTCATTGAAGTATATCAGATTGAAACACTTGTCCTCTTTCCTATTGCACTGCCATTTGGGACAGCCTGACTTTGTTTGAGTCCCATTACTGGAGTTATTGGGTAGAGTTTGTGCGTGTTGCTCACACCATTTTCCTGTTAGCTCTTTGAGAGAGAGAGAGAACTGAAAGTTAAGAACCTTCTGCACTCCCATTATCATGGCTAAGAGTTTCTTTGTGTAAGGCACTATTTGTTTCGGTGGGATCATAAGTAACAAAGAAGCTAAGTTTTCTCTAATTATCTCTTTTTTATTTTTTAATTCTGTATTGATAGTTTCATTTAGGGGGGAAAAAACCCCACAAAGGAAACAAATTGGAACCCAGAAGGGAAGCACAGATTTCACACGCGCGCCCCAGCTGGGTTTTTTCATTCTAATTTTTGACATTGTGCCTCTTGCCCAGCACCTTTAAACATGGACCAGCTCTCAGGTGTGGGTGTTGCCCTGCCTACGGAGGCCAAGGGCTGCTGCTCTCATTCATCATTAACAGCAGCTGTGACATTGCATATCACTCAGCTCTCTTTAATTTGAGACCAAAGTCACCACATGCCCCAGGAGAAGCAGCAAGTTGCTAGAGAAAAGTGGTAACAAGGAGACAAAAAAGGGGTGTATTCAGCAGCAGTAAAATCATGCAGGAAGGTGGCAATCATGCAGATGTCTCACAGTGTAAGTGCTGCTGGCTCCTGGGGTAGCTGCAGAGTGAGAAGCAGCTCTGGAAGGGCTCCAGGTGTAAAGCCAGTGAATGGCAGCCATGAAGCCCCTGCGTTGTTGCCCCTCTGGGCAGCATTCCTTCAAGGTGGGGGGCTCTGGAGGGCTCTGTGTGAGCAGTCATTTTAGGAGCCCCTCTCTGACCTTCCTTGCAGTTGTGTTTATCTCCTCTCTAAACATTCCCTCTGTTAGCAAGTGTATCTTTGATGATCGTCCAAAGTTCATATCCGCTCTGGTGTTTAACCTTCACGTCCAGCGGCGGAGGTCGCTGAGCTAATTGCATGTGCACCAGCCTGCGAGCACGTAGGCCAGCTCCCTTGCTTTCTGCTGGGTGACTGATCAGCAGCAGTGGGACAGCCTGTAAAGGAGTCCCTAGTGCCAAGGAGCCAACAGGGTTTGTGCTTGCACCTTGCAACGTGCACTGGAGGGTTGGCGAGCGAGTGCTGAGCTCAGCCCGCTGCCGTCTCCATAGGTTGATGTACAGAAGAAATGCTCTGTAGCTGACAGAAAATGTTTTCAAAGTGTTGTCATGAGGCATGATCCTGTGTTTTATCTTGTGGTATGGCACAGCTTTGTCACTGTCATGGAAGCGAAAGGTTGGAAGGGTCCCAGCCTTGAGGACTAAGTCCTTAAGGAAATGATACAGGGGTCTGTGGGATAGGACCTCAGAGGTGTGATGTCTCTCGAGGTGCTTCAGTGGAAAGACAAAGTGAGCTGCTCTGCTGTCCAGGTTGGCTGGGATGTTCATGGTATGCATGATCTGTACCTGCAAACAGTTGTAAGACTCGAGAGACCTCATCTTTGCAGCGCTAAACTGGAAGGAAATAAAGTCACAGGAAGCTGTAAAACTCAAACTCTTTGTGGTGTCCCTCCAGCAGTGTGTGAGTAGGGAACACAGTAGTCAGCATATGGGGATACCTGAATGGACCAATGATGAAGGCTTCAGATGTCCTAAACTCCCCTCTTCATCAGGCCTAAAGCATCTAATGTCCACAGCAGAGGTCAGTTTGCAGGTCTCTGACATGAAATATGGAGAGAGCCTTCTCTTTTAAAACAGTCCCTGGTGGGACTGTCTGTGGGTACAGCCCATGCCCGGGAGGTCCATGGTGCCAGGTAGTGGGACTCTCCTGGAGAGCCCCATTTCCCTCTCTGCCAAGGTCACCCCAGCCCCAAGGCAGGGTGCTCTCTCCTCCACCTTCACACAGCCTCACAAGGCTTTTGGTTTTATTTGAGGCTTCGGTTTTTTCCTTCTTAATCTCCCAAATAAAAAAAATAAAATAAAAATGAGTTTGGATTGCTTGGATGGACTGTTACATACACCAAAACTAGAAGGATTTTTCCCAGTTTCCAGATCTAGGTGTCTTTAATGCCCACTGAAGCTTTGGGAAATGGAGCTTTACACATACATTTCAAACTCTCTATCTCCATGTTTTACATGGATGTTTTGCTTTGTACTAATACTTCTCAGACACTATATTTTGTATTAATGAGCTCCAATGTTTTTTATAAGGAGCAGAACGGAACTGAATAAAGTGCCAAAGGAATAATTATTCTCACACTTGAGCAACAGACTGACAGGGGCAAGTCCTGCTCAGCCTAACAAGCTCCTGGGGCAGGAGGTGCTCTGTTGTGTTACCGTGAGGTTAAGAGTGTCTTTCTGAGCTTCCTAGAGACTGACACCTATCTGAAATGGAAAGCAGAAGGAAACAGGAAAGCATTAGCAAATCAAAGTGTGTTATTCACTTGGGATAGCTTCTGCCTTCAGGGACAGCTCGATTTTGGGTGCCAGTGTGGTGCAATGTGATTTTTTTTTTCTTCTCTACAATTGGGAAAGAAAATGAAGTTAATGCTTCGGTTGAGCAGAGAAACCTTGCCTGGCCCAAACAGAAAAATACACCTTTTGCTGTTAGCACATTGCACTGTGAATATTTGCTTTGGCTAATAAACATGGAGAAGTTGTTAAATGATTTACCTGCTCTGTGTTCTGAGCATTCGTTGCTAAGCTCTTCAATGTTTCAACACCCATCTCTCCAGCACACAACTCTCTGCTGAGCTGGGCTCTGGAGGCTCCGTCCGGGGTGTCCCACCAACCTTTTTTGGGGGAAGGTGGAACTCTGTATGTAGAACATACCAGCAGTGAGGACAAGCTCACAGACCACCAGCTCTGCTGTGTGGATGGCCACTGTGAGCCTTGGGTGGGAGCTGCACGTGGGCCATCACTGAGTTTGGCTGAACAGCATTGCCAAGGGACTGCCAGTGCCACTGGGAAGATGCTGGCAGTAGGATGTACTGGGTAGCTTTTTGGGGAGGCAATTTATTATGTTTGTACTCTAATTTTGGCTTTTTTATTATGCTTTTGCAAATAGTGTTGGACTACAAATAAATTGCTGGGCTTTGCCAGTGGGTCTTAATGGCAACTTGTGGGCAAGAGAAAACTGGTTTTAAATGTATTTGTCCTAAGGAAGAACAAGCAAGTGAACAAAAATCCAGCCAGTCGTCATCTGTGGTTTTAAGAGGATTCAGGATGTGAGTTTCTTAAACAAAGCTCTTGAGTTTTGGTAAACTTGGGGTCTTTGCATTGATGTAGCTCCAGTTTCTGAAGCCATGTCCTGGCAGGGTGGCCCAAGAGGTTGACATGTGAGCCTGGCTGCAATAAATCACTGTTTCAGTGCAGGTTATTGTATTGGTGTGGTAGGGATTGATCCTGGGTTTTCAGGCTCCAAGGATTCATACGTAACCAGAGGTACCTCTGGAGGCTCCATTGAGGTAATAGCAGACACTCAATTCTGATGAGCTGGACAGGTGTTCACAAAGTTCATCTGACTGAAGTCCTCAGAAATACGAAACTCCATGATAGCTGTAAATATTCGCCTGCTGTCATGATGATAACCCATGGGAGAACATGGATTATTTTCCAAAACAATCACTTAATGGAGCCATACACAGACAAGAACTAATTTCCCCCTACCACAGGTGATGCTCCGGTGCAACTTTACTGGAATGCCACGCAGCTTCTGGGTCACACTGGTAGGGCTGTCATCTCTGAACTCTCCTGCTTTAGGAGCTGAAATAAAGAGCCACATACAGATAGTGGCTCGCAGCACGGTTTTCCTGGTGCAGCCCCATGGTTTGCCCTGCACATGCCTCAGTGCTATTGACTGACACTGTCAGCTGCTGGTTGGGGTGGTCACAGCCCCAGGGCGCTCTCACAGCACCGCTGGAGAAGCAGCAGCAGGACAGAGCTGCTCTCTCTTCACCGCTGGCTGAATTCCTCCCTGCAGTGCCAAGGGCCATTTGGTGTCCAGTGTGTCCACACGGATGGATGCACTTCTGCCCCGAGCTCCCCCAGACACTCCAGGGCCAAGCTGGCAACCTTGCTGGTCCTGGTGGTGTAGGCTCCTCTTCTGGGGCAAAATGCTCACTGTTGAAGTGGATATTTTTGTTAGCAGCAGGAATCTGCCCATGGAAGCCTATAGTCTTACACTTATTATGGGTTGAAAAATAGGCTCCCTAGATAGCTGCTTTGCTGGCTGGAGCTTAGAACATTATTTTTATCTTTTCCCACCATTTTTAGCCTTGCAGTGGTCCAGTAACAGCCATTCCAGCCAAACACCTGATGTCTGTAGGACACATGGGCATGTGCAATGACCAACTGTGCATACAGGAACGCAGGATGTGCTTCAAGGGGTGGATTTACCGAATGAAAGGTAGAAGGTTTAAAGAATCTTTCTTCTTCATGTTTGAAAGTAGGAAAGGTTTGATTTGTTTTTTAAGTTCTGTGCACCTGCAGGATGGTATTTTTTACCCCAGTAAGGACTTGCTAGTGAGCTGAATTTTGTACTCATGTTCAAAATCAAACTATCTGTTGATGTCATTAAAATTATTCTTTAAGCTGTGTCAAACCCTCAAAAATGTTACTAATTTCCTCTGTTCACTCAACACCCGTCACTCAGTAAACTGGGGCCGGAAACCAAGTGGCAACCCAGCTTGTGACTATTTTTGCTTTTTGTATGAATGTTCTGTTTGAATGTTTTTTTGGGTTGGGTTCTTGGGGTTTTTCACCTTTCCTGTCGCCTTTTTTATCTTTCTGTGATCATTCCAACAGCAGTGTTTCTTCTACATGATTTTTTTTCAGCAAATGAAACATGTTTGCACAAATTATCTCTGAACATCAGCCCTGTGTCTCATGTCTCCTGCATTGCATTGCAAGCTGCTGGTACATAGACACCAAAACAGGGAACACACGCAGTACTGGGGCTTCTGTAATTATTCAATATGGAACAAGTTTCTAAATTCGACCATGAACTATCTGAAATTCACCGTTTGCAAGGCATTCCGTGAAACAGGGTTGTACAATGCAGCAACATTTCAAGAAGCAAACTTATCCAAAGATTTGGTGAATACATGTGTACATCCAGTGGGAGAAATACAAGTAATCTGGTAGTTTCCTAGTGGAAAAGTAATTCGTGTTTTAGTTTTTGTGGTGTCTCACTCCTTTGTGCAGGAATATTTCGTACCAGTTTTAGTCCTCCGATAGTGTATGTGGAATGTCAATTTAGACCACTTTGAGGTAAATGGGTCTGTGTGCCTTTTTAACATGGATCTCCACAAACTTTACAAACACTTACTATGGATTATGTTTTCCTTTCCTCCTGGCAGGCACATGTAAGTGATTGGGTTTGTATTTGCAACAGAAGGTTTGTGATCATAGGAGGTATCTGATCTGCCTGACATCATGTAAAGTATCTCAAGGTCAAGCCAGACCTCAAGTATCCTTATGAGGTGCTCCCTCTCCTGATGTTATCCATGACCTCATGTTTTCTTCACATGGGAACATGTTTGTGTGTCCCATGTTTGCCAGTAGAAAGGGTTTCTATCGTCTGTGGAAATGATGGATAGGAATTGGTTTGAGACATGTTCCAGTGTGAGCTGGGATTCTGATCTTACTCAACGCTTGTAAAAGCTGAAAGGTTGCACTGGAGTTTGCAAATGTCTGATCAACTCGTTTGGCCTCAAGTTGAGCTGTGAGATCTTAACTTGAAAAGAGCATGAGAACTCAAAATACCAGAGCCACAGGAAGAAAATGCAAGAAATATGGTTGGACCTCAGAACTTGATTTTTGGTTTGGACCAAAGCTCAGGCCAGCTGCTTGTGTCCAAGCTGGGTCATGTGCCCACGGCTGCTCAGGACACCAATTGCCTGTGCACTGCCTGGGATGCACTGGGAAGCACTGGGATGGGTTTTTCCCTGGCAAATGGTCACTGCCTGCAGGAGGGCTGGGGCTCAGATAAGCTGCAGCAGCACCAAAGCAGACCCATGTTTGGCGTTCAGGCAAGGTCAGGATGTGTGTTGGGGCTAAGCCCCTCATTTTGGGCTGCCTTAGGCCTTTGACACATTGTCTGGGCACTCGGATCAGTCTGGCCACCCCTTACAAACTACAGAGCTCCTTGGTCTGCAGTGCTGTCAAAGACAACAGCTGTCATCAGTACCACATTAATATTTCATAAGCAAACAGAGTTGGCAGAGAGGGCTCTGCAAGCCATGGCGGCTCCTTGGAGGACAATTTTCAGGTTCTTTGCTTACCATAAGCTTTCCCTAATGTAGTCATCCTCAGAAGAGCTCGAGAGGAATTTTAATGTGCAAAAGCTGGAAGAGAAGTGACCATCTCATGGTAGGATTTGCCTTTCCTCCTTGGCCTCTGGATCACTCAAAGCTCCCTTTGGGTTTTGAATGTGATCCCAGAGAAATACACTTTCCCCCCCCCATGGGAGCATCACACTTTGGTGTTTCCTTCTATGCATTATTAAGCTGCAAAAAGAGCTTTGCCGCTTTGAAATATGTGCTCATTAGCTGTAATTAAATCTTTAAATTCTTCTTCAGGCTTGGATAAGGCACAAGCTCTGCTCATACCCAAAGTTTTTCTTCTCTTCTGACTTTTTTAATATTTTTATTAGTCTCATGCTTTGCTAATTACTGAGCGCAATGATGTTTCCAAAGCAGCCACAAATAAAAGTATTTACTATTCAGCAAGGCATGTGTTAATCTGGCAAACTATAATATTGGCTACAAAGTCTCTTATTTAATATGAATCACTCTGTAAAGTGCCTCAACAGCGCAGCTTCTTATTCATTATTGCTTAATTTCATGATATCTGAGATGTGGGATTTCAGTTAACGGATAATTGAGATCATAAATCAAAATATTTTCAATGAGATTACATGAAACACAAGATGTTCAGGTTCGGAGCCTGAAATTCTCAGCAGCTCTCAGCCAGGATGGGTGAGGTCTGCAGGCACATCCCTCTTGCTGCCTTAGCTCCGGCATAGGGTCATCTGAAAGGGGCAAGGTTTTGGAGTGTTGTCCAGTTTCTGTCTGTCTGATACACGTACATTGCCTCTCTTGGTGTAGAATTCCCAAATGACGTTTCTCTGGTCCAGATACATCCGTTGGATGGGAAGATTTCCTGTCCCCAGTTTACCAGTAGGAACATGGGGCCGGTCAAAGCACAGTCCCTGGCTGTATCTGGACACCCAGTGATGTGTACAGGACTTGGCTGTGGTTTGAGATTCTGTGTTAACTTGCCAGAAACATCCTTCAAGTGTCCTCAGGGTTGTGCAGGAAATCTGGGAAGGAGCAGAGATGCCATAGACAGGTGGTCTCAACCACTGACCCATTTTTCTTACTCCTTTTCCTGGCAGACGCTGAAAATCAACTTACCCAGGATGACTAATTCCTTCTAACAATCCTAATTATTGCTTTTGTTACTGAAAAGAACTCACAGATATAATAGCAGTGACTGGTGGAGCAAGTATTTTAGAAGAGATAAGTTATTAGATGTTCTGACAGGCACCATCATTCTCTCTCCCTTATTTGGCCCTACCTCCATAAGCTCTGGATTGATCGTATTACCAATTTTTTAACAAAAAAATTACCTATTTGATTCCTTGTTTTGAGAAAGAATGTCCGGTTCTAAATTTTTCTATTAGAGGTGAAAGCTGCAGCATAATTTATATATTTTCAAAGGGAAGGTGTTTTGGGGGCAGATTCTTTTTATTTCTTTTCTTTCTGGGCTCATTTGTAGCAACCATGAAAACAGTAGTTTCATATGGAAATGCTGAGGCAGCACTTGGCAGCGCAGCAGCAACCCATATCTCCTCTGGTGTAGTTTGGGCTGCCTGGGTTACTGCTGGCCTCCTCTTACCAGGCAATATTATTGCTTTTTTTAAGGTCAAATGTAGAGCTTCTTCCTACTGGAAAGCCTGAGGAGGGACAATGAATGGTTCATTGTATGCGCCGCAGCAGCACACAGTCCCCTCGTGTGTGTGGTGTGGGAACACATCAGAACACAGATTTCCTGCTCACGCAGGCCAAGTTATGCAGAAAATGCCTTTGCTCCCTGGTTGGAGGACAGAACGGGCTGTTTGTGACCAGCTTGCCCTTGTTCCTTACCCTTTTTCCCTCTGCCCCTTCCAGGGTGGAGATTGACTTTGCTCCTCACCCAAGGGGTTGAGCTGCGAGGTTCACCCAAATTGTGGGCCATGTGGATTTAGAAGCATTTAACCCAGGGGTGGAACACATTGTGGCTCTTACAGGGACCCTTGTGGCTTTGTCCAAGAGCCTCCAAGATGCTCCATAACTCCAGATGCTCAAAGTGGGCAAATACCCTCTCACTGCTAATCCCATTTACACACCCGTACTCTGTGCTCCCAGGTATCCGGACAAAAAGCAGGAGAAGGACAGAAAGGCTACAGGATGGGAGGAGAAAGCCCTGGTGGATCAGAGGCAGAGGGTGTTCAGAGGGAAGGGTGTCTTGGGCAAATGTTTCCTGGGGCTGTTGGACCCTTCAGGTCCTCACACCTCTCAGATGGGATCGGGCTACCATTTTATTTTAGGGAACTCGGTCGTTTTTCTAAGAGCTGAAAGAGCTGCTTGAAGCCTTCAAAGCAGCAGTGGTGTGGTGCCAAAGTAATTTTGTGGATCCGGATATGAGTGGTTTTCCCCAGGATGTGGCCAGCTGGAGGCATAGCTTGCAATTTAGTGCTGGGCTCCTCAGTCCGTGGGTGCCTGTGGTTCTGCCCCATCATCCAAACCAGCTTCATCTTCTGCCTGTAGGCAAAAATTAGAAAGTGCCATTTTTCATTCCCGAAAGCTTCCAATCTGCCTCAGAGCTGCTTTATTTTTGGTCACTGTTAGCTGAAGGCCTTGCTAAGAACTCCATCCATAGGTAAGGGTGTGTAAGGAGTTTAGGTAAGGTAGTTTGCCATCACCTGCCTGGATCACAAGACCCAAGGATCTTCACTCACATCCTGAACTCTCACTGCACCCCTGCTTTCTTTCTGTCGTTCTTTCTTTCGTCCTTTCTTTGTTTCTTTGATTAAAATAATTCGTAATATCATCATTTGCTCAAAGGGTAGAAATAGACCAAAAATGCATTCCCCAACTGAACCGAAAAATGTTCAGGTCTCATGTCATTATTTTTTAACCAGGTCTGCATTCAAAGTTTTATGAGCTGCTCCAGTTTCGGAAGGGTTCCCGTAAATGAACTTTCCACCACTCTGTGACAGCAGCGTGTTACCAACACATGGATAATAAGGAAAACGAAAGAGGAAAAAAAAAAAAAAGCCCTTTTGCCCCCCTTTCCTCCATCTGTTACAATACAGGACTGCGGCAGGAAACGAGGTTTTGCAGTTTTATACGAGCAGAAGTGTGTTGTGTGGTTTTTTGGTAGGAGTTATGGTGTTTTTTTTTTAAAGCCTTGGAGTGTGTCATTCCAGAGCGCTCTCCGGCAATCTGGAAGCAACCAAGCGAAGGCATGGAAAAGACATTATGTAATTGCAAAAGACAAAAAAAAAAAAGCCTCCCAGCACCGAGGGCTTGTGGCAGAAGCCAGTCTCTGACCTCACCCTTCTCGGGATCTCTGGAGAACACTGTGTTCCCCCGGCCCCTCGCGAGAAATGGCCCCTGCCAGATTGCAGCAAACAATTCCGGCATTTCCTTCCCCTGCCTCTGGTCTGTGGGTGTTTTGGAGTCTCTTGCATGTGTGGGCAGGGATTCATTAGCTAAAATAAAAACCGTACTACAGAGCTGCGTTGGAGAAAAAGAAAGTTAAGGGGAGGGGGGGAAATGCAAGCAAGTGTAATAAGGCTGTGGCTTCAGCGAGCTTGGGCTCCATTCCAGTTTGGGAATTAATAAAGAGTAAGCCAGAAATAAAGGGGGTCTTGGGGGGTCCTCCTTTTGCTGGTCGTGGTCCCTGGTGCCCTGTCTCTGCCTTCGCAGCTCCCGCCGGCAAAGCCGAGCATGGGCCCAGCCTCTGAAAGAGCAAGGTCTTTGTTCTTTTTTAGCTTTTCCCAGCATAATCCCTACAGGGATGTAATCATTTGGTGTTGTTTCTCCTCTGAATTCTCTTTAATTTCCTGCCTGTGGTTTTGGGGGTTTTGTGAGGTTTTATGGCTGTGGAGAAATTTTTGCCGTTTGCAGTGGCTGTCCTACATGCTCTAAAAACAGCATCCCCTTTCTTCTAAGAAAAGCCTTTGTATGTCCTAATTTAAATTGCTGGCTCATCATGATTGCCACTGCAGTGCTCCTAAGGGAACCCATATAAATATCCCTCCCCGTGGATATCCTGCCTTCACAATGATCCTGGGTCTCCAGGGGCAGGAGAACCACATTCATCTTCAGGCTGCAGGTTGAAGACCAAAAATTCCACTGCTGTTGTATCCGAGAGGAAAGGAAAGCCACTCTATATCCCAAGCAGAGAAGGCAGCAGTGTTGCCCTCAACTTTCCTGACAGATGTGCTTGGGTTGGGTTGGTGTCTACCAGCTGGAGCTCAATACCTTCTTTACAACCTCTGCTTTCCACAGACAGGCTGACAGGGGAGCCAGTGATAGACTTCCAATTGCTGCCTTGTTTCTTTAAGACCTCTGAACCTCAGAAGGCTCACAGAAGCAAACAGAAGCTTTGGTTGGCCTTGTAGGGGAACCCTCCATGTGCCTGCTTGGGCTCTGCAACCACTGTTGTAGCATTATTGCATGTTCTTCAGCTGAACAATTTGGCTGTTGTGGTGCAGGGAGGAGTTTTTCCTGTCCCTGCCGGCAGCGACACTTCCGCCACTTGCAAAGCTCTGCGTTAAGGAAGAGGTCAAGGGTGGGATCAAAAAGGAGTCCGAAAGCTGGCCGTGGTCAGGAGGCCACATTGCACATGTTCTGGTTCTGTGCTGATCAGAGCATCTGAGTGCTGGCCCTGCACTCACCATGCTACAGGGAGAAGCTCCCTCTTGTCGGCAGCTTTTCTTTTTCCCCCCATGGAAGAAGCTGTAAATCCTTTGCCTAAATGACTCTGCAGCTGCTCCACCAAGGGAGCCAGGCTGCAACAACCCAAAGTCGCTGGGGGAGTTAATTCCCATTCCCTTGTCCCTCACCAGCAGCAGGAGAGCATGCAGGAGCCCCATGGTCTGGTGGGTGGAACACAAAGCCCTGGAGCCTGTTTCCTAAGCCCCGTGGTGCTGCTGCCTCATTGCCTTGGTTCTGGGAAAGTATCTGACATCTTAATGCCAGGGGTTTGCCCCTCTGTAGCACCAGAATAAACCTAAAGAAAGAAATATTACGTTATTAATATAGTTATAATAGTAAATCTATTATTACATATTTATTATGTATTATACAGACATATAATTAATGATATAATATCTTGAATAAATACAATACGCCTCACTTGCAAACAGCTATGAAATGTGAGAGGTCCATGTAGTGCTGTGGGAAATGCAGTGGGAAAGGGCAATGAACTAATGGTAGCAAAGGTGTTGATGGTCACCACGGTCCTTCAGGGCACTTTGAAAAACCTCTGCTGAAATTTAGTAGAAAATGAGTGATGGATAGATAGAGAGGATGAACTGGTTTGGAGGGCCAACACTGGCAGCCCAGTCCCAACTGGCTTCTTGTGGTGTTTTGTCTTGGTTAGGGGAGTCAAACTTGCTTTGTAGAGTGATTGATAAGAGCTTTTGAGTTTCTTGAGGAAAGTCCATCATGTTTGCCAGGGTGAGGAGCTGAGAAAAGCATTGAGCTTATGAAAAGAGGTGACTGTGGAAGCAGCCAAGAGAGGGGGCAGCAAGAGCTGTATTTGGTCATTAGGTACAGAGAGGGGAGGATGCAGATAGTTCCTGCTGACAGCAAAGGTGCTGATGTTCTGGGGACCTTCTTCCATGACTGCCAAGGCTGACAAGTGTAGAATGATCACACAGTCATCAGGGAGCATTCATGGACCTGATCTCAACCTGGCCATGCTTTCCTGGCGTTTCCACTGGGAGGATGTTGGCTCTGCACATCTAACTCCTCCTCTGAGGATCTCAACCCCTTCTTAACCCCCTGCCTGATGTCTCAGGTAATTTTCCATTTGCAGAAACTAATTTGATTTTGGAGAGAGGGCACAGAAAGCGCTGCTGGTAGCTATTCCCCGCTGACAAATAACTCTGTGGGAAGGGAGCCTTGGAATTCCAGCCCTGAGCCCTTGCTCTCAGTGCCACGGGGTTTAAGCCATATCCCCGAGGAAATGCCAGCACAAGCAGCATATTCCTCTCTGGAAGGGGATTTGCCTTGTTGCTTGATAATGTTCCTTGTGCTAATTTGCCAGAATTCCTCCAGAGTTTTCCCCTCCTGTAAACAGTCTGTCAGCTTCAGATTTGTCATTTGGTTTCTGGGCTGAACTAGCACGTGTGTGTCTGAGCGATCCCCAGGACAGCTGGTATAGGAAAATAAAGGTGTGTGTTCAGCTGGATTGCTTTACCTGTGCCGCCCAAACCTGCAGCCATCCTTAAACGCTGCAGATTAGCTGCCACAGGGGTGACATCAATGCCTAGTGATTAATGAGGACTTTGCTCCATCCTTGGACTGGGATGTTTCTTGGGGGAAACTGGTGCCATCCCTTCCCAATGCAGCTGATTCAGTAGCTCTCCCACTTGCTCTGCCTCCATTTCCCACGTGTGCTGTCAGAAATTTAGCTTTTACTCTGGAAAGTGAGATTTAAAGTAGCTGGTGGATACCTTGGTGTTATCAGGGAAGGAGAGGTAAAGTGGTTGCAAAATTGAGCTTTTTCTGCTGTACAACACTTTCCTTCCCAGTGCTTTTCTCCTCTTACTCTCCCTGCAGTGAACGAGGGCCGTGCTCTCCATAATTCTCTGTATTCATTCAGTCATTGCCCAAAGTCATTTTGCTTTGGTGTGTTTGAGCACTCGTTCTTCATTTGTGCCTTTTTGAAATTTGGGGCTGCAGCTGCAGCACCATCGAAAATGGCCAATTAGCATCTCCTGGGGTGGTTTTGGACTAAGGGCAAGACTGTAACCAGTTCCTAGTCCAGGCCCAGAGTGGCAGAATTATGGCTCCCTAGATCTTTGGGGTTTTTTACCTGTGTTTCACCAGTTTTGAAATCTGGTTCACATGTCAACCCGCTTCTCCATCTGAATCATGAAAAAAAGAGAACTTTTTAAAAAGGAAAGTAAGAGTTGTCCTGGTTCTTCTTCAACCCAAAACAGGTATGCCATGCTTGGAAAAAATAGAAAGGGATATTGGGCTGGAACTGAGAAGCTCCTGAGCAGAGCAAGAGGGTGTTGGTCTGTTCTCCCAAGTAAGAAGGGATAGGACAAGAGGAGATGGCCTCAAGCTGTGCCAGGGGAGATTTAGACTGGACATTAGGAAAAGATTTTTTTGTTTTAAAAGAAAAATGCAAGAAGCATCTCAGACAAGGTACAGGAGTATAAAATACCCACTGGAAAGTTAAATCCTATTGAATTTCTTTCCTTCTCATCTGCATCCAACCCAGTCCTTCAATACTGAGCTATAGTGCAGCCAGTCTGGAGCTGTTAAGGGAATTTCTTGCTTCTGGATCCCCAGTAACACTGAACTGAAGATGATCTGGATTGGAAGGAACAAGCCTAATGCATTTTAGCTCAGATAAAAAAATGGACTATTGTTTTAAGTTAGATTATTTGAAAGGGTTGAAACTACTCAAAATAATTTGCTTCTTTCAATAAGCAGCACTTTATGGTGGAAAGATCATAACCTACGTGTCTTATCTTTCTATCACCAGTTTTTAATATATTACCATTTATCTCTGGGTTAGTTGAAAAGTTCATCGCTATGCCTTTTCTCTCCAAATTAACATAAATTAATTGCAGTTCCCAGAAATGACTGTGGAGAGAATAAAAATGCCTTTTGGTAACTGGTCACACTTGGACAAAAACCCAAAAGTGAGTGTAGCTTTAAATGCAGAGAGAAGAGACAAAGCAGCCCCCAGTATTAGATGCCAAACAATAAAGCCTTTAACATGTCTTTGGGATTTCGAGGGGACTGTACTGCTGACCTCTCATTCCTGCATATTTTCTGCTGGCAGCATGGCAGCCTTTTCTCTTTATCTGCCCTTGGAAACCCATCCCATGAAACAGCAACATGAGGACCAAAGCAAAAGCAGGCACTGAACCAATGGTTCTGCCTGGGAGGGTGAATGAAGCTCTGAGCTGGTGCACCCAGGGGGAAAAATGGTCCAAGGGCCTTAAGGCCATGGACAGATATCCTGCTCCTGATCCGGCTGGGCTGGCCGGAAACTTTGCTGCCACTCACCAGGAGTGATTTCTACAGCTCTTCTGGAAGATGGGTTGTCAAGACCTGGTGTGGCTGTTTCTGTCCCTGTAGGCTGGTTTGGCAGTGGAGCATCCCTGGCGTGGCCATGGCAGTAAACGCATAGGAAGCCAGAATGGCTTTTCTTGGCCACTGTTTGTAAAAGAAATGCTTATTCACTGGCTAGACCCAACTGCAGGTACTGGCTGGCTGCTGCGTGTGGCTCCTGGAGGTGTTCAGGCTTGTGGGGAAGTTCCGGTGGGACGGGCATGCGGAGTGGACAGTGGTTGTGACACACACAGAGCTGCCACTGTGCTGTGTCACTCTGAAGGCACCACCCATGGTACGAGGTGTTCCGTGGAGGCAGAGCATCCCTGGCCAATGTCCCTGTGTTGGGGCCTGGAGGTTTGACTGGGCAGAGGAGTCTCCATCTCCTGACAGTCTCAGTGGTTCTGCATGAGCTTGGCTGGGACTTGGAAACAGAAGCCTTACCCCCGTGGGAGGAGGAAGAGGAGGAGGAGGCATTTATAGTTGACTGCTGGGGAGATCATCACCCTCCTTGCATGGTGACTCGGGTGCAGAGGTCCTGCTGGCTGCAGGCATGCGGCATGGCCAGTAGGTATTGGTGGGGTGGCTGACTTGGTGTATTCACAAAAGGGTCACCTGATTAGCAAAGTGATAATTACCTTTGGATCTAATAAGCGTAATTATTGAGTAATCCACCAGAGTATATGATGAGGTGGGAATATTTTCAGCTTGCAAGTGAGTTCTCTGCAGTCCCCCAGGGCTGTACTCCAGTAAAGAGCACTTAGGCAGCACTGACGGCCCGTAGCTTTGAAGAAATTACTGTGATGCATCTTGAAAACAGGCAGCTTTATTAAAAAGGGAGGCGTGGGAATGCTATTATCTTAACAGAGCTGGGTTAAGAGGGAGTGTGCATTTCAGAAGGGCCCCAGTGCACTGTGAGGCTTGCAGGCTTGAGAGCCTGAGGTAGAGCTCAAAGCAGAGATGCTGAGGAATCTGTCTGGGCCATTCTGAGCTGAACACGCTGCTCTGCTCTGATCCTGGTGGTGGGGCTGGGCTCACCCAGGGCTGGCTATCCTGTGTGTAGTAAGGGCAGGACAAGGAGTCTTTGAATGCTTGGAGGATGCTACAGCAAAGAAACCAATTGAGCCGGGCCAGTGCTGTGGCCCTGCTTTTGCTGCTCGGCCGAGGAGTGAGAAAAGGGAGAGGGAATTGTAATTTTTGCGGTGGAAGAGATTTTGAACAAACAAACAAAACCAAGATCCGGGAAATCCCACTCATGTTTGCTATATGGCCAGGGTATATTTTGAGGAGCCATCGCAGAGTAGGCAACTCAGCATCATGTTCAAGCACCATTTCAGAGCACCTGCCCCAGCCCCTCCCATTGCCAAGCACTGGGTGCTGTGTCTCAGAGCAGACCAAGCTCTGGGAAAGCAGAGCCTTTGGGCCTGTGTCAGCACAAGCACCTCCTTATCATCCTTTCTTTTAATACCTCTACATAACAAACACCAATTAATATCATTTATGAGGGAAAAACTGAGATAACACTGGCACCCTGACCTCTGCTTGGATGATTTCTAGCTGAAGTTTGTTACTTATGTGACAAATATTCCCTTTTCCTCCTACTAAAACTTCTCTTTGCAAGGTTCTCTCCCTGCCCCATCCCCAACCAAGTTTGTACTTTGGAGAATATTTTTCTGAATTCAGGTGAGGGTTTTCAGAGCCAAGTGGCTGTAGGTCTACTGTGCCAACCAAGCACTCCCATCCTTATCAACGCCTCTGTCACAGAGTGGGATGTTGATGGGATGGGTGCTTGGGTGCTTCCAGTTGTCACTGCAGGGCTGTTCCACAGAATCAAAAGAACAGAATCAGTTAGATTGGAAAAGACCTGAGATTATCAATCCCCACCTCTGACCGAACACCAACAGGTCAGCTAGACCATGGCACTGAGTGCCACATCCAGGCATTTTTTGAACACTTCCTTGAGCAGTTCGTTTCAAAATTTCACGACCCTTTCTGTGAAGAAATTCCTCCTGCTGTGCAACCTGTTTCCATCACACATGCCTGTTTATCAGCAGAGGGAGGATGTAGATGTTTGAAGGGAAAGACGCACACTCCTCAAGCACTTACAGGAAGCCCATAAAGAGAAAACAAATTGTAAAAGCCACTTAGCTGGATTCATTTCCATATTTGCAGAAATTTCCATGGGAATGCCTCTTGCAGCATTTGGCCAGCCCATGCTTTGAATTAGCTGGGCCCTTCTCCTGCTCCCAGCCTGCAAAGCAATGGTGTGCTGCCTCTTCCTTTCTTTCTGAGCGGACATTTCCAAAGGCAGTATCTTGTTCCAGCCTCTTCAGACTGGAGTGGGAGTGCAGACCTCGAAACACCTGCTTCCCACACCGGCAGCGCTGAATGGCTGAGGAGCACATGGCTGCTGAGCCTTTGTTTTGGGCCTTTCTTTAAACCACAAGGAGTAATCGGAGTTGGCTGTTAAATAAATGAGTTTGGTTGGAAGATAAGCCTGGACACCTGAGGTCTTGCATTCCCAGCAGGGCTGGCGAGCTCCAAAGGGCTTTTTTTTCAACAGGCATCACTGGAAAGTCGCTATTATGTGTGAGCTTTACACTCAAACACCTTCGGACAATGAAGGCACCAGAGGACACTGCTGCTCCCGATTGTCGGCAGGAGAATAAATCCCTGCTTCCTGCAGCGTTTCCCTCTGCCAGCCACGGGGCCGATGCAGAGCTGGGAGCTTCGCAGAGGCACAAAAGGTCTCTCAATAGAGCAGGGGTCAAACTGCGGGTTCCTCCTTTCAAAGCAGCCCCTGATCTCTGATGCAGAGAGCCCTGTAAGACCCCCTTTCGGAAACGGAGAAAGAGCGACATTGTGTTGCTGAAGCGAAGGAGAGAGGGAGAAGGAGGGAATCCCAAGCCCTTCCCCTGAGGGGCTGATGTTTTCAGAGGTCCCCATGGCAGAATTTTAGGTCCCCAGATCCCACAGGGACTCATGGGAGCTGTTGCCCTAAATCTCTCTGCCACTCCTGGCTGTGCAGCTTCTCTCGGAGGCAGATGCAAATACCTGCAGCTCTCTGTGGGTCCTGCTAGCTGGGCACCCCATGTGTCTCAGGGGGCTTTGCTGGTCCTGAGGCTGTAGGGAGACAGGGAGATGGGGTTTGGCACTGAAGGATACCTGTGACCGCAGTGATTCGGGTGGATTGATGCTGGGTGTGTCGGCACAAAGGGGCTGGCTGTGGGGTACGAGTGTGCCCTTTGCAGAGCTGTCCACAGTCTTTCCCAGGACACTGGTGAGGACCAGCGGCGATCTTTGGGATGAGTTACACTGTGGTGGCAGGAGTGTGTTTGCTCATTCTTCCAGTGGTGGTTGGCTGTGCGTGGATTTGTTTCTGCAAAGCAGACGGAGGTTGTGCAGTCCGACCTCAGAGCTCCCAGAGTGTGCCCTGGAAACATGAAATAGAGTGCCCATAAAACAGGCCTGTGGTCTTACAGCTGTCTTCACTCACAATCCTGTCCTGTGGCAGTCACTAAAGGCAGCTTGTTTGGTACAGTGGGCTCAGGTGGACGTGGCACCCCAGGATGGGTAACTCAGAGTGCATGGAACAACCTCGTCATAGCTTAGGTGGCATCTGCATGAGCAGACACAGCAGTGCCATGGAAATGGATCTGGAGAGTGAAGTATTTATTGACCGACTTGATGTCCACATTGTACAAGTTTTGGGGTTTTATTGAGTTGATTCTGGTCGGACCTTGGACCTGTTATCTGATGGGACACACTTTTTATTTGTACCTGTAAGGAATCCTGTTCTCACAGCTTGAGCTCTCGGGGTGGTGGGAGCCAAACTGCAGAAAGTGAAGAAGCTCAGGACTCCTCCATCCACACTTCTGATCCAGATCCAATACTTCTGAGGATGCTTTCATGGACTCTCCAACAGCAGCAATGCTGAGGGTAGCAGTGAGGCTCTGGCACCGTGTTTCTGCCAGCATGTGCTGGGTGGCAATTCTAGCAGAGCTGATGGGATGCGCAGACCTCCTTCTCTCCTATAGAAAAGTGCAGGCACCAGGCTGGGTCTGCCAGCAGCAGCCTGAGGGACCCAGGCATCCAGCCCTCACCGAATTTGCCGCTCTGCCTTCAAGGCCTGGCAAGCCAAGAGCCACTGTTGGCTAGTGTATAAAATGGATGCAACATCTGCATTTTCAGTCTTTTACTGCCTCTTTATAAGGTGGCCATTTGCCCGCTGAGGTTTCTGAACTCTCTGAATAGTGCAGAAATATGACCATACACAAAGTACCTTTCCTGTCCAAGCCCTGCACAATCCCTGGCACAGATGGGATCTTTAATGTCCTGGACACCCCAGCTACAGTCATTTCTCCGTGCAGTCGAGGAAACTTTTGCATATCGTCCCCCTCCCCTTTCTCTACCCACAGAAAGGCTGAGGCTGCTCAGTTCTGACAAACTAACCCAGGGGAGCCTGAATTTGGCCATTGCATTCCCCATCTGTTAAGTACATCCACACAATGATGTTTCAGTACGTGTCTCAAAAAAATTATTTCCTTTTCTCTCATTGTTTCAAGCCCTTTGGATTCCTCGTGCAGATTAAGGAGTGTCCCTGTAGAGTTGAAACATAGCGGCAGAGCTCCTCTGGTAAATGGGATCCTGTCCCCCTGCAGAGCACCAGCAGTGGAAGAATAGCACTGCGCTGGCATTGCCTGTTTGCTTTGCAGCCAGGAGCCTGGGGAAAGAAAGGATCCGCCTTGTCCATGTTGCATGGGCGCAGCCACCACACTGTAAGGAGTGGAAGAGGGGAAGGGGAGACCCACCAGAAGCTCATTGAAAACCACCACCCATCCACAGCTTTTCTTCCCGAGCGATAAACTCCTCCGATTTCTGCTGTGCAAAAAACAGCATGTGGGGGATTCTGGTGCCAGCAACACTTTTTACTGGAAACTGGCATGTTTCTCTAATGAAGAAAGAAACGTTCTTGAGTATGAAGTTATCAAACAACTCGACAAATTCAGATGTGCTAAATCACCCAGCGTAAACATCTGTCTGGCCTGTTTTTATGTGCCTACAGTGAGGGCGGCTTATCCGATTCTTGGCGAGATGTGATCTCTGTCCTCTGGTGCTATTTTTAGCTTGTATTTATTTGGAGGAGGCTGTTACAATAATCTAATCAGGCCTCACTTGCCTTTAATTCCTCCTAAGACTGTTTTGGGGAGATGGGCAGTTAGAGCACTGCTGTGGCTAAAGCTCCTGTGGCATGCTATGATGTGAAAGCCCCATTTATGGTTCCCTCTCATCACTGGAGCTCTTGGACCCTGGGTCACTGATACTTGTCTTGGCTGCATTTGACTCGCTTTCTGATGTTGGGACAAACAGCTTCGCTGCTCTGTGTACCTTTTTTCCTCGTGGACAAAGCACTTCTGCAGCAAAACTGGCTGTTCCTGAGTTTTCCTGGCCCTCATTGTGGAGTACAGGGGGCAGAGGAGGGGCTGGGGGCTGCTGGAGAGCAGCTATATTGCAGTGTAATCCCATTGACCTCACTGAGACTGCTCACATGTTTTAAATTAAGTGCATCCTTAAATATTTTCAGGCATTGGAGCTGGGTTAGTTTACGCTTGAATACACGAAGAAATGCATATGTATTTGGGTCCAGAGGGGAGCCTCGATGTTTTTATACCCATTAAATGTAAAAGCACAAGATTGTGTGTTGGCTTAAGAGGTGGGAAACCAGTTTTGAAGTCAATATTCCCTATTGGTGATAGGAATCTAGCGCAGCGACTTCATAGCATCATGGGAGGGGAGCAGAGCTCCTGGGATAAAGGCAACCACCTCCAGGCAAATCTGGGCATGAAGAAGTGCTTGGTGCAAACTCTCTGGTGACCGGTGACCAGACCAAAGTCAGTGGTTTGAAGCTGTGTCATTGGAGGTTTGGGTTGGATATCAGGAAAAGGCTCTTCCCCCAAAGGGTGGTTGGGCACTGGAACAGGCTCTCCAGGGCAGTGGGCACAGCCCCAAGCCTGACAGAGTTCAAGAAGTGTTTGGCGAACACTCTTTGGGGCATGGTGGGATTCTTGGAGTTGTCCTGTGCAGGGCTAAGAGCTGGACTCGATGATCCTTGTGGGTCCCTTCCAGCTCAGGATATTCTGTGATTCCAATGTGCCTGCTTTGAGTTTCACCTCTGCCACAATGCGCTGCTTAGGAAGGTGGTCCCACCTGTGGGAGCTGCACCTTTATGGTTTCCGTGCTCCACACCACGGGATGGCATGATGGAAATGGATTTGTAGTTTATCCTAAATGAAGACCTAAAGATAGCTTTTCAGAAAGTGACCCCCACCAGAATTTTTACCTACATATTTTTCCATTGAGGCATCTCCATTTTGTGGAAGGATACTTTATTTGGAGAAAAACCTTTAGCTGTTTCTTTTGTTTGGCATCAAAGCCAGCGTAGAGGAGACTTTTTTTCTTTAATAGCAGCCAGCTGCATCAGCAGTCTTGAACCATGTTCTTCCTTCTGCTTTGAATATAAAGTCTATAGCAAGGGAACATTAGTTTTCCTTCTTGGCAATAGACAGTGTCTTCAGCTGCCAGTAGTGGAGCTTGCCCATTTACTTGCAAGAGAAAGTTAAAATCAGTACTAATGAAGGAGGAAAGCAAATCCAGCATTTCAGGTCTGTGTTCCTTGTTCCCCATGAATAGGCATATACTGCTTGGAGCAGTTATGGTGATGGACTGGAAATCCATTGGGTGTTGCTCGTGCAGGTATAAATCCTGCTGGCTGTGAGCCACTTTCCTCTTATCAGTTTCTCTGCTGCAGTGAAATGGCTTGGAATTCACATCTGGGTCCTGAGGCAATGCTTGTGTCCTTGCTTTGGCTTGTGCATGTAACAGCAGAGCATACTTGGGCTTTTTTTTTTTTTTAAACAATGACAACAACAACAAAACAAACAAACAAACAAAAAAGATGGAGAGAAGAAGAAGAAAAAGGGATACCTAATTTGCTCTGGGTAGGATCTCCTACAAAGCTGAATGGAGTATAATAAATGTCACTTGGCTCTCCAGCCATAAGACAGAGCTTGTGCAGTTGACAGAGCTAATGCCCATTTAGGAGGTAATTCTTCATGAGATCTTCAGTGCCCACAACCAACATCCAGGGGCCAGGGAACCTCTTTCTGAGCCAGCCAGTGCTGGGAAATGGGTGGCTCCCCTGGGATTTGCTCCCTTGCCTGAGCATTCCATGGCCCCCGGTCACACATCACAGCGCTTTTGAGTTTTGGCTGGTCCTTAAAGGATGTCCCAGTCAGGCTGAGCAGACACAGAGTCTGTGGTTTTTTCTCTTCCTGAGTTCAAGTCCTGTAAAGTGGGAGTGCAGGAAAGAAATCAGCCTTTGTAGACTTTTAGTTCACAACTGCTGCTGGGTCTTGTATCTGTCTGCTCATCCCAATGCCTGTCATCATGCAGCTGCCACAACCTTCTGTTTATCTTGTTCCTTTTCTTTCTTCCTCAATCCATGGGGTTTCCCCCCGCCTCTCCCCCTCCTCCCATAGATCGTCTTGCTGCTGATTTCTGCTCCTTTTTTCTCTCCCCTTTGGTCTCTCCTTGTCTCTGTACTTCTTTTTTCTCGCCTGTACATTTGTTCACCACCTGTGTTCGCCCAGGCTTGCGGCAAAAGCAGCTCCCTCCCTTGGAACATCCCAGGGGCATTCCCATCGTCTGCAGGAGGGACCAACCTGAACCTCACTCCTGTGATTAGAGCACAGCGACATAACTCAAAGGTCTATTTAGAAAACGAAAGACGAGCTCATCTTGCCTTTGAGTTTTAATTTCCCAGGGTGGAGATCCAGCAGTGCTGGATACCCTGGGAGTTCCCACAGAGCAGGTCTTGGGTGTATTTGGGGAGTGTGGATGGATCAGGGCACAGTGACCCCACAGAGCAAAGTTGCTGAGCTTCAGGGGGAACCTTGGCACCCAGTCCTGCCTTCTTGGAGCGCAGAGAGTTGGAGTAGATGCTCCTTTATTTCAGAGAGCTGTTCTGTCAAACTCTGATACACCTGCAAAGTGCCTGGTCTGACACAGCCTGGCAAGCTCAGGAGGGGTTGGGAGCATCCATTTCAGCCTGTGTTCTGTGTCCGCTTGGATAGGACTTGCACAGAGGAATTCCATGTGTGTGTGTGTGAAGGAATGAACATAAAACCACCTTCTCAGCTACTTTTCTGCATCCTCACCTCCCTGCTTAGTGTTTCCAAAGATATCCTTGCATCTGCTCACAGACCGTCTCAGGAGTGATTTTTGGAGATGAACAGGCTTTGCTGCTTCTACATCAGCTTCAGTTTTCCCTGTAGCACCCTGGATTTGTTTAAACCTGAAGTTCCAGAAGGGCAAAACTGTGGCAGAAGGCTGTAGAAACGTATAGAAACTGGCAAGGAAAACTACTGCATCTTACTGGGAAGGCCAAAGGTTTCCTCTGTCTTAGAATTAGCCTTCACTTCTTTGAGGGCTTGAGTGCAAACTCAGAACCCTACTTTAGTAATTCATGTCTCTTAGTTATGTTATTTATAAAGAGGAAAAATTCTTCTGTGTCCTGCTAAATAACTTTTTACCTGGAAAGGTAGGAGGTGAGGTGCAATACAGCCCTGTAGCTGCAGTACTGCACTTGGGCTTAAGCTTTGAATTTTTGTAATTATTCAGGTATCAAAGCTTTTGCCCTGAATATGTGCTGTTTGTAGGAAGATTTGCCAAACAAGACAATACCCAGTTCTAATGGGGTATTTGGTCAGAAAACAACCCCACCATTCCCTACAGGTATGGATGAGTCATGGCTTACACAGACTTATGGAAAATTAGTTCTGATTGCAAACTGAAATTTTTATCTAAGAAATGAGACTTTTTTAGGATCTGGAATCTTGGGTCGTAATTTGTCACATTGTCAAAAGTCAAATACTGTGATAACATACCGTTCCTCTCTGTGTCTCCCATGAATTTTGGCCAATGGCTACTCAAGAAGGAGAAAGCTCAGAAGAGAACAGCTGAAGGCAAGGCTATAAGTCTTCCTCATCCTGCTGCCTCCCACCTTTGCAGAGCAGCCTGAGAGCCTGCAGAGCTGCCACTGTTTCCAACAGGCAACAAAGATCTTTCTCTCAGGAGAAATGTTTCAATAGCCAGCAGCTTCTAAGGTTTCCCATGCCAAGCCCTAATTGGTTGTCTTAATCAAATGCCTCTTCTTTTTTGGCTTTGTGCAATTGCTTGTTAAATATAAGAATCCGTCTGTGATCTGACTTGATCTTTGGAGATGAGAATATGCATTTTTATACATACATATATATATATAAAACACAAAAATACATATGCTGCTTAGTGTCTTTTTCTGTCTCTGAAGTCTTGCATTGAGATGCACAGTGTAAAGAGGCATTAAAAACACCCATGGACGTGTCTTGTTTATTATTTTAGCAGCAAATCTGATCCACATTACACTGAGCCTCCTCTGAAAGGACTAATGCAAAATGTCAATAGTAGAAACCACTAATGCTCCTCAGCTCTTACAGGGACTTGATGAGATAAAGAACCTTCTTTTCCACATATCGTTTTTGCTTTAGCTGTATGTTTCCTATTAAACATGTGTAGTGTATTCCCAACATATGGGTGTTAAAAGAGGAGAAATTACCCCCAGTGCCACCTTATGAACATCATTATGACTTTTTACAGGAGCATGTGATGACAGGACAAGGGGGAATGGCTTTAAACAACCTGGTCTAGTGCCCACAGCGGGGGGTTGGAACGTGATGATCGTGAAGGTGCCTTCCAAGCCAAACCATTCTGTGATTCTATGATTATAATTCTTGTGATTTTTTGGCAGTTGGTCTCTGGAGGGGGAGAAGGTGTGGCACCGGACAGTGAAAACCTTTCTAGCCCTCCTCTTTTGTCCTAACTCCTCTCTCTGAAAGCCAACCTGTTCCTAACCAGTGCAAGGAGGGAGGCCAAAATTGCAATGAGCCTATGAGATGGTAACAAGGCAGAAAGTATAATTGTGTTTGCATATTAGAAACCATGGCCAAATACGGATGATCCTTGCGCGTCCCTTCCAACTCAGTGTATCCAGTGAAATACTCCCTGCAGGAATACTCTGCTCCCCTGTGCTTTGCTGGGCACATGACTTGTCAGCTGAATTCAAGAGTGGGCAAAGAAGTGTTGTGAGGTGGTTGTAGATGGGGGAAACTCTCGAGAAAGCTGGGGCAGTGTGTGTGTGGTCTACTCAGCGAGCCTTGCTCTGTGAGTGTCGGGGTACAAAACTCCACGCACAGATCAGTTTGAACTCCAGGGTCAGCTTAAAGATCTTGTGATGAGCCATGATCTCGTGTTGAGCTGCAGGAGGAATTCAGACTATGCGAGTGCAGGCAAAAGTATTCCCAAAGCATTTGAAATGGTGGTGGCTCGGAGTTTTACACCTAGTTCACTTCTGGAGGAAAAATCTGGTTTCCATCAAAACCCGTTTTCACTCCAAATATTTAAACTAAAAATTGGACCGTGGACTTTTGAGACTGGGACAAACGTTAATCTCTGCATCCTCCTGGACTCTTACGAGTGTCCCTCCAAAGCTATGTCACAAGTTGTGCATTTTGTCCATAGACTGGACATTCCCCTTCGTCCTCTCTGGAAGCCACCTTCCCATGAGGCCCTGCACCTTCTGCCACAGGGCTCCAGTTCACACAACCCTCCACTTCATTGATAATTGCTATAATTGTCAAGCTAGATGAGTTCTTGATTACATTAAAAGGAACGCCTGCACTTGACTGGATGTTAGCTATTTTGCTTCCAAGGTTAGTTAGTCATGGATTTAAATAGAAGGAAATAATTGATGTACACAGAGAGTGGAAGCAGTTTCCTGCCATTATGGTCTGAAAACTCATATTTATTTGTTCATTCTGTCTGAATGTGAAGTAGCTCTTCTGTTAGCATGGTAAAATGAGTAGGCTTTTTGTCATAAGATTGTTCTGGGTCTTATTAGAAGCTATTTTCTAATTTCTGGAAGAGTGGGTAAGAGCAAATTACTTGAATTTTTCATATTCAGAAAAGGAAAACAAAGGTACTTTCCTGAAGAGTTAAAATGTGTTGTTGACACGGTGTTTTTGACATTGGCATAATGAGGCAAATGTATGCTGAGATACACCTGCACATATACACTGTGACAGGGACGTGTAGTTTGGAAAGGTTCTGATTCAGGATTCTGTCTGGGAGGTGTGAGACACACCAGCCAAGGGCACAAGAAGCATCTTTCCTTTGTCTTCCTAAGCCCTGTTCCTCCACTGACCTTGCTATTCAGGTTCCCTGTCTTCCCTTCTCCTCTTCCAAGTGGTCAGCTGCATGGCGACATCCTCACGAGGAGGAGCATCACCTGGCTGTCACTCCTCGGTCCTCTTGTGGTCTCATCTCTGTTTTATGCTTCCCCGGGTCATCCCTCAAGTTCCCCCACTCCCTTGCAGCACTTTCTCTCGTGACTCATTTTGTTGCCATCTGTCCTTCAGAGAAGTCACCTTGATTATCTTTCCTGTTCCGTGTCCACTTTCTCACCTAGCTTTCCATGGTGAGTTTTTACAGGAATGATGAAACAGCTCACACACGGGATACAGACCTCTGGTTTTTGGAGGATGTGGTGTCTTAGCTAGAGAAAAAAGTAGCCAAAAAACTGGACTAAGATCCAAGAGCCAAGAGAGCTGGAATAGAGGTCCTTCAAGGAAAGATGGGACCCAATCCAGGGTTCCCACATTCTGTGCAAGAGCCTGAGCCACCAGCCACATAAAGAATAGAAAACCCTTTTGTTTGCTGCTTTGGCTTATCCAATTTTGACTCAAATCCACGGATTTCTGGCTGACTTACACTGTATTTCTGCATTAGTTTTATGAGTAAGCTGTTGGGTGAAAAATATCTATGTGAAGATAGAAGTCATAGCATCGCTTCCTACCATGCCCTTAATGTGACGGGAGTTACATCTTGCTACTGTATGCGGGAATTCCCACTGCTGCCCATACAGATGCCAGGATGCCATTTCTTTCATGTCCCTTAATGGGCTAGGGAAATGCCCTCTTGCAAACCTACGCTGTCAGCTGAGCTGGCAGAGGTTTTGTTTAACATGAGGCAGAACTAGTATCCTTTAAAGAAAGCTGCCATGCCATTAATTGTCGCTCTGGTTTGTGTCAGATGCTTGCAAGAAGCGTGCTTGGTTCCTCCACAAACACAACAGCATCTTTCGCTCTTAGTGAATAATGCACTCCAGATGTTCCACCCTGTGAGAATTTCTTGCGCCCACTGCAATGCCAAGAGAAAAATAAAGCAGTTCAACTTATTTAACCCAGATCTCAGACTGTCTGTCTGCATCATCTAACTCCATCAAGCTGATGGAGCACATGGGATGGATGGAAAACATGTGGTTCCTATAGACTCCTGCATTTTATGTTGGTTAACAAACACAGCATCAGTTTACTCAAGGCCATAATGGGCATGAGCCTAAACCCGGTGTACTCCTGGCAGGTTGTCTGTATCTTCCCCAAACCATCAATACTCAGGCCTCAGGAAACTTTGTCAGTTCTCCTGTTTTTACTCACAGTATCAACCGGAAGACTCCTTTATTTACCTTCTTTATAAGCCAGACAGAAATAGTGCTTAAGCTGCCCTTAAAAATTTAAATGGACTGCAATCCTTCTCTGCCTAAATATTTTATGAGTGACATTGGGACCTCTTGTGTTCATGGCTGTAGCTCAATTACTCATTGTAGTGTTTCCAGGCAAACAGAAACTTAAGGATTATAGAAACAATTTAAAGAAGTCCCATCAGGATGGACTCCAAGTTACCATACAACTAAATGGACTAAATGATCTAAATGATGCCTGCCTTGCTGAAGGAAATGCCAGTCCCACCTTCCCACCACTGAATGGTGATGGGAACCACTGAAGTGGACTATTGCAGGGAAGGTCAGGAAAACTAGTTGTGACTGGACACTACAGAGTCCTGGTTCTTCCAGCTCAGCATGTTGGAAAGGCTGAGCTCTCTGTTTTTACCTCAAGAGTTTCCCATGGTGAAGAAGCACAGTTTTGTGGTCCAGGTATTGGGGCATGACTTACAGACACAGCACAGAGACAAACTGCCCAGGTAATCCCATTTGTGTGGTCTGGGAATTGTATGCACTTGGCTTTTTCCTTACAGAAAATGGATGTGAGAGTTCCTGACCATTCAGACTCTTGAGAGGATCTCATTACAAGGATGAAGGTATTGTGTTGCTATGAGAACGAAGGTCTTGGTGTGGGGATGTGTGCCTACATGAACACCATGGCACTGCGAGGGAGTGGAGAGTCCTAAAGTTTGGCAAATAATGTAAAAATCTCTGGTGGGTTGCCAGAAGTCCTCTTTTCTGTTCAGAGCTCTAACAGTTACGTAGGGTTTGAATAACTAATTTAGGGGAAGGCTGTGGAGCCCATCTCGGGTACAAGACTCCTGACCTGCCTGAGTCAGAGACATTGATGTTACAGTCACTAGTGTGGTAGCTCAGTGCTTGGAGCACCTTGCCCTGAAGTGAGAAGTGGTGTGAGCTGGGGGAGCTCTGGTGTGCCCGTGGTGCATTTGAGGGAACTGCTTTCTGCACTGATAGCAGGGCTTCGTCAGGAGCACCAAAGACATGGTTTTGGTGCCAGAGTTGCACTTTCTTCACAGGTACAAATGGGGAATTATTTTTTTTTTCCCTGCTGGCCACACTGTTGGGAGGAATTCTGTTTCTTACTGAAAGCTCAGTGTAGTTTGGAAATGTCAAGTGTATGACTGACCTATTTTCTACTGGCTCCCCAAAAGATCCTGGCATTGCCTTGTCCCTCCTGGAGTGTACTATTAGATCCAGGATCCTGATTTCATGGAGGTGCTGAAACTCTGCTTTTACAGTGCCAGACACCTCAGAAGTGATGGGGACATGGGATTTAACATGCTGACCACTGTGCTCCCTTGCTAATCTCCCAAACAGAAACTCCAGAGCAGCTGCTCCCCTCTGTCCTCTTACAGGACAGAGGAGAGGCCACCAAAGTATTTTTATCCTCCAATTTATGAAAGAAACTCTTCAGAAGATGGTGTCTGCTTGCCCATGTCCCCACGTGTGCCTCTGCCAGTGCCATTCCATACAGGATTACATGTGAGTCTTTTGGCATATCCACCTCTACACCGTGACTTTCTGAGGACACTGATGTTCTCTAAGCTCTTTTAGAAATGTCTTACCTCCCTTGAGCTGTGCAAAAGATGCAGAACCAAAGCAGCATGCAGGAACAATTATTAAACGCTGTTAATTAGGATGTGTGAAGATGGTCCCTCTCCCCTTCTCCTTTGAAGCATGAAAGCCAGAGGGAGCCTTTATTAAAGTCAACAAAGAAATCTCAAAGGAAAAAATTCCCTTCTTTAATGTGGTCACTCACATCATCTCCCGCCTGGTGTGACCTGACATGTGAATGTGATTAGGGGCTGTGTCACACTGGGGCACAGGCACACTGTGCCCTGAGCCACAGTGGGGAGAGGAGAGGGGGAGAGTGCACACAGCTGCTCTTACATCCAGCTGCTTGGATCCTCTTGCTGCTGATGCCAGAAATGCAGCATCTGGGGCTTGCTTTTGATGGATCATGTAATTTTTGGTAACTACCTTTGATTTAACATGTTCTCTCTCCAAAGCAACCTTTGATAAAAGCAAGATGCAGCGTCCAGGGTAACAGCTGGATATCCATCCTGGAGGGGTGGACTTTACAACATTACTCCCGTATAGGTTTTGTTTGTGCATTTAAAAGCAAACCAGAGACTCAAAGCAACCTGATTATGGTGGTGCTAATGGGCTCAGGGAAGCCTATCAGAAATAGCAAAGATCCCACTGTACTTTGGGAGTTGGGGTAGAAAACCTCCAGATTCAGCTTGGTTGCGTAAGAAGCAGTCACAGCATTACTTCCCACTCAAATTCCCAAAAAGCATCCATTTGTAGGCATAAATACTTTGTCCTCTTTAATCCCAAATGTCAAAGATAGGATTTGAGAAATGTTGCCTCAAAATTTTAGCTCTGTTCCTAAACCCTCCCTCATAGGGAAAGGTGGGGTGTGGTGAGCTCTGATCCACAGGATCAGAGATATCGGGGTCTTACCCTGAAGCTGCATTTGCTGGAGGGTGCGGGTGATGAAGACAGGGCACAGACTGTTGCACTCTTAGTGTATGAAAACATGAGAAGGTGATCCCCTTTCCTCTTCCCTGCGGGCTGGTGAGAGCAAAGGCTTGGTGGGCAACAGCACCTTAGGGATGCTTTGGTAATCATGGAGATACAACAGGGCAGGGCTGTTACAAAATTCACAGAGTGGAGAACCTGTGGCCTCATGGCCTCTTCAGGAACATCACTGGTTGTCGCTGTCAAAAGTGTTTTGCCCAAAGAAAACAGTGCAAGATGTGCTGTTCTTGTCCTGCTCTGTGCGTTCTTTGGTTTGGTCTGACCGTGTTTTATCTAGAGAATTTTCAAAAGTGTCAGGATTTCTGCTCTCTCCTCCCCCAGTTGTTAATTTAGAAATGAGGCACCACCCTCCCTGGACTCTTCTGTAGCTGATACCAGCAACCACATCCCTCTCCATGTCCCAGAGCTAGGCTGAGGGCTTGGATTTTTCCATCTAAAATTCTCCCTCCCCTCCTTTTTAAACAAGAAAATAAAAAAGCCATACAAAAACAAAACCGTTTCCAAAGAGGAGCAACCAGACACTTCCTTCAGATGCTCAGATAGCTTGGCACATTCATCTAATCCTCTGCTCTGACTGCAGGGCTGGCTGGCCACGTTTGGCCGGGGGGATCAGCCAGCAGCCAGAGCCCGTGTCCGTGAGCGATGCTGGTGGCAAGGAGGCTTTGGCAGTGGGTTCCTCTTTCACAGCCGCCTTTTTTCCCCAGCTGGAGGCTCCAGTTGTTGGTCCATGGCACACGAGGCTCCCCCCGAGCCTGGCGAAGCCCTGCAGGAGCCGGCCCCGTGCTGCGAGCAGACAATGCAATTAGCTGGGTTTCACAATGTGCTACTTTGGGTGACCTTTCCAGGATAAATAATTAGAGGGAGACCATGTCTGCCGTTGATAATTGACTTCATTAGCTCCGAGGTTAATTTCAGGGATGTGCCCAGGAAGCAACAGAAGAGACTCGGGGGAGGCTGCCCGGTTAATTACTTATGAAATAGAAAAAGTCCGTCAGCTTTGTACTTGCGCGTGCGTTGGAGGAGGTTTGGCGGGGCAGCCTGGACTGATGGAGAGGTCGGACCCCTCTCCTGCCATCGCAGCAGTGGTGGGATCAAACAGCTGCTCAGAGTGGGAAGTTTCCAACCCCTTGGTACAGAGTTGTTTGACTATTAAGGGATCTGGAACTCAGAGGCTGGATCTGCAGGGACCCACCTGGTCACCCAGGCTGAGAGCTGGAGGACAAGGCTGACTGCAATACCACCTACCACTGCCCAGAGCTTGTGAGGTGCCAAAGGGACATCCCTTGTGACAACCTGTTCTTTCTGGTGGCACTGAGGGTCCAGAGGGTGGGAGCAAGACAGGCAGGAGGGGAAGCACCGTGGGCAGCAGAGCCACGCAGCTTTTCCGTAATGCGTTTGGTCTGGCACCACAGGCACAAAGTGCCACTTTCTGTTTGTCACTAGGGCTGTCCCCACATTGCCCTGGAGGCTTATCCACAGGGCCATGTCCCTCTCTACACAGGCATTTAGAGACCAAACCTTGCATTACCCCCTGGGAAGGTAATGTTTCCGCATTGCATGTGCAACATCTCTGCCTTCATGGAGTCTCTTATCCTTTGTCCACCTGCTTTGGTGTCACCAAGTAATTAGGCACTTGACCTGCTGACAGCCCCTGTGTTTGTAGCCATGCCATCTCCAGGCTAGGAGTGGTGGGAGAACTAGAAATTAAGTCAGAAAAGTGCGTTTGCAAAATGGATTGGGATGGAACTGTCCTGCTGACCTGGCTGGTCTCAGTATGCACCCACCAGCCTCAGAGGGGCTGCTTAGTGCAGACCTCCTTCACACCCATCCTGGGAACAGGCAGAACAACAAAAGCCCTCATTCCCCTGGGCTCACCTGTCATCACGATAAACAAACTTTGGGCTCTTTTTTGTATTTTTTTGAACTTTCAGAGATTTTTCTTCCATTGGTAACTGAAACTGCACAGTCTTTGACTTCTCACCAGTTCTGACTCCCGGTGGATTTGGTGGGGTTTGCCAAAACCACGGGCAGGGGAGAGGCACAGTCTCGGGGTGTTCACTCACAGCAGCATCAGAGGACAGCAAAGCTTTTCAGGCAGGAGAGTCGAGCACAAAGAAAGTTGGGAGATGAGCATTTGGGAATACATTCCCATAGCAAACAGTTGTGCAGGAAAGAGGTGACCAGGTCAAAGGAAAAGCATATAAACAACCCAGAGAGAGAATCTTCTTGGCTGCCAGTTTGTTTACATCTCACAGAGGAGAGCGTAGCAATCCCCATGCATCTCTGGCAAACTGCAGCACAAAGTTCCTGTCCTTGCAAATGGTAACGTAGGGAGAGGACTCACAGGAGTCACGTCTGTATTTCCTGTCCCACTTTTGGCACGAGGAAGTACTGTCGGGTGTACCCTAATGAAACAATCAAAGGGGTTTTTTTGTTGTTGTTGTTTACTCAGTTTTCCTTTCCTTGGGCACAAAATTCCCTGGGAAAGCTTTCTACAGCGTGGTGTGGATGGGGGAAAGGTGGGAAGTGTCTGGGATGTGTATGAGAGACAGAACCTTCCTCTTGGCCTGAGTGAGCCAATTTTCAAGCATGGCTGGGTTCAAGGAGACCTTGTGGATTAAGGTTCAAAAATTCATCATCCAATAAAGTCTCTAGCTTTTAGGAGAGCCAACAGAACATGGAGCTAGATGGTGCCGGACCATCACAGTTGGTACTGGGTATTTTTATGCTCTCTCTCAATGTCTTAGGAAAATCCAACTCAGAATTTCCTGGTTTAGGAGCTGCTGTTTTGCTCCTTAATATCCCAATTATTCAGATCAGCTCTTGGCACTCAACTGGTCCCTATCCTGTCCTCTTCCAGCAGAAAGTGAATCCACCTAGTGATGGAGAAAAGATTATGCCTTGACAGTGGAAACATACTTTAGGAGTATGTTGGATCATTCCCAGTCTTCAAATTTCTCATTTGTGTTTGCAGTCCAATTTTGCCTTTATTAGTGATTGCAGCTGAGCCAGTGTATGTGGTGTTCTGCTCTGGACCCTTCGGTGTGCACATTTTATGGGAGAGCATTAGTTCAGTTTAATGCTCTCTAGAATGTTCTTCCTCTTGTGAAAAGCATCACTGAAATTCAGCATGCTTGAGAGCAGAGAGGTCCCACAAGATTTATTTGAAAAGCCGGTACTTGATATCCAGTTGGTCTAAATCCATCTAGCTCCATGGAAGTTGAAGAGGCTACACTATTTCTGTGAGCTGGGTGTCCCCCAATAATCTGGTTACACTCAAATCTCTGTGATAGATACCCATAAAAGGCCTTAAAGCCATAAAATATTTGTTGCGTTCTATTCCATGCTATAAAATCTCTTTTTTCCCCCAAAGCTCTTACAGGGAGACATGCTCATTTGTTCACAAACTAGTTCTGGTTTCCAAGTGTGTTCCTGGTAAATATTTTCTCAGCGGTTCAGAGGATTTGCACTGAGGGGTTGAGTTCTGCAGTTGGGAGGGTGGGTGGGTGGCTGATGAGATCACAGGCCGTTGTTTCTGCTCCATGAATCAAAGACTTAAAGCTTAGAGTTGAAGGTCCAAGAGAAAGACATTAATAAGTAACAGGCTTCTAGGAAAGATCTTTGGAGAACTAAGTGTTTGATCAAAATTAAGGAGGTCTTGTGAAACATTTTCACAAATACCTAAATACTTATTAATGATCATCTTGGATTGTGAAGAGGCAGAAGCTACCCCAGCACTTTTATTAGTGACACTTTTGGTATATCTTTCAAGTTTTTCTACTGGCCTTAGTGCAAGTATTGGTTCATTTGTAATTTGTAATTAGTACTTTGACCACAGTCTTTTGTTCTAAATCGCCCATTCCTTTTCTCCCCCAGAATCACATCTTTAGCTTTATAACCTCTCCACACAGATACAGCCTTAAATCAATGCTTGGCTTCAGGCTACAGATATTTCTTTACCAGAAAAGTATCTGGCAGCTTCTCCCCAGTGGAATTGAGAACTGGGCTGTATTAAAAATAAGGTTATACTTGGTCGTTTCTCCCTGTGCTGTCTTAGAGCAACCATATAGCTCACTGCTCCTTTGTCCATGTCATTTATGGATTTCCATAGTGCCAAAGGAGGCACACGGTGTATTGCAAAGGCAGATTATCTGGAATAAATCATAAGGAAAGTGCTGCAGGTCTGCAAGGAACTGGCTTTGGGAAGATTTGTAAACCTAAAATGAGATTTGATGAAGAAGGTGAAATGAGCGCTTGCAAATGGATGGGAATGCCCTCCATTTATTTGGAGAACTGTGAGACTCCTCTAGCACAAAGGAGCTCTTTATTTGTCCTTCCCTGATCCTGCCCAACACTTCCCCCACTTTCTCACCTCCCTCCCTTTCCTCCTTCCCTTCTGTCGTGGTTTAACCCCAGCCAACAACTAAGCCCCACACAGCTGCTCGTCCCTCCACGGTGGGACGGGGGAGAGAATCAGAAGGGTAAAAGGGAGAAAACTGGTGGACTGAGAGAAAGACAGGAGTGGCAGTGACATCAGTGACGTCATCCACAGACTTGTTTTGAGGGAGAACTGCTTGTTTCTTGGGTCATGGGACACCACTGGGTGCAGGGAGTTGGAAGGGAGCAGACATGGCCCTCAACAACCCACTGGTGTGTTTTCACCAGCATGTTCAGAGTCATCCATTCCACCACAAGTCCCACCCCACTACACTGGCCTTCAGCTGTGATAATTGTCATTTCTGAGCCGATGCAGGAAACCAGCCAAAGGAAAGCAGGGAATAATGGGAAGACCTGAGCCTGGAACCAAGGCTTGATTTGCACTGCAGTTTTGGGGTCACCTCTGTGTTTTGGTGTTTTTTTTTTTTCCCTAATCAACTCAGCAAATGGATGTTGGGTAAAAGCACAGCCCATGTTTGCTGGGTAAGACCAGTGAGCGGAGAGCTCTCGGGCAGGGCAGGGGAGGGCAGGGCAAGGCAGGGCTGGCAGTGGCTGGGGGTGAGCTCACCTTCGCAGGGGGATTTTACCAGAGAGAACCACCACAGCGCACACACTCGCCAGCAGTAAACACGTGGAGGGCAGAGCTGCTGCTCGCTCCGTGCGCGGGGCGTCTCGCACGCAGAGGTCCCAGTCCAGGCGAGAAGTGTGCAGCAAATAATAACAGAAAGAAGCAAAGCAATTTTTGGCAAACGCAGCTAATTAGCCCATCGTTCTTCTGTTCCCTGGAGATGATCTAATGGGGTTGTCTTCAAAAACCCAGTGATTTTGTAAGAATGTAAATATTATTTTAGTCGTCTTTAAAATTACGTGCTCAAATGTCAAGAATGACATTAGTGTGAGAGAGGCTATACTTTCAATTACATTTCCCCTTTCCTTTTTCTGTCTCCTAATTTTTTAGAGCCAGCTGCATAGACTGTTCCTCAGAACCTTTCTGTTTTTCAGCAGGTAATCTTGGCACTAGTGCTGGGAGAGGTTCTCTTCTTTTTTTCCGTTTAAGTCGTCTTTAATGTCACTTTATTTTTCCAAGCTTTGAGCAGGAAAGTTGTGAAACCTTGTCA
Organism: Grallaria varia; assembly: GCA_013396735.1. Taxonomy (NCBI): domain Eukaryota; kingdom Metazoa; phylum Chordata; class Aves; order Passeriformes; family Formicariidae; genus Grallaria; species Grallaria varia. Next base: position 52,432 of record VWZG01006900.1, read on the forward strand.
CAACTCCAGAGCTGTGCACTTTCCTCGCCCAATCTGACAGGCATGGTTGAATACTTAGCACCCAGCCCTGAGGTCAGGGCACCTCGACCTGTTTCTGGGTCTTTCCTGTACTTACCGTGTGACCCTGAATGAGTCACGCTCTGAAAAAATGTGACTGCAAATTGCAGTAATGAGAATTTCTTAATCCTTGGCTTGACTCTGAGGTAAGCTGGGTTACCCACCCCGCTGTTCTTGGTGGGACCTCTCAGATTTCATACCTTGGACCTACAGTGATGCCCGGTGTCCTGGGATTAGCACGGGGGATGGATGCTGGTATGTAAAGCATATCTGCTTGCCAGGCACCGTGTGTCACCAGGGCTGTCCCACCTTCACTGCCTGCCAGTGGCCTTTGAGTGGTACTAAGAAAGCCTAAATCTTAAAAAAAAGAAAGGTAGTGAAACTTGTGCAAGGTTTTTATTCAAGCCTCAGCTGCTCCATGATGGTTCTGGGAGAGTCTCAGCTGGTGCCATGGGCTTTCCACAGCGGTTTTTCTCATCAGCTGCTGAATGCCATGAGCAGATGGATGGCCAGGGCCTTCCCCATGGACACCTTCATTTTCTGCCACAGTCACCTGGTAAAATGCCTGTCAGGCCAGGATGCACACAGTGACTGTGGCAGTACAAGGCAGTCATTTGAAGAAGTACCTGAAACTTGTAAGTGTATGACAGGAGGCGCTGATGAAACAGGATGTAGAAGGCCTCCAGGGTCAGTCATCTTGTAAAGCACATGGAAAAGTTGTCTTCAATTCATGAAATGTCTGCTTTCACAATATGGCCTCTGGTTATTTAGCAAGTCAGCAGGAGCAGGATTTCATGCTCTTGTCTCCTTTGTGGGCACTAAACATACACACAGTCTATACAAGTGGTTTGTTTCCATCATGTCACTGTTGCTCGTTCCCATGTACTGGCAGGCATTCGGACAAAACAACTAAAGTTATCTAATCTCTAGTTAAAGCAAAAACTTTGTAAAACTCTCAGCTTTTCAGAGGTGCTGGACGCTGAGCTGCTTTCACACCCCCTGAAAAGCAGCAGTGCTTCCTGCGGCCTCCCATCATCTCGGGTCTCCTCCAGCCCAGGCTGGGACTAAGGCTGTGACAAGGTGAGGGTGGAGGAGACTGCTGTGTTTCAGCTGTAGACCTGTGTATGCACTGGGGGCCCTGGGTGCTCACAGTGCATCCCTTCCTAACCTCTGTGAAGTGCCTGGCCAAGGCAAGGAGGGAGCCCATGGGGAGGGAGAGGAGGCGAAGCTGGAGGAGCACTGCCCACTCCTGCTCCTTGCCTTTCTCATTAGCAGGAGCAAGGGGTCTGAGAATCTTAATCCTGTCTGAGTTTGCAAGAAACACCTGGGGAGGGCTTGTTTGTGCTTAATATAATCCAGGCGCAACAACCACAAGACAAAATAGTCCCCAATGAGTCCAAGAGGTGGGCAGATGAAAATAAACCAGTAAAGCATGGGCTGGACACCAGCAGCGTAGTGGGTCTGGCGTGACAGCACAGAGCATGGAGCCAAAGGAAGGAGCACATTGAGGGTATGTGTGGGGACCCAGGACGGTGACAGAACTATGTGGAGGGCCAGAGGATGTTTTACAAGACTTCTTGGGGAGCTTCAGCAGTGCTGGTGACTTTTCTCCTGTACCACAAGAATGATGAGAGGCAGTGGAAGAGGAGGAGATAACTGTGTTTCTTCTGGCAGGCCAGTGTGAAGCTGGGAGATAAAGCACAAGGACTGTTTTGTCTCTGCCTTCCTTCTTTTTGCTTGTTGTGTCTCCCAGTGCCTCTTGCCTTGGGTCCTTTCCCTTCATCACAGTGTCTTTGAGGAGGAGGAGCAGGCACTGCTCTCTGCCTCTGGTGCAAGTAGAGCAAGGCAGGTGCCAGGCTCCAAGTGCCTGTCCTGGAGTCCTTTGTCCTTTGGGCAGATTGTCCCAATGCCAAAGGTGAGGCCTCAGGACAGAGCAAGTCCAAGAGCTTGGTAGGCTGATGTTTGAATCTTTGCCTGGGCTCTCCCATCCCTCCCTTCCATCTTGTCCTTCCTTCCCTGCCGTGGTAGATTTTGGTGCCATCCTTTTCAGCCCCATTCCTCCGCACACCACTTCCACAGTGGGATTAATTTGCTTCCCTGCTTGGCTCCATGGTTTTCCCAATGCTCTTGGTCTCTGCCATGGCACTCCTGCTGTTCATTCCTTGGAACCTGATTTCTCCCTGGATCCATCAGCAAGGATGTCCCCTGCCCAGTTCTGTGGAACAGTGTAGTGCTGGTGCTGTTCATAGGGCAGTTTATTTGGTGGAAGAGGCCAGTTCTAGGTGGAATCCCAGATGTAGGATAATTCCTGCATCCCCCCCACTTCTCTGTCACCTTCTCCCATTAAGGCAGCAACAAATAAATCCCTGACTTGCCCTGGATGCCAGTGGGTGTTTGTCCCATTGGTGCAGGATGTGCAGCCCTGGAAGGGATGTTGCTATCGACGGTGCACAGAAGACAGGGGACATAAAACTGTCCCCTGTGTCACCCTCTGAGGGCCCTGAAGAGAGGTAGGGCTGAGGTGTGCTTTCATGGGAATCCAGGAAGGTCCTGCATGAGTTCAGCCTTTACAATACAGATGGGTCAGCGAGTGGGTTATGCTCCCATGGCCTTCAGAAAGTCACCTCTAACACGCCAAACATCTTGACAACACGAAATAACTCGGAATTTCCAACCTTCCCCCATCTCCCCACTGTGGTGCGGTGTGATGCTTGTTGCTGGATGCCATTTGGGGGATGTGTTGGATCTTTGAAAAACAACGTGAGCTTGTGCAATCCCAAACGTCCAGACAGGGTGTTTTGCTGCTCAATTTTCTGTTTAAACATTGCGTTTTCTGAGGGAAAGAGCAATGGCATCAGGCTCTAAGGCAGCTGCGGTAAATACTGTTATTCCAAAGGATGCTGCTTTCCTGGGGAAATGAGACGGGACCTTTCCCTATGTACAAGTCAACTTTTAAGGCCCACTGGGAGTACATGGCTGTTAGATGGATGGGGTGAGCTGGGGATACACAGCCAGTGCAATTAGCTGGTGTATGACTGGAGGGAATTAGTTAATTCAGGCTTTGACTCTGTCCTTTGAGAAGAAAACAAATGAGAAGACATGCCATTAGAGGAGATGAGTTTTCTTAATCACTGGCTTGACATTCCTGTTCTTTCTGTTGGACACCTTTTATCGGCAAAGATTTGGGTACAGCCACGGGTGCCACACAGACACTGTGCTAGTCCTGGAGGAACAGTCATGTTCCTCACCTAAGGGTCATGGCTCAGAAACTTCCCAACAAAAGTACACTGGTGTAAAGAAACCTCGGTATTTGGGGCAGCCCCAGCCCGTGGATGCCTTGCTTACTGTGGGGTAGGAGAGATGCTACACGATTTTACTGCTCCAACCTGGTGATATCGCTGTGATGGGACACTTGTGATGGTTCATTTGCGGAGATGGACGTGCCAGTGGGCGTATTGTGACTTAAATCACAGTATCTGCTGAAGGCAATGTGTATTTTTTTCCCCCACTGTGTATATATATATTTAAGTAGGCAGCAGCTCCGTGGCGTTGCTCACATCAGCCCACCAAGTCCTACCTACCTCAATGACAAAGAAGTGTGACAAGTTCAGCTGTCGGGGAAGACATGGTTGGTGTCTCTGCCCATTGTTCCCCCGTGGTGTTGGAGGTGGTCATGGGGAGCCCATCCCCGAGAGGGGTATCAGACACGGGGTGTTTCGGCCACCCTTTTGGATCTGTGGTCAGCAGGGAAGGGTTCCTCTTTGAACTGTAAAGAAAGTCCTACCTCTGGCAGATCCCGTGGCTCTCAATATGTTTCTGGCTATGCTCATGATGGCACAGGCTTTTACCTGAGGAGAAATGCTGTGTGTAAAAGTCATGAATACAGAAGCTACATTCAGCTGGAGCAGGGTCCAACCCCACGGCGGTTTTAATCTCTTCATACCATGGACAGTCCCAGTGCAGGGATTTTCTTGGTCTCTTTCTGTGGTCCGGCAGCTCAAAACAGAGACGAGAAGCCTCACTCCTTTTATTGGAAAAGGTGGTATTTGGAGGGGCTGGAAAGCAAGGTGTGAGAGGCAATTACACACCCCGAGCTTGGAGGCCGGTCTTGACTTTTATGATCTCATTTCCTCATCCACACACAAACCTTTGGCCAAAGCCCAATCTCTGCAAATGAGTTTTGGTCACCACTGGTTTTAATTAGCAGGAACAGTCCTGTGGAGTGTTCCCAATAAGTGAATGACAAAGTATCGGTCTCCGTCTCTGGCAGTTTTCTCTTCTTCATCCTGCCAGAGGGCTCTTTCTGAGCCCCAAACCAGCCCCTTGATCTTTGCTTCCAGGAAACCTTTATAAAATTCAGAACAGATTCTTGAGCAAGAACCAAATGTTTCAGCCAGAAAGACTTTTTTTTTCCCTTTTTTTCCCTTTTTTCTTTTTTTTTTTTTTTTTTTTTTTTTTTTTTTTTTTTTTTTTTGGAAAGAGTGAATGGGGGATGATTAAATCTGAGCAGATGATATTTTCAATGGCACGTTTAGCATTTCTCTGAGAAGGCTCCAATGGGCACAGTGTTGCTGTTGTTTTCTTTAAAATATCAGTCAGGCCAATGTGTTTAAACAGGTTCGGCTGTTACCTTCTCTCCTCATGTTTCACAAGTACAACCAGTGAGTCATGTGCAATATTATTTATTTGTATTCCGGCTCAGCAGTGACGGGCTGTTGTAGAAGGCACTGCAGAAAGCCCAGCAAGGCAATGGCTTTGCTTTTGAAGAGGATCCCAACAAAACACCCAAAGTGGTGGCTGAAATTGCCAACCCCCTTCTCATGCAGCAGGGGTGGAGGTGGCTGCCCTCCCATGGCATGTGCCATTGCACGGCGCTGATGTGGCTCCCTGTGAGGCATGATGGCCTTGTTGGTCATACCAAAGAGTGAACTGAGCTTCTCTGAGCCAAAGGACAACCTGGTGCCACCCAGTGAGACCTTCAGTGGAGCCACAGCTTATCTGCTGCTCTGAGCTCTGCCAGGGTGCCCCAGGGTATCGCACACACCAGGATTTCCATCCTGAGCCATACAAGTGGGTGATGAAAGAAGGCTGACATACCTGCTGGTCTCTACCTCCGTTTCAAAGGTGCCCCCGTGCATGGCACTGAGCAAAGGGAGAGTTTTGGTGTCTATTCTGCGCTCTCTGAGTGACGCAGCACGCGTGTGGATCAACCTCTGTCTCTCTGACCCAGCACCCAGCGTGACTGCCCAAAGATGCTTTTCTGCATTAAACACTGTCTCTCTCCAGGCCTTAGTTAACTCCCCGATTAATGCAGGAGCATGAATTATTCATCAAACCACCAATGAGACCATTAAGTTTCCCATCCTTTGAAGACAGCAGTACCCGTTCCTATTAGGAGAGCAAAGGAGTAGGCTGCAGATCTAATTGCAGGCAACAAAGTGAGGAAGACTCCCAGTCCTCTGCTTTCCTAGTGCGCCTGAAAAGCCTCTTTTTTATAGAGGTGTCAATAGCAATTTCATTCTCTTTTCAGAGGAACAAGTGCCTTTAACCATTTAAACCCACTTAAACGAACAGCTTTTGTGCTTCGATTACAGACACAATGCAGAGAAAGCCAGGCCTGGTTCGCTGCAGGCTCCCCTGTCGGGGAAGGTCCAGCCTGTGGCCAGAGGGGTCGTGGGTGCCGCTCTGCCCTCCTGACCCAGCGACCTCTCCCAGCTTGGACAAACCTCTCCCCGCTGAGCCAAGGCTGGATGCAGGGCTGCAGTGGGCAAGATTTGCAGGCTTAAGGCTGTATTTTTTTGGCACAGCTGTGGAGCTGTGCCTCCCACCCACGAGTGACACTGTCCACCCGCAGCATCCTAAAGCCCCCACATTTCTCCGGGAGGCCTGGGCAGACAACAGCGGACTTGGCATTTCAGGAAGGTGTTTGCTGCGCTTTCCTCTGCTCTGTTTGTTCCTCCCAAAACTGCTTGGGAAAGTGGCCTTCTTCAGCCCACAGGGGTCACCTTGCTGCAGAACTCAAGCCCCAGCCTAGGCACAGTGGTTTTCTTTGTGGTTCAAAATATTCCAAGAGCTCCGGGCTGAGTGTGCGACAGCAGCATTAATAAATAATAAAAACCATCAATAGTTCTGGGGGATTTTATAGCAACTCCTATCTTGAGATCTCAAAACATTTCACAAATGTTAATTTGTGGAAGCTTAAAAGAGGCTCTTGCCAGACTGAGAGTGGAAATGGGAGTCGGGACATGAAGGAGATCAGGAACCAGGTCGCAGCCACTCTGCCCCCAGGTCCTGGACCTTTGAGGCCAAGGGATTTGCACAGGCATCCAAGGGTGCTGCTTTTGCTCCCTGATTTTTATACGTGTAGCACCATTTTGGTTGAATAGAAATTAAATCAGGGAGGCTCCTTCCTCAGGTTGACATTTTTTCTGAACCTTTGATATAAATAGCCTTGAGGAGTGGTGGTGATACCCACCAGTAGGCACTGGCCTGCTGACATGCTTATATCCCTCTTTGAGGGAGCATAGTATCATTGTCATATTATTTTGACATTAAAATTCAATAGTAGTGAGCAATAAGGGAAGGAGATTGTCTGGTCCAGGCAATCTCATCCTCCAGGCAGAGTTAAGCAATGGTTAAACAAGGCTTTTAATGAGTTTTGAGGTTAGTTTGCTCTCACAGTCCTTCATTAGGGACTCTATTAAACCTGGGCCCAATTAGTTCATGGCGGGAGTGAACTTGCGGAGGCTTTGCTGGGCAGGCTGAAGCACCACAACTGTAGGAAAGCCTGGAGGAAGACACCCCATCTTCCTTTCTAGATGCTTTCAAGGTGTTTGCAAGCTCACCAGATTGAAATGTGTTTCTTTTGCCATTGCATTGGCCTTGGCTGACTTGGCAATCAACGTGGTCTGAAAGGGAAGCGAGTGGCAGCAACAAAAAAACAGAGTAAGGAAAAAGTCACCTTGCCTTAGTCTTTCAGGGCAGGGAATAGGTGCTAGGAACAGCAACATTAACAAAAAAAAGGCTGAGATCTGAGACAAGAAAACTTAGAAGGTTTGGTACAGGTGGGAAGATGGGAAGACACATGATCTGTCTGCTTAGGAACACACACTAATGCTCCAAACCCAATGCAGCTTTTTAGCTCATGTAATCAGTGCTGATGGGAAATGGAGTAAATTACTTTGTGTTTCCTAAATATGGTCAGTCCAAGTGCCCCTGATCTGTAGGGAATCTGTTCGTCTGTGCTGGGACAGGAGTGGCTGCTTGGCACCAGGGCTGAGCTCAGGGGAAAGGCAGGATCGTGGCAGAAAAAAGGGACCAGCAGTGTTTATTTCTCTTCATCCCATCTAAACTGACTCTTTAGTTTTGGTACAAGGCAGAAGGGGAGAGAAGGGTTAAAACAAGGCTCAGAATGCCTCTTTCTCGCTGACCTGTGCTGGATTAACCTGGCTGTGACAGCTCACCAGAACAAATTGTCTGTGCTGGCAGTCTCTAGAGAGGAAGATCACATCTCCTAGGTGAAGCCTTTTTCACTCACCAAAGATTTTGTTGTCCTCAGACTGAAGGCCAAAAAAACCCCATGGAAACCTGGATCCTCTTCTGTTTCCAGAAGCAAGGAGGGGAGGGAGCAATTTCCACTGCAGCAGCCGAGTATGTGACAATGTGACAGTCCATGGTCCTTCCCAGGGCTGCCTGGCTGCCACACCAGGGGATCAACTATCTCCAAATTGTAGCCATTAGTAAGGGGATTAAAGGTTATATAAAATGGGCAGCACGATGGTTAGTAACGTATCAGAAGATGAAATACTTTCCCTAAAAAACACAGGAATTCAGTGGCCGCACTTGCCTGCCAGGCTGCAAAGTCTCAAATCTGGTTAAGGAGTGATGTTGGAGGCAGTTTCCGAGCTATGTTAAGATGTTTCCTCGCTAATACCAGCCCAAAGTGGCTACAGCTAGTGTGAAACCCTTATGTTGCCTTACAGCAAGTCCCAAGTCCCTGGGTGACACGATCAAAGGGCAATCCAGCTGGTTTGGGGTATGTTTTTTCTTTCTTTTTATCAGCCTCAATTTATTTTAACTCGCTCTGGTGGGAGGTGGATTCATTTGGCAAAGGTGCTGCTGTTGGTTGAAGTGTCCAGAGCAGCAGATCCTGCCCGCTGGGGCTGAATTCAGCCTGCAGCATCCCGAGGTCTCGGTGAGCCACAGATGCTGCTCCGGGGGTTTTAAGGGGCTGTCTGAAAGCCTGGAGAAGGCACAGCCACAGAGCCACCAACAGAGACGAGAGCTAGAGAAAATAGCTACCGAGGGTGAGAGACCTGTTTGGCAAGGCAGAGAGAAGTGAGAAGCGATTTGACTTCTGTGCCCGAGTATTTTCACAGGGAGAAAACACCAGACACAGGAACGGCTGCTTAATCTCAGGAGGTAAATCAGGGTGAGCATCCCTGGCTGGTAAAAGGAAGCAAAGGAAGTTCAACAGGGCTTGCGTTTTTGGCAGTGGGGACAGTGAGCCCTGGGGACAAATCACCCACAGCAGAGGCTGCTTTGTCTCAAATGCTCTAATAGCCCCTCTTTTGAGATAGGTCATAATCAACACAAGTCATTAATCTTAATGCTGGGGTAATTAAGCTTAATACAGGGTAACTGAGCGAAAATGAATGGGCTGGGATGTACAGGAAGTCAGATGGGATAATTCTTTGTGGCTTTCCAGTATACAAACAAGCTTTGTAGTCCTAACATGAGCCCCAGAGGCTCGCTGTGTTTTACTGTGAAAAGATGTGGGTTTATTAACACCAGAAATCCTTCCAGGCCACTTTCATAGAAGCTGGAGGCTGTTGCTCCTGTAGAAATGACACTGGAGTCCTTTAAAATGTTGGCAGATCTGCTGCCACTTTCCTCCCTGCACCCCAAATTCTGCAGGGTGTGAAGAGATGAGGTCCCAGGGTGCAGCAAAGGGCTGCCTCTCCCCAGAAGTGCGGGTGTGATGCACAGCAGGGTGAAGGGTTCCAGAGGGGATTCTGTGGGTCCATGGCAGAGGTGTCCCCTGAGCAGGGAGGGAGGCAGTGCTGGGGACAGGGGATGGGAGCAGCATCTCTGAAATGTAAATGTCACTGCCCATCACCTCTCTCCTCTCCCCCCTGCATGCCCAGCCCTCCACGGCCCCCTGACTAAAACCTCTTGGCATTATTGAGGTAAATGCTTTCCTTTCTGTCTTTGCTTTCTCTTTTGAGAGATGTGTTCTTCCTAATTTTATAGCCATGTTTTTTTGGGGGGTTTTTTTGTTTGTTTTTTTTTATCACCGTTAGTTTCAGCCACATTAAGGTGGACGACAGAAGGGAGAAAATGTGAATATATACTGTTCTCCCCAAATCTGGAGTGCATACAGCCGGCTGGCAGTGCAGGCTTGGCTTCTCAGCTAGAAGCTGGAGCTGTGTTTCTAACAATGCAGCACCCACCCAGCATGAAATTGTAATGGATCACACTTTGCCCTAGGTCCTTGGCTTATCCTTGGTTGACACTGAATTAAAGGACATGATGTGTGGGACTCAGTAAATCCCTAACCTGCTGTCCCAGAGACAAGCATTACCCACCACACCACGCTGACACACGAGATTAGTGGGAGAGGTGCCCTCAGTGCCGCAGGCAGAAATGGGTCAGCTCCGATTTGGAAAAGCTCTCCACTTGAAGTGAGTAGCAATGCAGCCTGTAGGAATAAAAGGCCAAAAATCCTGTGTTTGCTGCCTCGGAGCCCTGCTGAGATCCACAGGCAGTGAGACCTAAGCGGCTGAACAGGACTGTTTGTGTGGTGGGTATTAGCTTTGTGAATGGCATTTTATTAGAAATTAGGTAAAAAAATTAGGAAGCGGTCCAGCTTAGGAGCTGCACTTACTAAGTGCAAACTCCCTGCTACCACCAAAGACCCTGAACTTATACAATATAGATCAACTGAGAACTTGATTTTATATCAATATTTGATGATTGGATCATGCTGTGAACTTTTAAAATGCAATACCAGTCTCCCCACTGCTTCTAATAACTGAGCACAGCAACAACACAAACCTCATATCTATTCCCCTTTCCCTCTTCCCTTTGCCCTAATCAAATCCTTTATTCATGCTTTTTCTGACATACCAGGTTTTCTGGCTTGGTTCAGCAGTGACTAAGTAGCTGTACAGTAACTAAACAGTGCTGCCTTTGTTCTGGAAAAGTGGAGAAATGAGCTGTATAATCTTGAACTAAGGGAGCTCACAAGTGAGAAGGAAGCCGGGCACCCGCACTGTTGTATTCGGGCACGAGCTGCGTTGAATTTACCGGTGCTGCCTAGAAAGAGAGCAAAGAAAGAAAACAAACTCATTTGTTGTTTTGTTTTGCCACCTCTTAAATGACCCAAATCTCATCAGAGCTGACGGTGTTTTGGTGGTTAAACTGATGATACTCATCTGCCTCTCATGCATTTGCTTTGTTTTCTCCACTCCGCGCTCCCACTGTCTGTTCGCTCTCCCACGCTGCACATGCTCATCCTGCCACTCGGGATCACAAGGAGCTCTGATCATGTTCTTTCTCCTGTGTAGCATCATGTCTTCAACTGGTATTTTGGACACAAATCCTCCCCAAAGCTGCACTTCACTTGGGACAGCCTACTCTGCTTCTTCTATCTTGTGGGTCCCTCCAAACAACCCTGTTGAGCAACACAGATATGCTGTAAGGAGACCTTACATTTATCTCTTCCTGGGTGTTTTTTCAGTAAACCCTATTAATTCACCATGCTTGTAGGAAGCAAAATGGAAATATAAAGTGTTAACCCTCTGCCTCAATCCTCAGGGCAAGCTGGCGTAGCCTGTGTGCTTTCTGGGGGGTTTTGGTTGCCTTCAGTCTGCCTGTGCTTCTGGGCTGGCCACAATAACTCTGGGAGCATTTGAAAAGGGAGAGGAGAGGTCATCTGCCACAAAAGTGTGACTGCTACGAGGTGCAGGTGGGACAGAGCAGGCAGATGGATTCGAGCTGGGAGAAACCTCAGCTCTTCCCTGGAGCTGGGGAGCAAAGCTTTGTTTTACTTGCGGGCAGCCTTGCAAAACCTACGCAGACATTCAAGGCATGCAGCAGACAGGAAAGGGGAGCGCAGAACAGGTGGAAGCCAGATGTGAGCTGGTTCAGTGGAAGGTTTGTGCACAGACCTGTGCAGTATTGGTTTCTCTGGTCTCTCGAGTCTGCCCCACCAACTGCTCCACAGCATGTGCGCTAGTGCTGCAATCAATACCCCTGGGAAATTCGGCTGCCCCGACCATCCCGTGGTGTGGATGGTCTGCTTTGTGTCTAGCTGTGGTTCTGTCCCACCAGTAGGTGGGTGCAGAGCCAGGCCACAGAGCTGGTGGGATGAAAGATACACCTGGAGAAGATGGTATTGAGTTTGCAGCAGTGTAGAAGGCTCAGCGAAACCAAGCCTAAAAGGAAGCCCTTGTCTTCCAGGCAAGAGTGGGAGGGAGAATATGTTTTAATCTGGTTTTGGGGTAGTTTTAACCTTTTTACTGTAGTTCTTTGTTCCAGGAGTTCATTGCTAAGGAGTAAGAGGTAGTCACTGGGGTTCTGGTGCTGTGCCTGCACCACAGGAGGGCTTGGGTAGATCCACCTCAGAGCTCTTGAGCTTTTGAAAACCCGCTGCCAGATTTATCCCTTCAGCCAGCTTCTGTGGCCTTCTCTGGCCAGCCAGGACTGGTTAGGTCAGCACCAGACCAGCTGGTGACCTCTTGGCCTAACCAGTGCCTCCAGTGGGAAGCTGGCTCTGGCGGACTGGAAGTGTGTGGTGTCCCAGCAGTGAGTCCTCAGATTGTCAGCCTGTTGGGATGTGTTTCCCAGATTTTCCTTTATCGGTGGGAGCCTCCCGAAACATGGGGCCACCTTCTGCTCTTTCCCATGTCTCTGAGGTCCTTTGGGTACTGCAGGCCTGCTCTCTTGACCAGGGTGGTTTCCCTGTGTTGTCCCCATGGGCAGAGCCATCGGTGTGGTCGTGACGCTGGAATTCATTACAAGATGACTGTGACAACTGCAGGAAATAAACACTGGGAGCAGATGGGCTTCCAAAGACCAGAAATCCCGTTTCTGTATGAACATCCTCAATAATTCGATGCATGCAAAATTAAAGGAAGGAAGGAAAAAATGCCAAAGGCTTGGGACAGCCTGTGGCCAGAATTGTCTTAACACATGAGTGAGCCTTTTCTGGTGACTGTGACTGCAACTGTGGGGACCTGCAGAGTTGTACATGAATCACCTGACCTGCTCTTTGTTTCACTGTGCTGTCACCCATTGAGCTGCTCCATGACGATTTCCACCTTTGCCACCCCAAAGCATGGTTATCTCTCAGGGCCTTGCATTTCATCAGCTCCATGTTGTGACCCAGTTACCTGATTTAACAGGGATGTTTCGTGCTCTTTTGAGGGTACAGCTGTGAAAATATTCTGTTTGCATCTTTGATATTGAGGCAGCAATTGAGCCCCATCCTCCTTCCCCCTGTCCCATCCCACCCTGCCCATCTGTACAACCTGTTGTTCCGTGCTGAAATGTCTTGGCTGCAACAGAAATCATATCCTTAAGGGTGGTATTTGACAATTTGTAGAAGGCAGGAGAACTGGAGAAGGCTGTGGAAGCAATGGCCATCTAAGGTATTGCTCACAGCAAACCCCCTTGTCTCCAAGCCTTGTACAGTCTGGCTGCCATGAGGCAGAGGGGCTGTGGATTTGTTCCCTATGCTCCAGCCAAGGTCCTTACTCAGTGCAGAGGAGCTGCTGCTCTTTCCCAGGGTTATGCTGATGGAGAAGCACAGCATGGGCTGCTCTTGAAGAACAGCAGCTTTGGATCAGCATCAGCACAAATAGGGCTGCGGTCAACAGGAGAGTAACAAAAGTTGGTGCAGTTTTTGCTCCACCTGACTGAGCTGGTGTCTTCTTTTAGGAGAAGAGAGATCTTAGGTAGTCCTGAGAGGCGTAAAATGGAATATGAGGGCTCATAGGGGCAGAAGAAGAAGACGCTGATCTAGGTATGGGGTACAGATTGGATAAGTGCTTGTCAGTTGTATAAACAATGATGCATAAACAATTGCCATGGCAAGTTTTGTGTTTTCTACAACACTTTTGAGTTGTGCTGGAAAATTAAAAACTTAAAACCGAAAACTTATTTTATTATTTCTTATGCAAGGCCTGACTGTTCTCAGGATAGGGAGTCAATCTCCCAACCACTTCTTCTGAAACTGGTGGTAACTTTCTGATTTCCTGGAGGTGATATTTGGCTGTATCCCAGAGGGCTGAGGCATAAAAGGACACCCTGCCTTGAGCTGAGAGCGTGCTGTCCTGGCTTTGCTCCCTGAGAAGTGGCAGATCACCCTGAAAGCCCCTTGAATTGTGGCCCAGCCACCACTTGGCCATGAACTCAGACACGGTGCTTTAAATTGCCAGTGCAAATGACAGTTGGTTTAAACAGTTCCTTTTCTGTAGCAGTAAATGAGAATGAAGAGCTCCAAAATATGCAAAGATGCAAAATAATCCTGGCAGGGGGTAGTTAATCAGGCATTAAAACCCAGGACAGAGTCCAGGCAGAGATTAGACAGTTGCTCTTTAATCAAAGCAGCTGAGCTCATGTGTGCCTGCTAGTAACACTGCTTTTCAACCTGGAATTGCAGTTAGAAAAGCAAGGATTTCCTGTAATTCCACTAATACTATTATTATTTGTGCAATGATCTGGAAGTATCCTCTTCAACTGTGGTCTGGGATCAGGTGCTGTCAGCCCAAGTGCCTTTTCCTGCTGGAGCAGCAGCAGAATGGAAAGATCCTGCCTGGCTTGGTCTGTCGTGTCAAACCATTGCTTGTGAAGGGTCGTGGCTTTGCCAGGGCTTGCTGCTGAGACCTGGCTGTGTTGGCCACTGCGAGGATGATGCTCCTTCTCACCCGCCCAGCTCTGGCAGCAGCCTGGGCCTGAAAAGCGCAGTTCACAAGAGATCTGGCTGTGTGCAATGCCCAGACCCTGCCGTGCTCACAGCCAGTCAGTGATTTGGAGGTTTGGTGTGCAGGCTGCCAGCTCAGTCCCAGAGCGCCTGTCCCTCATCACCTGGGCTGGGGATGATGATGCTTTTTGTGGCCTCTGAGGCTCCACGACAAAACAGGAGCGTTGCTGCTGCAAGGGCCAAAACCCAGTTGAAGGTGTCACGCTGAACACACAGCAGCCCCAGCAGCTGCCTCCTGCTGCCTAATGGAGCCGTGCAGATGTGGGAGCGTGGGATTAGCAGGGCCCTGAGCTCCTCGCTGGCGGGATTTAAGGATGGATTTGAGCTGTGCAGCCTAAGCACAGGGCAGCTGCCAGGTGGCTGGTGCTCGGTTTCTCTTTGCCCTCCTGCACCGAATGCCAACCAGCTTCCCTTCTCACCAGGCTGCCTCTTTGCACGAGTGCCTCTCTTCCCAGCTCTGGCAAGGTGTCCGCTCCCCAGGCAGAGATGGTGCTTGCTGGAGCCTTGCTGGACTCTCGTGGATGCTTACTCAAAAAAACCTGTTTATGGTACCAGGAAGGTTGCTGGGTCTGCAAGAAACAGCACCAGGTTTGCACCTCCACGTCCACCTGGTCACTGAGACAAACTGCAGCTCAGACTAGTTGGTCTTTCCTAGTGCCTGGACGGGGTGAAGTTTTACCAGCCAAGCAGAAGGAGTGGTAGATATGGAGCTCATTTTCAGCAGTCCTCAAAGTTTTCTCAGCTCGGGTTTTGTTCTGGGTATGAGAGGAGATCAGGCAGTCACAGGTTGGCTTTGTTTATCTCTGGTGTTGAAACCATCTTGTCAAAGCCTGGCTGCAATCTGTGCCTTTTGGCTTCAGGCCTCTGTGTTTCCATGATGATCCAGTTGAGCAATGGTGTTTGAATGAGCTTTGCCCATCGGTTGCTCCATGATACTTCAAGGAGCAGAGAAATAAAGCAACTCCTTCTGTTCCCTCCAAGGGTTTTCAGGTGGCAGTGACAGCTGGCTCGAGAGAGGAGGTACAAGTCCACCTGCTTCCCAGTTTTTTTAACTAAACTACAAATATTTCACTGCTTATTGATCGTGACCTGTCTTCATCCTGGCAGAAGGATGTGTACTGGGGACATTTCTCATTTTTCAGGATGAGTGAGGCTTTTCTCCATCCTTGCATTACAGAGCCATAAGAATTGCTTGTCAGAGGCACTGTCTGGAGATGGGTAGTGAGTGACTCCTTAGCTGTCCTGGCACTCTGCTTTTAAGTTTGGCTTTCCTTGATGTTAATGATCTTCCCGACTTTCCAGTTAGAATATTGCTGTATTTTGTGGGCCATTATGCAGTGCAAAAAGGAAATAAAGCCTTTGGGAACTGGCCCATGCGCATGTAACTCCATTGATCTTTACCTTAAATTTCAACAATAAATAAAAGGAGGAAAATTCATTTGCAAGGGGAGCACCTTGCTGCTTTCCATGCCAAAAGGCTGTGAAATAAGGAGTGGAGATGTGTGTGCAGGCAGATGAGGATGCTGCTGGGTGAAACCAGGGAGACAGAGCGATCCTCAGGTCATGTGCTGACACCCTGCCCCTCTCAGCGGTGATGGGCTGCAGTTGTTAATTGATGTTATTGCCATCGGGACTGCAGGCCAGCCAGAGAGTGTGCTGAAAACAGGCCAGCCACAGAAATGGCTCTTCTGGGTTGATTTCTGCTCTGTTGGGAGGAAGACAGGCTATAAAGGAATATACAAGAGGGGCTGGGGCAGGCATCGCAGGGGAGAGACTGCTAAATAAAAGCAGTGGTGGTGTTATGCACCCAGCGAGGAATCGCTGCCTTCCCCGTTAGGAGTTAACACTGGATCAGCACAATCCCTATTTTTAACTGTCTCCCACAGTTTCCTAGCAGCCTGCTTTGACTGGGCTCTGCTGAAGGCCTGCCCTAATGTTTCTGCCATTGGGGAAAAGAGGAATTCCTGTGCTGGCCCGGGAAATACAAGACATTCCCAAAGCGTCCTGCTTCACTCACTGCCTTTTCCAATGCTTCTGTCTGCTTGAAACAAGAGCCCTTCCAAAATTTCCAAACAAATAAAACTCCTTGGAAGGCAGGCCTGGATTGTCTTTCAAGAAGGGAGGCTTACTGCAAGCAAAGTTAGCAGTGGCTGCGTTGGACTGTGCAGCAATGCCTGGAGCAGTTTGCTTGGAGCAGTTTGCCCTCCCATGGCCACTTGGAGCTTGCAGCTCCTGTTCTCCGGTGCTGCCACAGGGATTTTCCTTCGGCTCAGCTGGATTCGGGCTCAGGATTAGCATCGTGCTCCTTGCTTGCATCTTTGCTCCATCCCCTGTCTAATCTGCTGGAAAGGGAGGGCAGGGGGTTTGCTGGAGCACAGCACTCTCAGGGAATGTGTCCAGAGCCACCTTTTCCAGCAGCACCTGCTTCCTTGCAGGCAGTTTTGGCTTCTTGGGGATTCCACGGGGCCTGTTCTGCATTTCATGGTTTGGGCCCTTGTTTGTGGGTTGTTGGGACTCTCGTGTAAGCTACAAAACCCCCAGAGCTGCCACTCTTCAGTGGGAGCATCTGACAAGTGCCTGCAGGCTGGAACACAGTTAGATACAAACTCTGTGGATGTGTCTTCTGCACTCATAAGGACGGGGGAACGGTCTCAGGTTGTGCCAGGGGAGGTTCATGTTGGATATGAGGCAAAAGTTCCTCGCTGAAAGAGTGGTGAAGTTTTAGAACAGCCTGCCCAGGGAAGTGGTGGAGTCACCATCCCTGGAGGTGCTCAGAAGCAGGGTAGACACTGCACTTCACGATGTGGTTTAGTGGGTATGGTGGTGTTGGTCAAGGGTTGGACTTGAGGATCTTGGAGGTCTTTTCCACCCTCTGTGATTCTGTGGTTCATGGCTCCTGTTGTGAGATTGCTCCTCCACTCTGGGGCCAGGTCCCTGGTGTGGCTCTTCTGTTTGAGCAGCCCCACATTGGGGTGTGCCTGTAACTGGAGTGCAGAGAGCAGGCTTACCTGGCATGGATGGCATCAACAGAACAACAGAGAAAAACGCAGGAAAAAAAAGGGAACTATTTTACTTCTTGTCAAGGTTTTGCAGAGGATGACAAGAGAGTAAACGCAAACTCCCAATTTCTGCACTTTTTTTCAAAATTTCTTTTTCTAAAAATATTTATTTCCTGAAACTCAGAGTTTCAGGTATTTTGGTGGAAGGCAGACAGTGGTATATAGGTTGGTTTTTACCCATCTTCAGTGACATCCCAGTAACAACCAAGTATAAGGCTCTGACACTCCTTCATTCACCTGGAAAAAACCCTCTTGTTCTAATTTGCCCTTTGAATTTGTTCAGGTTTTGCTCCCCAGCACCTTCAGCAGATTCCAAATCCTCAGCTATCCCTGCAGCCCCTGTCTGTCTGCAGTGGAATCCTGGACAATATGTGCATGGTGGCGATTCCCACCCTGGTGACATATGGTGTCCCCCAGCTCCACTCTCCAGAAGACAAACCTCAAAAACCTGGTCCCTGTTAGCTGGCCCAATTAGCGCCAGCAGCCTCCAAAGCTGAGTGTCTCAGACCCAGAACAGCCAACAGCTGCCGTGCTGTGTCTGTTGCAGAAGTGTGCAAAGCCAGACTATTTTCATGGCACCATGTCCACTGGAGTCTCTGGTTTGCGGGAGGTTGGGATCATTTCCTCTTTCTCCCAGATGAAAGAAATGCAGAGTGAGAGAAGTTTCTTGGCCACTGCTGGGTGGACACTTTGAATATCTCATTTAATTTACCAGATAATGATCACATTTATGGAACAGCTTGTTTCAATTTTCTCATTATCACTAACGGAGATGATAGCTTATTTAATCCACTTCTGCACCACTTCACAGACAATGAGAAATGTGGGAAGGAGAGTCATTCAGGGAGCGTGTGGAGCCCTTGTGTAAGCAGGCTGGGGAAGCCTCATGCTCCTGATGAAGGTTCCTAATAGGGACCCATAGGAAATGGAACAGTTTTGCAGGACCTGTGCTGCTGTCCGTTCAGGACACAGGTCATGCTGGAGCTCAGCGGCTGAACCAGATGCCAAAGCTTTTTCTCTGAGACAGTAAGAAGTCTGTGCTGACTGTTACAAGACTGATATATTGTCTGCTGAGAGGACTGAGGCAAATGATGAATGAGATCAGAGATGAATTTGCTCTAATACTAATACGCTGTATGTAAGAGCACAGGCTGTTTCCGCTGATTCTGAAAGAAATTTAATCCTCTGCCACTGAGAAGGAAATGGGTTTGTAAGTCTGAGGAAGGAATGCATCATAATCCCAGAAGAAGTAGGCAGTGATTTCTGGCACAGGAGATTTGGCAGAATTTTGAGGCTGAGGTGGAACAGGAGCAGCATTAGCCGGTAGATTTCAGTAATGGTAAATGGGGTGAAGGACACCTGTGGTCCCTTGGCTGTCCCTGGGCTTTTGTGTCTGTTTTCATGTCCTTACCCATATAATGGTAGTAAGGTTAATTATCTAATGTTTTCACATGGAAGAGAGCAAGCTCTCATGCTGCTAAGACACCTCCTTCCCTGCCTCAAAGTGCGTGTAAAGCCCTGCTGTGGGAGAGCATGGGGTCCAGCTTCACTGTCACCCATGCAGGAGAATCACCTAGTGGCCCACAGAGGACTCCCAGGGTGCTCTGGCACCTTCTCTTTATTTGTCCAATGTGATAAACCCACCAGCTATCCAAATCCGAGCAGGAAGAATGTGACTGAAGGATTATGTCCACATGCACACCTTTAAGAAATACTTCCTTTTCTGAAGGCTTATGCAGATCCCCTGGTGTAAAGTAAAATTATTTCTCTTATTTCAGTTGGCTTCTAAAGAAGGAGGTACACAGGAGGGGCCTGAAGTATTTAGACATGCAGCTGTCTTGGATGGTCTCTCCGTAGGACCTTATGGAGAGCTCAAATGAAAAGCCAGGTGTGCATTGCAGGGGGATTTGTTTTTCCAAATAGAAATTATTAAACAAGGAGAGAGTCTCTCTTTTCAAAAGCAAGGAACTCTTTGGACTCAAGTTGTGAATCAGCCTGTCAGTCCTTGCATCCATTATATAAAATATGTTCTTGACCTGTAGCTGTTTAGGAATCATTCTTAAAATACTTTTTCAAGTACCAGCGTCAGAGCTCTGTCTAAAAAGTCCTTTATGATGGGCTGTTCTGCCTTCAGCTCCCACTCACTTTATGCTGATTGCTGACAAGTCGTAATTTTCCAGTAAACCACTCAGAATACGCTTCGTGCAGATATTAATGATACAATAACTCTTTGAGAAGTCACCGAGATTGGCACATGAAAAGCAAAGGCATTTTCTTTTGAGATCTGACCCCTTGATGTGCTGCTTGCCTTCCAGACAACAGGCACAAGTTCTGGGGGTAGATGGTTGATTTCTAACCCCTGAATCTCTGGGATGAGTTGAACAGTTACCTCCGGGATTGGCTGGGTTAGAGTGGGGGTGCCTGCATTGCAATTCCTGACTTAGGGGGATGAGATGCCCAGTTCCCACTGGTTTTGGTAGCAGGCAGGTGCCACCTTTACTGAGGCTCCTTGAATGAATCCAAGCTGAGTATTGCTCATTGCACTTTCTCCTCCAGCCTTGCGGAGGGTTCCCTGCGAGTTGTGTGACACGGAGGGGTGGCCAAGGTGCACTGATGGTCAGTGCCGTGTCAGACATGCTTGGGGGCACCACCACCGTGTTAGGAAACTGCCCAACTGCACACAGGTCTGGGAAGGGAAGCGCCAGGAGGAACTGCTGGCCAGACCACCTAAGCTAAGGCATAAATCCCCCAGTGCATTCAGCCCTCCAGACGTGCATCTGCTGGCCAGTGGTAAGGGGGGGAAATTCTGCACAGGGAGCTTGTTCCAGGAAGCTTTACTCTTATTAGTTTTTGGAAGAAACCCAGGAAAAATTCCATTGGAAAGCTGAAAGCTATTATGGCAGGATAGCTGCTAAGTGACTTGCTATGTGGCCTTGGAGACCGGCTCTCCCAACTTTATGAAAAATTAAATAATCTGATTCTCTGCTTTTGTGTCACTGCAGGCCCAGTGTAGTGTTTTCCACAAAAGGATCGTGATGCTCAACAATTGTCATCATATTTCCATTCTTTTTTTTTTTTTTTTTTATGGGAAGGACAAAAGGGGAAATTACAAAGAAAATGGTGAAAATGTAAAGTCTCTTATTGAGTTGCTTCTTCTTGGAGCCCAGTGAGTTGCAGAACACTGTAGACTTTTCAGTCCTTTCAGTTATTTTATTAGGTAACTCCCGGTATCACTTACAGATGTTTAAAGAGAGGAAAATGGGATTTCTCCTGTCTGCCAATTAATTAATTGTGATTAGCACACAATCTTCAGGGCATCAGCACCACCTGTGGGCCTCTCCTTCCTCCTCTGCTTAGCACCACGGCTGCCTGGCAGATCTGTTGAGCTGTGAACTCAGGATATGCTCTCCAGCTGGAGAGGACATTTGTTGGCATTTTGTTGGGAACGAGCTGAGGATACACGCGGCAGGAGATGTTGCATGAAGGAGCAGCCAAGGTGGAACTTGAGCTGTGCTTCAAGGGAACGATGCAGGTAACCATTTCATACAAACCTCCCAACCCACAGCAGGGTTGGACTGGTCAGGACCTGATGAATATCTTCCTCTTCCTTCCTTTCATTTTGAAGGGGCAGGACTTGCTGCTTTTGACAAGCTACCTCTACCCTGCAGGGAAGGTTTAGTTGTCTCTTTGGGCCCAGGGCTGGTGCTGGTTGTGGCTGGAATAGCATGAGAGGATCCAAAAAACTGGTTTCTGTTACTTACACTCCACTCACCTGCAGTGCAAGCGCTCCATGTCCTGCCTAGTGAAGTCATTAGGAGGGACCTGCTGAAGTCTCCACACAGCTCTTACGTCCATTCCACACCCAGGAGCTTGGACTGAGTCACCCCCCACTGCAGGTCCTGACAGAAGGTCTCTGTGACTCAGGAGTTCCCGGGAGCAAGGTGGCTGGGATTGATGGCTGGGAAGAGCCACCAAAAAAAGGAAGCTTTCTTCTTGCCACCACACGGCTGATCCTGGTCTGCTCACCAGCAGGTGTGGCCAACGGAAAACAGGAAAGCTCAGATGTGCTCTTAGGCTTAGGAAGGGAAAGGAATGAGTAGAAGCAGGGGGTCAACTGAGAATAGGGATGGAAGGATTAAAACCATTTTGTGCAGATGGGCTATACAGCCTATACCAAAGTCTCTTCCCCTATCAACCCTGTCACACAAAAGAGGCTTCAGTGCTCACCACAAAACTTACGCAAGGTGCACAGTGCAGCAAGGAGAGGTGGGAAAGCTTTGTTAAACACACCGATGAGCAGTACCCAGGGTCTCCTGCTTCAGAAGAGAGTGCAGGGTGTTAGGAGAACAGTGCTGAGCCACCTGTGCTCTGGTGGGGAATCCTGGGGAGGAGAGTGGCTGGGTTGGTGGCAGGAAGTAAGCATGTGAGCATGGTAGAGACCATGGGCATGGTGGAGGGGCATGGTCATCCCCAGGAGGCATCTCCTGTTGCATCTGGTCAAAGGATGAGCCAAAATGAAACTGTGGTGGCCTGAAGTGGCCATTGTCCCCTATGATGTGAGTGGGTGACTAGGAGGCCAGCCTGCGCTTCCCAAACATGATTATATCATAGTATTCTTAGCAGAGTAGGCAGCAAGGCTGGTGATTAGCCCTTTGAAGTTCCTAACCCTCTCCCCTCTCCTCTGTCTTGTGCTTGTGTCTCTTTGAGGCCAAACAGTGTCTCTGTGCGTGCAAGGAGCTGTCAGGCTGTCATGAGCTAGTTAGAACTGACAGATAATGCTTGGTTTTACATTATAACCCATTCCCCCCCCTCCACCCCCGCCGACTGTACATGTCCCTTCATGCCCAGGCTGTGTCATTTCCGTTTGTTTCCACTTATTACATCTCTCTTTGGCTGGATTCTCTTCCTCACCGCCTGCTGAGCACACATGAAATTTCGTCTGTGCCCAGAGCTGTACAGGCTTGCAGGGCTGTGTTCCTGAGCTCCCTCTGCTCTCCGTGCCAGCGGGCTGGTCACAGATGAAGAGATGGCACGGGCTGGGTGAGCGTTGGGTGGCACTGAGCCAGTCAGGAGGTGAAGCTGACAGCTTGCCACTGCTCTCATAGTAGGTGTGGTATGATTAACAGCAAAGGTCTAAGAACAAATGAGTAATCTCCCTTTCAATCCCAGCTCTTTCATATTTCATTATTTTTTTAAAAAATAAGTTAAAAAAAATCCATTTGTGCTCCATTGCTGAGCTCCCGAAGGCCACTAAATATCCCTTTTTCATTTGTTGGAACTAGATAATCTTTAAGGTCCCTTCCAACCCAAGCCATCCTATGGTTCTGTATAGCCCTATCATCAGCGTGGCTCCCACTAAACCTTGAGCCTTTCTGTGCTCACAACCATTGTGCAGACGACAGCAGGGATGTCCTGAGGTGTCGCCAAGGCAGCCCAAGTTGAGAGCTTTTAAATGTCTGACCGCTCTTTCTCACTTGATCAGGAAAAGCAACACAGCATGTGTCCAATTTTCAGCATGTAGGTAGTTTTGAACTGCAAGGCCTGCTGACCACCAGATGCCCAAAAATCATTCCTTTTAAGGTGTCCCAATTTTAAGAACACAAAAAAAAATAACTTAGTCCATTTAAATAATTTGACAAGTCATTTAAATCTTCCAGGACTACAGACCAAGCTATACAGCTCAAGTTAAAAGCAAGAGCTGTAAAAGTGAAAGGATATACATCCTTCATGGAAAAAAGCCCTGCCATTTTCAGATTGCCACATTTGACAAGTTTTTGTGTATTTATCTTTTCCTTCCCCATTGATGTGTTGGAGATAAATAATAAGCTGGTAAGGCTGATTATAATAGATCCAAAAATAAGACTCAGAGAGATTTCCCCGCAGCCCATATCTGACAGGTCTCGTCACTTGGATGCATCTGTAAAAGGCTGGTTTGTCTCTCAGATGACAGATGCTTTGATGAGCTAATCATCTCATTTCCGCGCACCGCACATCTGTAAAAACAAAAGGGGATGAGCCTCGAACGAGTGCCTCAGCCCTGCTCTTGTCCGCATTGTTTCCTTGCTGTAGTTGAGCGGGGCTGGTGCTGCTCCCGCGGTGCCCCGTGCCAGCTCGCAGGGGACGTGCCGACTCCTCTCTGGGGTTCTGCTCACCACAGAGCCCACAGGAGGCTTTTCCCCTGCGCTGCTGATGGTCTCAGATACCCCAGGAACAGCAAGGCTTGGCTCAGCTTCGTGAGTGTGTTGCTCTCTGCCTTAGGAGGCAGATGGGAAGGGCAGAGCTGTGGTGGTGACAGCAGCCCAGAGCTGCCTGGGAGCGACGGACGCTCTTCTCCCTTGTCCGCGCTGGTGGCCACCCCTGCTGTTGGAGCTCCACACAGGCCACAAGCAGCTTGTGCTAGATGTGTTTGAAGCAAGTGCCAGCCAAGGGTCAGGAGGCAAGACCCTGCCCAAACTTTTCTGCCAGGGCCATAAGTTTCCTGGGGTCACCTGCTGTAGCTCTCACAGGCATGGGCATGGCTCTCTCATGGCTTGGGCAGTAGCTGGGTGCTAAATGGGTGGTTTCCTGCCCTTGTTATTGCCAAGATGTCGTTTCCCGTTATTTTTTCAGTGTTGGTGCTCAGCAGCCAGTGAGGTGCAAAGATGAGCAACCTCTTTGGGGTTTTCTATACACTTTGTGGAAGCCAAAGGTCTTCAGGTTCCCAGTTCCCATTGACTGCAGAGGAACTAAGGGCAGTTCAGTGGCTCAGTCCTGATGCTGACAGTCCGGACGTCCATCCTCTGCACCAAACCCTCCAGCCCATGTATTCATTCTGGAGAAGGGTCAAACGAAGAAATATAGTGTGAGGTAACTGACCTGCCTTTACGGTTCATCTCTGGTTAATTTAGATGGAATCTGCTGTATCCACCTTACCAGGCAGTTTTTCCTGGTCTACATCTTTAACTTTGTGGTACTGGGTTTCATTCCCCATTTCAGTGTTTTCTAGACTAATTTTATAGCAAAATTAATTGTAACTGTATCAATCCACCCATATGATTATCTGAATCGGGAAGTTTGGTTTTTTATTTAGTTTTGTAGAACAGAGCTGTGCTGGAGGAGGAGCAGATAAAGATCCTTGGGTTCAGAGAAGAAAATGCCCAGCTACCGAGATGGGTAGGAGTGTTAAACACCAGTTGGGCTGTAAATCCCCTGAAGTTTGTTTCCTTTTTTTTAAGTTCTAACACGAATTGAGGAGAAAAACACATTGTATGTCCCCCCACCTTCGCCGGTCCAGAGCCATTTATTTCAAAGCAAGAAGGTTTTTGCTCTGAAGTGGAAGTTTAAAAGGAAATTGTCAAGTACTTTCTAAACCAGTTTTGCATCTTTGTTACTGCTTTATCTTTAGTAATTTGAAATGCTGGAGGTGGAATGTTTTTTGATGGAATGCCAGCAGAAGAGTAAAGACCAGCTTTAACCCTTGGGCTCCTCTTGTCATGGCTTTGTACCTTAAAATCATGTTCTGTGGACTGTAAAACTTTGCACTTCTCTGGCAAATGTGAAGGGAATTCAGGAGTGTGTGTGTCTCTGCCTGATGGTGGACACAGAGCTCTGAGGGCCTTTGTTTTCGCAGGGCCGGGGTGGTGTGAAGGCAGAACGAGCTGGCAAAAATTAATGGGGTGCAGCTTGAGGGGCTGGGGCCGTTCCCCTCCCTGCTCTGCCTGTGCTGGTGCTTTGAGCTGTGTTTTCCTCTGGTGAGAGTTGCAGCAAGCAGAGGAGCTCACACTGCCCTTACTGAGGTGTTGCCAGGCTGAAAACTCAGCATTCAGGCTTTAGGCAGAGCTCCTGGAAGGGGGTGCTGGGACAGGGCAGTCCCAATCTAGGAACGGGGAGGCACAAAAATGAGTCGCACTGTGAACAACCAAACCCAGTGAGGGTCCTGCCTCCGTGTTCACAGAACAGCCCTGGAACATGGAACAGTGATGGCTTTTTCTGTGCAGGTCGTTCCTGTTCTTTTTCGGTTTTTTTTGTTTTTCATTTCCATTTTTAATTCTTAGTTAAATGTATCAACATCAGCGCGTGGAAACCACACCACGGGCTAACATTGCAAGTGTTAATGTGTGGCCGTTCTCCTCTTCCATTTCCTTGCTAAGAGCTTCAGACCTCAGCATCTAACAAAATAGAGGCTGGAGCCAAAAACTAACAAAGGTGGAAAGGATCTCTGCAGTTTCCTGTGATCTGGTCTCAGGCCAAGCAGATACGGCTCCAGCTGCAGCCTCTGCTGTGCTGGAGGTGTTTACGAAGAGCTGCCACTCTACCCAAGGCTGGAGCAGCCCAGGGAATGGTCTGGGAAACAGAAAAACAGGGCAAAACCAGGAAGGAGCAGATGTCATACCTCATGTGGGTTTGGATGGAATATTCACAAAAGGATGTCATGGGTGGGGGTTGTAAGGATGGCCTGTCCCTTGGGGGCCAGATTTAGTGTAGAGAGGAGCCTGGTGAGGAAAGGCAGCTGGTTTATGGAAAACATCTTGGTCTCCCTGTGTGGTGGATAATGAAGGAAAAAGCCACTTTGTGTCCCTGTGACAGCCAAATGCAGTCACCTCTATCCTTTTTCCTGACCCACATCCCACCAACTGGCCCAACAGCCAGTGGTTCAGTCAGGGTTGAGCAGGGACCGTGACTGGGTTGTAGTTCTTCTCTTGGTTTTTTGGTCATGTGGAAACGTGATGGCTGTAAATGTCAGTCTGGTGGTGCACCCTGGGAAAGGTGTGGCGTGGTGGTGGGAGAGGAAGCAGCAGTAGCAGGGCTTTGCTGTTCACAGCAGCTCCAGCAGGGCTGAACACTGCCACAGATCGATGACAGCTCCTTCTGGACGTGGTTGGGGGTTGGGGTGGCATCACGGGCACCTCCTGGCTGCTGGTTCTCTACCCCGCGCCCATTTCCTGCTGAGAGACAAAAGTCTGGAGGGTTTGGCAGAGCTACCTCTGAATTGCTGGAGCGCAGGGAAAGGTGGTAACTTCTGATCCTTGATGGGGCAATGCTGGCCTCTGGAATCCCATTGAAGGACAGTGGAAGCTATTCCCAAAGCCCAGAATGTTGGGAAACAGGCCATAAATGGAAAGGGCGTGTGGTTTCATCTGGCACTTTGAGGCCTGGTGGGGGAAGCTTACCTGAGTCAATTAGCAAGGCACTTGTGCCCAGCTATGCAGGAGCCCTACCAGCAGCACTGAGGCTTTGAGAGGCAAATCTGAGACAGCTCTGAGCGCTCCGGGAAACAGGAAGGTACGCAGGTCTCCTTTGAAAGTGCTTCGTGCTGGAATATTAACTCGGTTTTAAAAGGGTTGCCAGCACACGTAGCTCCACCAGTGGAAACGGAGGTGAGGCTACACCAGTTATGGTGGTGAAGAATGGTGTGCAGACATCCATTACATTTTAAATCAGGCTCGTTTTGACTTATTTAGTTTATCAAGAGAAGGTTGGTGTCGAACCATTGTAAACCGCTCTCAAATAAAGGAAGCGATACAAATTAATCAAGAAGGTACTTAGCTGGTTCTAGAGCACTGAGGTTGTGTCTCTGCCTGTCCAGTTTTCTATTAGGTTTCATTCTGCATTTCAGACTTTCTCTCTGTTATTTTCTCCATGCCCATCAATTAATTTTAGATACTTGTTCTTTAGTGGTTTGGGTTTTTTTACTGTGAAAAGCATTTAACCTCCTACCCACTAAAGCTTGTGCTCAAATTGTTCTCCATGCAGAGGGGGAAACAAGTGCGTTTCATCCTCACTCTTCAGAGTTCTGTGCCACGGTGCACTCTCTGCTCGAAACCGCTTGGTAAATGCTGGAGACCAGAAATTCAAGCCCTGTGCATACAGGTTTTTGCATGATGAGAACAGAAACGGGGTGCTCCAGCATCCAGAGCACCTGAAGGGCAGGTGTAAGTCACTGGCATCGCTAAGACCTTGAGTTTGAAAACTGCTTTGAGACCTTGAGATGGTCTGATCTTTTCAGAAAGACAAAACATCTCTAAACTCACCTTCTCTTTCAAACCCTTTATCGTAACTGCTTTCTGTGAGAACCAAATTCACACAAAAAATGTATAAAGTGTTAAAAAGTCATTGCAGTCTGTCTCCTTTCCCCCACGGACTGCTGAAGTTTCTCCATTTTGTACTCAGTTTCCATCACTTGGGAGGCACATACATCATGCCAATAGGATCCATAAATATTCTTAATCCCTCTTTGCTGGCAATTTTCTTTCTAATGCAAATGGGATCCCGATTCATACGCGAAGCCCCTCTTTTGCCCAGTTGCACTGTTAGTAATGCTCACCCCCCCAAATGAAGTACCCTACGGTTGTATCTCGAACATAAACCCGCTTTTATTTCACGCCTCTGTGACCTCTAGACTTCGAAATCCTTCAAGGGCACCCCAAAACACTCCCTGGGTTTCTACAAGTTGCCAGGCACTGGAGGAAACACCGGCGGCTGTTCAGAACAGAGCCCGTGCTGTGCCGGAGACTCATCGGCAATGCCAAAAAAAGGAAACGTGGCGTTTGGGGAGGGTTTCTCGGCGGCGTGGCAGGCGTGGGGCGGTGGGATGTCATCGTTGTGATGGCTGAGGTGCGTGGGCTCAGCCAGAACGGAGCTGCAGCTCCCACCTTGGAGCGGGGCCGCTGCCTCCGCGCGCTCTCCCGAGGCGTGCCGGGTGCGTGGCAGGACATGTCACCCTCCTTAGGCTTCCCAACGTCACGCAGATCCCAAGCTGGTGATTTGCTTCTGGGCCCACTGCCATGCCTCGGGGTGCCTTGACGGGAGGATTATTTTTGTTCTTTGCAGAAGACACTGTTTTCCAAATGGATCACAAAAAGAAAAAAAAAAAAAATTGTGCTCGTGGGTGTTGAAAGAGCTTTTGCATTTGACTGCACGGTGCTTTTTCTGGTTTCTCTGCTCTTTGGAAGCAAACAGGGGCTCTCATCACGATTTTAAATTCTGGGTCCTCACAGGCTGGCTCTGTCCAGGAAACTGCAGTGAGGACTTGGGGGGAAGGCAATTGAAGCAGTGACTCACAAAACAGACCCTCTGAGGTCTCCTCCCTTAGCCAAGTTTCGCCTTTTACAGTTTCCTGGGTCTTTTCATTTTTGGTTTTGGTTCGGAAGCATTCATGCTCTCATACAGCCCCAGGGTGTTTCTGGAGCTCCATTAGGGCAGCAGCTGTGCCTGGTTTAGAGCTCATTTCATGTGTTCTTCTGGAGATGATGGTAACCCACGCTGCAGTTTTCCATAAGGCACTGTGCCATTCCATGTCCTGCCCGTGGTGTTCTCCCTACCCGTTCTTTCTTTACTCCATGTTACCAGAGACCCTGCTGGACCCATCCATGCTTGTCCTGGGGGTTGCTTTCAGTGCATTTTGTTTTCCATGCCTCTGGCTTTTAGCATGGTTTTCTCCAAATCCTTCCCATGAAGTCTCTGGCATCAACTTGTGCACTGATTTTGGGGGGCTGTGGCCCCGATTTCCTGCACTATAACACTTGGATCCATTTGGAAACTTACTCGTTAGCAGCTCCCCAGGGCTCCGACTGGCCCACTCTCCTCCACCAGCATGCTTCTGCTTAGCCACCAAATGTGCTGGGCTGTTGTGAAATCTTTCCCCTGACTCATCCTTCTGGGCCTTTCAAACTGCCCACTCAAAAAAGCACATTGTAGGCTGGGATGAGGAACCCACCCGGGCTTGAGCTGTGCTGGTGGCTTCATCCAGGCATCTCTGAAACTTCTGGAAAGGAGATAGTTCCCACCACAGCCTCATACAGAGGGACAAGAATTTGTGTCTTTTCTGGTTGCCGCGACAAAGCCCCGAATTTGCTGAACCAGAGAGGTCATTGCCTTCACCTGCTGGAAGGCAGGTTTGGCTGGGAGAGTGCCTGGGGAAAGGCTGAGTCTGATGGTCAGATATTATTCTCTGCTGCTGGTGTTTTGGATATGGTGATATCTCCTTTTTGGTTCAGCGCTTTCAAAAAGTTTCTTTTCATGAGCTCAGCAAAAGCAATTTTTCAGGCGCATTTTCCACACGGTGGAGGAGAAGGAGCCAGGAGGGCTGTCAGCGAGGATGTCCCTCCCCATCACAAGGTGGGTCCTCTCTGGGTACCACAGAGGCAGAGCTGGCACTCTGTGAATGGCCAGAAGGAAATAAATCATCAGTAACCACAGCCTCTGGGTGTGCAGGGTTATCAAATCTTGCCTGCTGTTAAAACCCTGTGGAAATGGAAACAGCAGCTTCAGAGAATTTTGTCTCTGTCATTTCATTCCCCATCTGAGCTCTGGTTGCAGGGTCTGTCTCTTTGGAGCAACCTTTCTAAGTGGGTGGATGTTGTCTCTTTTCACCGTGAATTCATCATGGCATTGTTGATCTCCTGACTTACATTTTTGATGCAATTAGGGAAAGCAGTATCATCAAACTGTCTGTGCAGGAAAGTGATGATCAGTGACAGTCTGAGTGTGTCACCTCAGCAGCTTCCTACGAGGTACATGCCACCTCCACAGAACTTTATTTGCAGACAGTTTTAGTGACTCTTTGACTTGCCCATAGGGGAAAGAGTTGCTCACAAAATAAAGGGGTCAGTGGAGCCTGCAGAGATTGCCTCTTCTTTCTGTGTGGTCTTGGGAAGTAAAAAGGACCATGTTCTTCCCCGATGGAGGTGGGAAGTGTGTTGAGATGTGTAGCACAAGTTTGTCAGGTACCAAACTGCAGAGAGAAAGGTAAACGGGCCCAGTGCTCCACAGCAAACCCAAATCACTCGTGGCAGGCACTGAGCAGAGCTGCCACTCTGGACAGAGCAGGGCACAATTGAGGCCGAAGTCAAAGGGGATCGTGCCAGGCAGGCAGCAGTCACCAGGATCAAACGCCCCACCTGCACAGAGGTCTGGGTGCTGCTGCTGTGGATGGAGCATCACTGATGCTCAGCAGGTGCCAAAGTGGGCACTGACACTTGTCTCTCCCTCTCGGGGCTGGTCTGGGAGCAGGACGCTGCCCACCCACCTTGGTGTCAGGATGGTGGCCGGGGTTGCATGTGGGCATCTGTCAGGTGGAAGAAAGAAGTGACAAAGCAGCCTTGCAGAGAAATGTTCTCACTGGTGGCTTTGTTTGCGTGTGCCTGTTTATTTTAATTAATCTCCAAACAATGTGTTTGATTTTATTTCTTTTTTTCGTTTTAAATATTGTTTGAGTCCAGCTTCAAAGTGACCTCCTGAGGTAGTGGTTCAGATAATTCCTGGCAGAGAACAACTTTTGAGTAAGAGCTGGAGCCTCATAATGAGGCCTCGAAACATAAAGCCATCCCTTCATTTCCCCAGGTACCTGTGTGCCTGGAATACATCCTCCTTATACTCCTTTGTTTGAACTCCAGGAGGGGTGACAGAGTTATTAATTAAAACCATGGCATGCGCAAGGTTTGGAAAGGGAACAAGAAGTGCAAAAGGAGTGATTTCCTCCTCCTCCTCCTCTTCTCCTTCCCCTGCAATTTATTCTATTTCTGGTTTTCCATGTGATATCTTGTCCTCACAAATTAAAAAACCAACCCACCTCCCCCAACCAGACTTTTCTGAGGAGGTGCTTGGAAACACCTTTTGCTTTGAAGTGAATCCTTGCTTTATTTCGTCGGCATGAAGGCAGCAGCAGGGACCCACCCACATGCTCCCTGGATCGGGGATATTGGTACTGTGCAAATATAACACAAAAAGAGGTGTAGGCAGTAAATCCCTGTCCTGTTCTGGAGATACGAGGGAAGCTCACAGAAACACCTTTTCCTTTGGATTCACAGCCCTCTTTGAGCCGATGATGGCCACTGATGCTGCCTCCACCTAGGGCAGGCTCTTGAAGTGGAAAGGTGCGGAGGGAGTTGCAGGTGAAGACTGCAGGTCATATCAAGAATCCAGTGATGTCACCTCCTCTACACAACAGCTCGGGGCCCATTATCCAGCCTTGCATCCTCCAGTGGCCTGCACCCCATAGAAAACCTCCTTTGTATCATCTACTTCTCTGTAACCTGCTTGCCACTGTTCCCCAACACTAAAGAAAACCGGTGTCCTTACTGACCTGGATGCTGCAAGAGTAAATGGATTGTCTGTCGTGATGTCATTTAAAAAAGAAATTAATATATTAAAAATGTTTCCTTCCTCTACAACAATGATAATTTTTGAGCTTCCTGCAGTGGAACATTTTCTTAATTGAATTCCTAGTACATTGAACATCTCCAAAAAGCATGAATGGCAATTTCCTCTTGTTGGCTGCATTCTTCTGAGGGATTCTGTTTGGGGAACTGTTTATGAAACAGATACATTTTTCCCCTCTCAGGCCAAGGTTTTCCCTCCAGCCTTTGCTCACCAGTCAGCATCAACCCTTGTTCACCTTGTGGTAGGTCCTGTGTTGGAGATGAGCTCCTGTGTCTGTCACAGGATAGAGGTACATCTCTGCAAGAGCTGGTGCCCTTGGGTAGCTTGTCTGTTAAGGCAGGGCTGCGTTCTTGGGGTTAAAGGAGTCATCACAGCCAGAAACTGGCATCAGCGAAGGAAGGAGACGTGCTCTGTGTCTGCTACACAGAAAAAGGTGCATTGGTTACGGGAGAGAGGTTTTTGAATCTTGTTTAGCTGTGACACACACGATTCTCAACTCTAGGAGCATTAATCCTCTATGGCATTTCCAGAGCCTAATAATAATAGTTATTATTGTTGTTGTTGGTTTTGTTGTTGTTATTGTTATAATACATTAGTGCTTCCCTAGGTCTAAAGTGTTTATTGAAGACCAGCGCAGGGTGAATGAGATATAAAAGGATTTCGGTTCCTTTGGGAGGAAAATCCCAGCCCAGCCTGCTCTGAGAAGCCATGACCATCCCTCCCCTTGGCAGCCAGGCCTGGCTCTTTATGCTTTGCAATTCAAAGCGAACAGTCCAGAGGCTGCAGGACCAGGGAGTGATTTCCAGAGCAAGCCCACGTATTGCTGCTGGCTGTGCAGGGGCTGAATTGGGCACACATGTACCAAACAGCTGCTGCTTTGCCAGCCTATTGCACCCTGGAAAGCCACACGGACAGCAGGCAGAGCTTCCCAAGCAATCATGTGCTGTGCTGGGTCAGTTCCTGTGGCAGAGGCTTTTTCCATGATTACTTTGGAATTGCGCTGTGTGCCTTTCATTTTGTGACTTGCCAGGCAAGGCTAGGGATGGAGCACATTCACTTGAAACATTATTCTTTAGGTTTGGCAGAGAGAGATGACAGATTTTTAGGGGAAAACCAGCAAGAGTAATGGGAAATAATCTCCTCTTCACAGGAGGCCTGAATTCTTCCCTCTGCCTCTCTGGAGGTCAGTGTCGATCACGAGCCCAGCTGTATCACAGCTCCAGCAGAACATCTCTCCCTTGCCATCCAGCTTCATTATTGTTCCTGTTGTCTCCTGCCTCCCAGGACAACATTGTGCTGCCCTCAGCTGCTCACAAGGGAAGGGAACCCTCATGAGCAAACCCCTTGGGCAGGGAATAATCCTGCTAAAAAGCTGTCTATGTGCAATGAGAAGATGCCTACCTCGAAATCACTCTGCAGCCTTCCTCTGTGCTCCCTTATAGATGTGGCAGCAGGCAGGTAAATCCTCCTGGCTAACAGAGAGCAGCTTTTTCCCCCTAAAAAATTGTCAAGTCCAGCTGTTTAGAAGGAAAGCACCAATTATCTGCTATCTCAGGAACAAGGCATTTCACATGGGCTCTGCAAGGCCAGTGTGTGCAAGAACACCTTAAACTCCTGGGGCTCAACACATCTGCCAGCAGAAGGTGTAGCAGGGCCTGACTGGACCATTTCACTGTTTAGTGGCGATTTTGCACAAAATGCAAAGTGCTGAAGATACTTTCCCATTTGGGTTAGTATAGGAATGCTCTCCTAAACCACTGAACATGATCAATATTTTTGACTTAAAATGGCTGCTCAAAATACCAGGAAGAGTGTAGCTAATTAAGTCCCTGAACATTTAAAATTAGTTTGTGTGGTTCAGGGAACATTGGCCAGATCAAAGCAGAGCACTTTCGCTAAAGGTGTGTCTAAAAGCAGGTGCTGTAGGGGGGAAGAAAGGTCTCAAGACTTTTTACCTCCCATTTACAGAACAAAACTATGCCTTTTTGTGGTAATTTTAATACTTTTCTAGTGCCTTTGATTTGCTATGGAGAAGAAAAAAGAAATAACAGACAAGAAATCTTCTATGGCTTCGGTGTCCTAATTTTCCAGCTCCCTGCTTTTCACTGGTCACCTGCATGGAGTGCAAGACATACATTTTACTCAAGGCCAGAGCAGATCAAAAGCACTCAATATGTTATACATGTGTTCAGTTAGGAACTTAAATTAGGTTGCAGTTCAATGTTGTGGAGGGTGGCAGAGTAAAGTTTTCTTCCCTGCGCAGCCCAAGTGATGGAACAATTTGTAATGGCTCTGTATTGGCACCTCTTGTCTTCTTACAGACTGGACCTGTGGCTTGGTGACACTCAGCAGTGACATGCCACAAAAAATGAGCCTGCTTACTGTCACTGGCTGGGGTCCTGCTTTAAAGAAGAAAAAGAGAAAGGAAAACACACATTTTAAAAAAAAAAGTATACAACTGAGAATTTTAAGAGGGTGATCCAACCCCCTGCAGCCAGAGAAAGGGATTGTTATGACTCTTAACTCTGGTACTCTGGCTCAGACCCTAAATAGTTGAGGTCAAATTATTAATAGAGAAGGTGAGTGACAGATTCCAGATCCTGAAGTCAGGCTGCCTCCTGACATTTTCTGTCTGTAAAAATAAGGAGCCTTTCTCTACTTCTAACAAAAATCTCTTCCCTGGCTCTCCTTGACGGTTTCCCCTCCTGTCTCCACCTCCAGAGATGTCTGAACAGTATCATTTCCTTTTATTTTTAGCCATCTTTCATAATTGAACGTATCTCTGTGTCAGATGGCAAACGTTTCCATGAATTCCTCAACAGGCACTTACTGCAGGCAATTGAAGAAAATGAAATATTTAATGGAGTTTTATACCTGTGGACTCGGTGACACCGGTGCATCTCAAAAGCAAAATTCTAATGACACCAGGCCCCTTCTGTGCTCCTGTTTGGATGCTCAGGGAGACAGACCCTGCCCCTGCTCATCCTCAGCAGCTCAGCTGGGTTTGGCTTTGGCCTCAAGGGCTGCAGTGAGAGCATTTCAAAGGGAGTACAGGAACAGAAACAGCCCCTCAGTGGCACACACTGAGGCAGGAGCTGTTCCGATTCACACGGCCACTGAAAAACCAGCCCTGAGGATCCAACGTTTTAATTGCATCCACTTCACAAATCAAGCTCTCTCTTATCAAACCCTAATTGTGACTCACCCCTAGCCCAGAGCCAGCTGCTGTGGAGATAAAGGAGACAGACCTCGCTTCTCTCTGCCCTTTCTCCCTTCCTAGCCAGCTAAGAGCATCTCTTTCCTATGTACCCCCTCTAGGCTGTCTCTCCTCACCCCCAAAGTGTCGCTGCTCTGTCCCAAGCCACCTCCCAGGTGCTTCATGCATCCGAGGAATCCTTTGTGTCCTGGAAATTCAGGAGGCAGGACCCACCTTCTCACTGCTGTGCCCAGACATGGGTATCAGCCAGGGAGGGTCTCCTTTGCTGCCTGTGTCAGTCCCTTGTGGTTTTCTGCTGTGAAAGCCATGGAAGAGAGTTTTCAGAGCCCTGCATCCGTTTGGGAATCGTAACACCACTGGAATTTATGAATCATAACTAATCGTGTTGCCAGGTACAGGGAGGATGACACGATGCACGATCTGAGAACTCCTGGGCGTTTAATCACCTGTGGTGGGCTCTGAGCATGTTGCATCACAGTTAACATAACTTTTAAGGTGAAACCACAAAAGGTGTTTCTTCCACAGGTCTTTCCTTGCTCACCTGGGCTGGAGCATCCCTGCAAGGACCAGGACCTGCTGGTCTGCTGGAAGAAGGAGGGGATGTTGTCCCACAGGTGTTGTCCCACATCTCAGAGGAATTTCCCACCAGGATTTCAACACCAAAGGAAGGAACGATCCTTTCCATGAGACTGTTGTTACAAGGTGTCAACAGATGCCCAGAAGCCAACCTGGTCTCCAAAGAAGGCTGGAGAGGTTCTGCCATCCCAGAGGAGACATGGTTGGGGCTGCCCTATGACCATCCTACAGCCCTGCAGTTCATGTGCAGGTGAGTTGTGTGGGGTCTGAGCAAGCAAACCGGTACCATTTGTGCATTGTCCACTCACTCCTGTCCCCCAGCCCAGGGAAACGCTTTCCACGGTGAAGAGCAACTTCTGTCAAGAAAAGAAGAATAATGAATACAATGAAGATGCCCCTTGCCTGGCTGTGGCTGTCCCTTCCTGCTGCCACGAGCACCACGAGCAGCTGAGCTGGGTGCCACCAGCACAGCGTTCTCAACAACCTCTTGGTCTGAGCTTGGCTTAAGCAATACAGATACATCTGCTACGAGAACAGAATTGCATTTAATGGCTGAGATCGATTGAGAACAATTGCCCGGGTGACGTTTCCCCCTGGCAGGGCTTTGCTGGGTAAGCCCACGCCCTGCCCAGGCGCTGGCACAGCTTTCCCAGCCAGCCAAAGCACAGCTACTGCTCCCCAGCGCCTTCCCCGCGGCCCTTGGAGTGCGTTCAAGGGAAAAGCCAAACGGCGACGTTTGAAACGTTGCCTCCCACACAGTGTCTCTCTGCAGCCTCCGTTCCCACTCGCGGCGGGTTCAGGAGTCTCTGGTGGATCAGTCTACCCCCGGAAAACCGTGGCTCTGCCAAAATAGAAGCGTTTTTGCAGGAGGCAGTGATTTGGCTCAACGGTTTGCCAGCACATGTCTCCGGGGTTTGCAATTTGTTTCAGCATTTTGTGTTTTTATTTTAGTTTGGATTTAGTTTTCTTGTGCACAATACTACCAAAGCAAAATGTTTTAATGTTTGCAAATATTTTTTGGGGGGGGAGTGGTGCTGGGGGAAAACCGTGATTTTTCAAATGCGTTTTGAAATGCCAGGATTCCCAACCCAGCACTAGTCTCATTTTGCTGTCAGCTCACAGCATCAGCTCTGGTTACACAGAAGTCACCGTGGAAGGACCTGAACATCTTTCCCACTGATATGCTTTACTTTCAGGATGGTGAATTATTTAAAATGCTTTCTATGGCTTCAGTCTGTCCCGCGTCCCAGTCTCGTATTTCAGTAATGTCAGTCTCACAATCGATTATTTCTTTTCTGGTAGCAACTGGCATCTCCTGTCAAGGACCAAGGTGCAGTTGATACCTTCCTTGGTGGTGATGGCGAAGAGGGCAGAGGAGAAGGCAGGTGGAGTCTGGAGTGATGCAGCAATTCAACCAAGGCTGAGGTTGTCTGTGACCTTCACAGCCCAAGGTGAGTTGGAGGAGAGCAAAGCCAAGAGCTGAGTAGAGAAATTACACAAGCCAGGTTGGAGCAGACACCATGGTTGGTCGCCCCTAGACAGAAAGTATGGGACAAAACAAGGAAAGCTCTTTCAAGACAATGAAAAACATTTGAATTTGAAATGCCTCTGTAAGTGCTGTTTTCTGGCACCTGGGAAAACTATTCAGTAGTCAGAGCAGG
The DNA here is from genome assembly GCA_013396735.1 of Grallaria varia. NCBI lineage: Eukaryota > Metazoa > Chordata > Aves > Passeriformes > Formicariidae > Grallaria > Grallaria varia. The sequence goes on from VWZG01006900.1 coordinate 89,128, forward strand.
AAAAGCGAGTGAAGAATAAAGCGTCCAGCGGAAATTCCTGCAGCTCTTGGCTCAGCAGGGCTTAACTGGAGACTGAAGCCTGCTCAGCACTCTGCAGCTAACACCTCCACCCTTGCAAGAAGTGGGATCTTGGGTGACCACAAGAGGTAATATTGGGATGTCATTCAAATAGCAACACCTGCAGCAGTGCAGAGCCCTGAACTCCCTGCTGAGGAGTTTCATCCTGCTGCTGACTTGGAGGGAAGATGCCACCTACTAAATCACCCAAACCACTTCCTGCAGCACCTGGTCTTTCCTCACATCTCCCATCCAAAGAGTGGCTAGACCCATGTGAAAAATGCTGGATCTGCTGGGCTGGGCATTGCTGGATCTGCACCACACGCTGTCGTCGGGACAGATGCAGGAGGAGTAACATACAGAAGGAGTAATGCCATGGGCAGAACAGGAGCATGGCCTTCTCCAGCACTTGGCCAAGCTTATTAATGGCTGTTGTTCCTGGATGAGAACTGGAAGAAAGGCAGAGACATCTCTTGGGCTGTCTGGAGTCTTCAACAGGGAGGAGGACTGTGGTCCTCCCAGCTGCCTGCTTGTTCCTCAGCTTTCCCTTTCTCAAAGTCTTCAGGAAGCTGCAGAGACTCCAAGATTTTTCTTTTCCCCTTTTTTGAAAGCGTGGCTAAAAATAAAGAGAGTGTTGAAACCCAGCCCAGCCCAGCACGCAGAGTGTGTAGGTGTGATGCAAACCAACACCTGGGGCTGCAAAGCGTCCTGGGTGAGCTGGCACCCATCTGGCAGACGGGCTCTCTCTTTCTCCTCGTTCCTTCCTTGGCACCTCGTCAAAGAGCCCGTGAGATGCTGAACCCAAAGTAATCTCGTTTGAAAATAGCCTGCACGTGTTGTTCTGGTTACAAGGAGGAGAGAACAAGGAAAGGACAACAGTTTTCCTTTGCCAAAGTGTCTGGGAGCCCTGAGCTGCTGCTGCACTCTCTGCTTTTAGTTCCTCACTGAAGGTTGCTAGAGGTGGCTGGTAGAAAAGGGTGATGGCAGACACTGCTCTGTGGTGGTGGGCCAGGATATCCCTGAGGTGTAAATAGGCCAGCAGACAACATGCAGGGGTGATTTCTTGGACAGCCCTGCCTGCCAAAGGGGGAAGGTTCAATGGCAAGGACCTCCTCCAAGTGTCATGAAACCATGGAAACTCAGCTCAGGACCAGTGAGGAGGGCTGCTGTGGCACTTGCCTCCTTAATTACAGATTTTCCATGGCTGCACAGTGTGAACAGAGTGCCAGTCCCACGGTACAACCCTCTCTCATACTCTCCCAGCAAGCGTGTGGGCAGCCTTTGTGGGTGTGATGGAGAGAGACAGAGGTCTCCCCTGAAGATGGGGGATTTGTAGGGCTTTTGTATCAAGAGAAAAGTCATAAAACATGCATGTGACACTTAGAAGACTCCACCCTGCCGTAGCAGAGGGGATTGAGGCAGGATGGGTGTTAACATGTTAATCCTTACATATCCCAAGGACTGCAATTACCACGGATGAAGGGCTGTGGTGGACAAACATGGACTTAACGTCATCTGTAATGCAGTGGAGACTGGTGTTTGGTACAAGCAGAACAGTACCTCTCAGGGTCAGTAAATTGCTTGGCCACACCGTGACCTTGGAGCAACTCAGGTGCCCCCTCTGCATGGCCAGGAGTGGATTTGTGCACCTTCGGGGTGGGGGAGTTACCCTGGGGATTGATGGATAAAGGTAGCCCAGGCAGGAGAGTGCACGGACAATGAGCTGCACGGGTCTGCAGTGCCCTCCCCAGGGGCAGCATCCCAGCCATTCCCCTTCCCTCCCAACACCTTTGGCACGACAGGAAAACGATGGGAAAGTGTCCTCAGAGCACACGGAGTCAAAGATCCAGGACGCTGGAAGGAGGGCCGTGACAACCCAGGGGGGACCCAAACGGGTGGTGCTTCCAGTGCCAACTTCCCAGAGAGAGTTGGGCGTCCAGGGACAGTCCAGCTGGTGATGCCTGTGGACACCAGGCCAAAAAAAAAAAGCCATGAAGGTTGCCAAGACCCGGCATTAAACTCCCGTCCCCTCACCCACCACCCTTGCTTATGTAAGGGCACTGCTGGAAGCAGTTTATTCCCTGTCAGCCCTTTCCTGCTTACCCAGAGGCAGAGGTGAGAGCGGGAGCCGGTGGCACAGAGGGACCCTGCAAATCCTGGGATGAACGCCCGGACCAAGAGCCATTTCCCAGGGGGATCGGGCTGGATTGGGTAATTAATCACAGCTTGTCTGAGAGAGGATGAGGAAGTCTGAATAAAGGTGTTAACGGCTCTTAAAGGCTTTCCTGGTTCACAGAGGGTGCTGCCTCAAACAGATTATCTGGAAATATTATTAGCTGGAGTGGGAAAGGGTTTTTTTTCCTCCTCCAGGTTCTTTGCAGCCACCCTAAATCTGCTTGAGCTGCGGAGACAGGTTTTATTGTGCAGGGGGAGGTGGGGAGAGGTGTTGGCTGTCAGTGGGTCAGCAATTAATTGGTTTATTCCTTTCTCACGGTTATTTTCTAACCAACATCTGCTAAAGCCGCAGTGCCCCCTTTGTCCCGGCTCAGCAAACAAGAACCACGGGGATTTGCATTGAGGGGACCCCAGGCCACGAGGTTGGCTTTGCAGGGGCTGCCTGGAGGTCCCTTGTCCTGCCAAGCCTCTTTCCCTGTTATCTCGTCTTAGGAGGAGGATGTGATTAGTGTTTTCTGCCCTGGGATGTCAGCTGAGGGATGAGAGCCTTGTGCCAAGGGGAGCGAGGAGCTGCCATGGACGGATGGCAAGGGAAAGAAGAGACCTGCCCCCTTTGCTCCAAAGGGAACTTCCTTTCCAATGTCTCCATGGCTCCTCAGTTCAGACAAATGCCCTTGTTCAGCCCCGTGCTTCTCTCCTGGCAGAAGTGACCCCCAGCCACGTGTTCCTGGGTGAGGGTGGGCTCCCCTCCACCTGCTGCTGCCAGCTGGGAAATAATTTTGGATTGATCCAGCTTGATTGAAGCAACATTCCTGTTTACCTGTGGCTTTGTTACAATTCCAGCACCTTTGTGGGTCAGAACCAGGGGGTGCCATCAAAGCAGAAGCCTTGTGCCCTGCCAGCTCCAGCTCAGCCTGGCCCCTGCCCCAGCTCTGCTGCTGTAAATGAGCTGCAGAGGGTGGTGGGGCTGTGCTGGCACAGCTGTGCCAGGCAGTGGGGGCTCCCTGTGGTGACCCTCTTACAGTAATTGCCCTGATAGTGCTTCTGAGCTGGGAAATCACCTTTCAGACCAGAGCAGGGCTAGAGAAAGAACACGGCTTTGGCCTGAAGGATTTTCACAGGATGTAGCTTGGCATCATTTTGGCTTGGAGTGAAAAGCATAAATTTTGAGTCATAGAAAGGTGATGGAGTGAGGACTGTGGAACTGCTGGGGCAGGGTAGTCCCCTCTCTGCTGCCCCTTCCTGGCCCCAACAAAACCTACTGGACAAGTGGGAAACACCTCCATGGAGAAACTAATTTAAACCCACATTGCCTACAGGAAACGCTCCCTTCTGCAGTGCTGCTACTTCTCTACCAGCTCTCCCTATATATTTAATAGGAATTAGGCACCCAAGCAGAATCCCATGGGCTGCTTTCTTCAAAGTTGCATTGATTCCCAGCAACTAAGTTAGCCCCAAAGAAAGCATGATGAAAGCAGCAGATTTCCAGCTGTCTCTTTTTCCCTTTCAGAAGACCATCCCTTTAGCACATGAAGCCCAGCGAGCCCAAACCGGGTCCCTGTTCTCCATGGGGATCAACCTACAGGGATGATGAGAGAAGCAGAGTGAGCCCCCAGCCCTCTCCAGAGCTGAACTGCAAAACCAAAGGCTTCAGCAAAGCCCTTCGAGCCAGCCCACCTCCCAGCAGAGTCTCTGTCCCTTTCTTTCGACTCAGGGCTGGAAATAATGACAGGTATGGAAAATCCATTACATATAACTGAATAACCCTCCCTGCAGCCCTGCCGGCTCCGTAAGCACTTCCCCAGCTGCTGGGAGACTGCAGGAGCACTCCCTGGAGCAAGCAGACACAGGTGGTGCTGGCATGTGTCTGGAAACAGCCCAAACGTGGGGGGAGCCTGAAATTCCTGGTGTTCTGGGCCCTTCCCCTCTGCCATGGGATGTCTCATCAAGCCCTGTGTTTCCAGACAGCCCCATGGCTGTCCCAGGTGAGGCAGGGGTTCTGGGCTCAGTGGTTTGAAGGCAGTGGTGGCAGAGCACGGAGATAACGTGTTTGCTCGAGGCAGAAATGTAATTTTGTGTTAAAATTGCTTTTTCCTCCCAAAAAGTCTGTAAGCATTCACTGAGCTGTTCAGGGGCAGAGGAGGATCTGGCTAGCCAGCCTGCAAGGCAGTGCTGGGTAAGAGAGGAAGGGACCAGGCGCTGCCTGGGTTGGCACTGGTGGCCAGCACCTTAACCATGGGAAGGGAATGTTGGTCGAGGGCTCCGGTGTAACCCAGTGGCAGCATGTGCTGTTGAGTAGCTCCTACAGGCTCATATTGAACCCAAGGGCTGTGTCCACACACACAACAACACAAGATTTTTCTCCAAAGGTTTCCAGAGAGCATGGAGTGGGCAGGAACCAGGAGGGGTACAGGCTTTTTGTTGCTGGACTGTCATTACTGCGTAAAGCAAACCGGAAAGCAAAGCGTCAATGTTTCCAGTCTGCATGCAAGCTTTGAGCTAAGCCAAGCTCTTGCTTGTTCTTGTGTCCCAGGATGTTTCTGGTATCACGTTTCTGGGGAAGGAAATCAGCCACGTGGTCAGCAGAGTGTCACACTGAACATGATAGTGCTTGATAAAGGCAGATTGATGCTCCAGGAGGAGCCGCTGGACAAGGGGCTCATCACAGGCATGTCCCCCCTGTGCTCCTCGCCTCCCTGCAAACTTTAATTCTGCAAAGCAATTTGGATTGTAGCCACTGGATTGAATGGATGTACCTGGTAGTCTTGTGTTCCACACTGCAGTGATAGATACGTATGATGTGCATGATGGAGAAGGGACCAGCCACTTGTTCTTGTCCTTGAGAAGCCTCCTGTTGCCAGGGAAGGACCAGGGCTCACACCCCAGCTTTTATGTCATCACTAACTCTCCTGCTGTTGTAATTGCATTGTCTCTCTTAATCATGAAAGGCTTATTTTCCCACACTGGAAAATGAATTCAGCACCATTGGCAAAGCTGGGGGCTGGGAAGTTTTAATTACTGTTTGTACAGTGCTCTGGGGCTCTAGGGTGCTGGAGGCCTGGGAAGGATTATATTATATATTAGCAGTTACTTATATTTTATTATATATGTGAGCTCTGTGGTCTTGTCTCTTTGGTCTCCTTCCTTATGCCTAAGATGCAGTGGGGCTTCCTAACTCAAACAGTACAAATACCCACCCCCTGTCACTGTTACTGCTGCAGAATAAGAGGGGGACCCAGAAAGTCCAGTGTCCACCTGCAGCCAAAATAAACTCAACCAGAATGTGCCTGTCAATGCCCACCTGCTACGCAGGGAAGAAGAGCCCTAAAGCCCTTCTCTCACAAGGCTTTTCCCACTAAAACATCTCCTCCTTAGGCAATGCAGCCACATCCTGCATTAACCTTCCCATCCCCTCCTTGTTCGGAACAACACTTCCTTAATTATAATCCAGCAAATTCCTCCCTCCTCTACCTGGAAAAAATGGGATTTGGGAACAAGGAACAAATACGGAGTCCTAAGTTTCTTTTCATGGGAAAGGAAATCAATCCAGTGCCCTGCTGGGAGCCCTGCTTTGCCTAAACCCTGGCAAAATGCAGTAAGAAGTTAAGGCTCTTAGCAGGCGAACATTACAAGAGCCCTATTAAGCACAGCTCAGGTTTTTGTGGCCAAGTGTTCCACGTGGCACCCGGCGCTCCACGTTTCACACAACGGGGTGATTGTGGCCGCGGCACCCCACGAGTACCCACCGTGGGCTGCAGAGGATGGGCTGCTCAGCAACCTCTCCCAGGGCACGGCCGGGGCTTTGGAAAACGATTCTGCAAAGAATAGGAGTGTTTTGATAATGGCAAAGTCCTGGAAAAGGGACACATTAGCTATCCATTAGCACGCGTGCCCAGATGTGTACAGCTGCAGGCATGGGATGGTGGCCAGGCTTATGAAAATCAGTGAGAGAATAGGATGATTTTGACCTAAAGTTTTAAATTACCGCCAGCACCACCATTTGTTTTTTGGTGGCATGCTTGGTTTTCTGACAGATTCTTCTGAAATATTCCACTGATTACTGCAAGGGGCAAAACTGGAGTTACCTTAAAATTTGCCAAAGCTTCTCAAAGGCCAAATCCTTTCCAAAAGATGTGCTTTCCCTCTATAGCCAGCTATCCTCTCATAGTTCAACCTGAATGGTGGCTCCTGGCATGGTGGGCAGCCCCTGCCTGCCCGTGCCAGGCACAGTGGACAGAGCAGAGAGCCCAGGCAAGACCCCAGAGTGAGGGCAAAGCCCAAGTGTGACAGCTCTGCAGTCATCACCCATTGCCAGCACTGCTTCTGATGTTTCCCTCACAATCTGGGACAGACAGAAGGCAGGAAGGAGTTATCTGAGCCTCCGTGGCCTCGATGCTGCTGCTTGGGAGGGTTTCATTTACTGCCAGGTACATTGTGGCTTCTGCTGGGTGGCTGCTGGGGTGAGACCTGTGGCTTTCTCAGGGCTATTGGTTCTAGGTCCCATGGACTGTCCACCAGTCCTTGCAGCATCACCAGAATGTGTCAGGGTGTGATGGAGCCAGCCCAGCCCCTTGCCTGGGAAGGACAGAAAGGCAAACAGTCCGACTCACATCCCTGCAGCACTTCTCCACTAGTGAGCAGATGTCAGAGGAATGTATTTTGCAATGGGTTTATTCAGTCTGGAGCAGTTCCTGCTCCCCCTCTTTCAGGATGTTCTTCTCTGCAGCCTGCCTGACAGAGAGTGGGGAGGGATTCAACGTGAAGCCACAAAACCAGTCCTGGGGGAGAAATGCAGCTTGCCTCCTGTCCTCCACCCCTGAAACCAAAGGGAGGAGCCTGTCCATGGATGTCCCTTCGGGTCAGCATCCTGGGCAAGGCAGCATCCCTGGGTGCTCAGTGGTCTCTTTGAGGGATGTTCTGTTTAGGTTGGCCTGTCTTCAGCACACAGATGCTTTTAACCTTTTGAGAAGGGGTTGGCGTGGCCAGCAGCTGCTGGGGGTGCTGCCACGATTCAGTCATGTTCCTGCCCAGGGCACAGGCTGTAAACACAGTAGGGAGTCCAGGCCACATCCCAGCCCAGCTTGGCTGCCTGCCTCGAGGTCCCCGTCGCCCAGAATCTGGAGCTCTCCTCTTTTTCCATTACCTCTAAGCAGAAATGGTGAATGTCTCAGGAACATTCCCTAAAAATAAAAATGTCAACAGCAAGAGCCATTTTATAACATGAGCCTGTGCATCTTCAGGCCCTGAGCAAACCACAAGCCAAGAGGAGAAATGCTGAAATAGCTCAGGAGTTTGAAGATACTCTGAGAATGTTCCTGATTGCCCCTGGGCCTGCTCTAACCAGCATCACCTGGGTCAGGAGCACTGTTTGAGGACTATTTTCCCTGCCTCCCTAGGTAAATAGCCAGTTTTCTCCAAAAGCAGTCTATCTGTCTGATACTCTGCTTGATAGAAAAGCCTGTATCTGAAAAAAAGGAAACACAACTTGTGTGACTGTGCTGAGATGCCTGTAGAGTGTCAGCACAGGGACCGGTCACTGTTCCATCACTTACATGGGGTGTTATGGCTTTAATTGGGAAAGAAGTCAAAGGATAAAGGTACCCTGTGTTAGACAAGGCTTTGCTAAGCAGGAATGCATAAACTTGGTCCAGTTCATAATAGCCTTAAATGTCAGGGAGTGGCTTCTGATGCAAAACTCAGGAGCTCTCTTGACAGCAGCACTGAGAGAAACTGGAGAGCAAGTACTTTGTGCAGCCTTTTGGGGAATGAGTGGACGAGCCAGGGTATAAAGATAGCACAGTTAACTCCTTCAGGCAGTTCAGGCAATGTTAAACCCCTGCAATTCAGGTTTTTAGGGAATGAGCCTACGTGGCACCCTTGCTTGCCTTCCTCAGTCCCTAATCTGTCTCCATCTCTGGCTGGATCCTTTATAGGAGACAGTGACAGGGACAGGAGCTTCTCCCCACCAGCTGAACATGGATGGTGGATGCTCAGGTTGTTAAAGAGCTGCATTAACCCATCTTCTGTGCTCCATGTAAGTTGGCAGGTCTGGTGGATGGGCTGCATGGTTACAGAGCCCAGCTCTCAGGAACAGGGCATCTGAGGACATCAGGAGGACACTGAAAGCCTTGTCATACAGCCTAAAGTCTCACAGCAAGTGTCTATTAATAAGCCCTGCCCACGCTTCCTCCAGGTATTTACAGTGCCCTTTCTCCCTGTTAGCTTTGAAAACCACAGCTCCGTTTTCACAGAGCAAGTCCTCTTCTTTCAGTGATGCATTTGGTGCCACAAGTGCTTTTGGCTGGGCTTGTGTGTCGGTAAAAAAACCTACCTCATTTTAGGAAGTGAACAGGATTTCCCTCCAAAAATGACCTCTGTCTGCAGATGAGCAGCTCCAGCCTGTCCTCTGGGAGCCTCTCTGCTGGGGAGATGGTGGCTGGCTGGTTTTAATGCTGGCTGAGGAGAGGTGCCACTGAGCCCACAAAATAAATCCGGAGGTGACAGCATCAGTCCAGTCAGCGAGGTCACCTCCCCCAGGGAGGGTTGTCCCAGGTGAATGAGGGCAAGTGGGGACCCCCAGGTGCTTGGAAGGGGACATTTGGAGATTTGCCAATGTGTGGACCCCCCAAGCCCCCGAAAGGTGGCTGGTTTCTTATCCTTGCCCAGGACAGAGCTCCCTGTGCCACTTTGACTCTTTAGCAAATGAGCCAAAACTGGCATAGCTGCCAAATGGGGCCAGATGTCAACGGGGATGACTGAGCCTGGCCTGTGAGTCAGGTTGGGCTGGAAAGGTAAGGAAAGAAGCATTTTCACCCCAGGGAAACAATGGGGGAACAAAATGGAAGCTGGGACCTCTGAGTTTCTCTGCCCTTCCCCAAGGAGGACCCTGTGGGGTGCAGAGGGCAGATCCCAAAATCCAACATCTGTTGTAACTCAGTTGTGCCCTCTGAGAAATGTCCTGAGAAATGCTGTTAGATGTGTACTGCTGCTGGAGTGACTCTTCTCTCCAGCTGGAGCTGGAGACAAAGGGAAGAATTGTTGGCAATGAGCTATTTACAGAGAAATTAATCTTGATACTTGCATCCCTAATGCAAGGCAAGGCAGCATCACAACTTTCTTCCCATGGTTAAGGGCAGCACTTGGGGGAGACTGAGAGCCTGGAGGTCCTGTGAGTGATCGGAGCATGTTTCAGCATTGCTTGGTTGCAAGAGTAGAAGCCAATTTGCCTCACTGGAGAAACAGCCATGCAGAAACCACAGGAACTCGTTGCTCTGGTCAGGCCCTTGCATTTTGTTAGGATTTTTTGAATACCCCTTTAAAATTCCCACCGAGCTGCCTTGCTGTTTGCAAGGCTGATTGGGATTGTGCAGGTAAGCTGGCAAGCAGGATTGCCCTGAAGCATCAAACTATATTCAATTAGCCCCCCTTGCCTGCAGGAACATGGTTAGCTGGCAGCACATCACCCCTCCTGGTAAATTAGATATCGCACAGTGGCTTAGTCACAGCGGAGAAGTACACGGCTCACAACTTGCTGAGACAAATTTCCCCCAGCTTTAATTAGCCGTGAGATGCTGGAGTGCCTAAAGCACTCTCCCTGCCCGTGTTTACACTCAGCACATCAATCCAGTTTGGACCCGGGTCTCCAAATATTTGCAGTTAGCAAATATTGCCATGTTTTGCCGTTCCAGCTCTCTGCAATTAGCTGGAAAACATGGATTTGTATCCCAAGTCTTTTGAAAAACAAAAGGGTGGATGCTGAGGTCCCAGGACTTCAGCAGGAGAGCCAGTGCTGCCCATCCAGCATCTCTGCTGTGTGCTGGCTCAGTGTCTCACCCAAAAAAGAACAAGAGGAGGGGAGGCTTCTGGCACCCTGAGGATTGAGCAGGGACAGAAAAGTGGAGACTGCTCATATGAGTGAAGGATCCCTCAACACTGAAGGCTTGATTCTGTCTTTGCTGTGTGTTTTTTACATATGAGGATGCTTTCCCCTGTCCACATCTCTTCCCCTCATACTTCTCTTGCTGATGTGATGACAGCCAGGTAACTGAGGTGTTTCCAAACAAGCCTCCATCATTCTGATGGTGGCATGAAGGTTCCCAGTCCAGCCAGCTCACACTTACAAGCGCTAGACTTGGCACTCCTTATCTGGCAGCAAATGCACTGAAAACCTTAAATACAATCTGCATTTTAATCTTGGTCGTGTTAAACAGCTCTCTGGATGCAGCGATGCATTTGCTGGTTGCACAGTTGTTAAGTAATTATGTTTAATTTGCGGGAGCAAAGGATGCGAAATCCATGTTGCATAAACTCTGCTAAAGATAAATGTCGCTTTTATATAAAAACGTGCAAGGTGAGTTTAAAGGTTTGAGGTCCGGCAACCCTGCAGATTGTTGTACAACCATTTCCATGTGTACAAACGGATGCGAGAGGCAGCCCAGGTGGGTTTACCTGTCCGTGCTGGCAGCAGAAGCTGCAGATGCTCTGCAGGGACGGATGGGTTGGAACACGCCTGGCACTGAGGCACACACTTAAATAAAACTTCCAGCTCATCGAGACTCCCGCTCTGTTCCAGAGGCGCTGTCTGAGCCTGACCACAGCCAGCCACACCAGAGAAAGGCTGCAGTGCTCACCTTCATGTTCCCTGGTGTCAGCTGTGGCAGTGCTGCCTTGGCCCCGGCATGGCCAGCGGACAGCTTGGCACTGGGGAGGGGAAGGACTTGGTTGGCTCTGATTAATGATGCTGTTCTCCTCAAGCTAAACTGCAGCTTGAACTAACACTTTATTCCTCCCATCCAGACTCAGAAAATGGGAGCCTCTGCCACTGGGATGGTTTCCTTTGCCAAGCCCTTGCACGGCTCAGTTTTAGCAAAAAGTAAGCCCAGCCCCTGAGACATCTGTCGGGGACGTGATGCTTGGTAATGGCTTAGCATGTGTGTTTAAACCAACACAAGCAAGTGACAGGGGCAGCAGTGCCCTTGTGGGTTTCTGACTGTGTCAGAGCAGACTGAAGGCAAAGAGGGGCAGGAATGAGAAAGGAAGAGAGAAGACGAGAGGAGAGGAGTGGAGAGGAGAGGAGAGGAGAGGAAAGACTTTTTACTGAAGCCACTATACATTATAAGTGCCTTTGCATATTTTATAGCATTTTAAAAAGCCAGTGTAGATAATCTGGAAGTTGGCTTGTTCAGAGAAGCACAAAACATGTGCAGCCATAAAAATCCCTCATTTGATGTCAAGCTATTGCATTTTCAAGTGTCTGAAAAGCAATCTCTATTACGCATCCAAGGAGTTTGCCTTGACTCACCCCAGCTCCTCATGGCTGGTGAGAACAGAAAGATCAGCACAGCATCTTGAGAAGTTGTGTTGTGTTGTTGCCACATAGAACAGATGTTCTGGTGGCAAAGGCAGCCTCCATCCAAGGGCTGACCTTCAGAGTGAGCTTTTGTGCAGTTGGGAAAAAAAAAAGGTATTCTGACAGAAAAGGACAGAGATAATCAAGGTGTTGCCAAAAGGTTGAAGGAGTAATGGTCGTGGAGCGACTGGCTTCACACTAACAGAGAAATGTGGCTCATGGGGGTTTTGGGTTGCAAAGTACCATCCCATCTCTGGGAGCTGGTGGAGAGTTGGATATTCCTAAGTTTTCTCTCCTCTGGCTCTTACTACTACAAAATCTGTGGGAATTTGTTATTTTTGGAAAAGCTGCTTTTCTGCCTGGATGGATGAAGAGGTTCAGCAGTTACTTGTGGTGTAAGGTGTGTATGTTCATGCCCAGATACTCAGGGCGGTCACATAACCCTCAGCCCATAGAAAACCAGACAGGAAACTGGCCTCTCCAAGTGATCAATTCAACATTCAGTCCAAGGACTGTTCCCAGGTGCCCTTTCTCTTGGCACTTGGGCATTGACTGTGTTTGGTTGCTGGAGGGAGGCAGACAAATATTGGGGTTAATAGTAAGGTTAATGCTGGGGTAAGGTTAATGTTGGGGTTAAAGTTGGTTATCTCCAGATGTCTTGATCTGCCTTGATTCAGGTGATGCCCAAGTCATCTTGGGCCCTCTTCTGCTGCAAAGAACAGCTTGGCCAAGCCCAAGCATGTCGTCCAGTCCAGAAACGGTTCCATCTGTGGAAGGAAAGCTATTTTCAGCTGAGGAAGGGGGTCAGGCGTGCTGGTGTGTGGGTCCAGCCAAGGGCACAGCCGAGCACCTTGGTGGCACCAGGCGGTGGCAGCGTGTTCAGCTGGAGCAGAGGACAGCAGTGAGCTGGCAGTAGCAGCTCACTGGTGTGTCTCCTGCCTGTAACCTACTTAAGGGGAAGGCTGAAATCTGTTGCAGGAGCAAGCAGCCAGGAGCATTGGATGCTGCTGGAAGAGGGAGTGTGATTCAGCCACCTGAAGGCATCTCCCTGTAGGAGAATTACCTTCCCTATAAAGCAGCAGGCATTGCTCTTAAGTGTTATCAAGCTTAAATCGGTTCCCTAGGTGACATCCTGGTAAGTGGATTTCCCAATTAAGCACATCCCGATTAAGTGGGATGTACTGTAATTACAGAGCGCTTGGCACTAGGAGCAAATCAGATCCGTTTGCAGCAGAAGGGCCGGATTGAAGCTCTTCCCCAGTCTGGGGTGGGCTGTACCGAGGCATTTCTGTAAGCGGGAATGTGGGCAGCAGGAGATGGGATTTTGCAGCCACCCCCGCCATGCCAGTCAACGTGTTCCTTGCAGGAGGAAGGCGCTGAAGGAAGCCCTGGTGCTGCATCTTGGAACGCCCTGATAACAGGAGAGCCCTCCTTTTGAGGTTGCACTGATGTCTCCTGCTAGTTTACAATCTGCTGGATGAAGCCATTAGCAGAGAAGGCTGTGTGGGTGCTGTGCAGGGAAACGGTGGCTGTTCCTGTGGAGGCAGAGGCTGTCAGATGGTGCTGCCCCTCACCAGGCAGACAGCACAGCCCTTCAGAGCCAAATTCCCTTTGCACAACCCAAGAGGGATGGTTTTTCTGTCACGGCTCTCTGCCCATCCCTCTGGCTTCCTCTTCAAAGGTGTCCCACTCCCAGCATGAAGTCCGGAGTCAGAAATGGGACTACATAAGCCCATTCATCTGAAGCTTTGTGGTGCCCAGCTGCTGTTGGGACATTGTGGGGCAAGAAGGTGCTCATTTGTTTGTTGTCTGTTAGTGAAAGGAAGAACAGAGGACAGGTCAGAGCATTTTTATCTAGATGGGGATATGAAATCTAATTGGAGGCCTTCTGGGAATGAACTGGCCAGGATAACACTGGAACACTGGATGTGGTACAATGGGAGGTGAAACGTGTGCTGGGAGGGGTGTGTGGCACAGGAGCATGGCCACTTTGGAACGGGAACAGAACTCTAGACCTGAACATGCCCTCTCAGACCAGGCCAGCCTGCAGTTCAGAGCCTGTTCCAGCACTCCCCAGGTTTAGCCAGCTGGCTCAGGATCCTTAATTCCCACTTGGTCAGGAGGTGATGTGAGTGCAGTGCAGCCCACTTTCCCTCTGGGTTCCTGGTCCCATAGGTCACACACACTGGATGGGGCCCATCTGCGGTGGCCATGGTGCTCCCAGGGGTCTTGTGCCTACAGCCAAGATGGTCAAAAAGCTTTTACACCTCCCACACCATGTTGTTTGCTGGGGCTGCAGGGCGGGGAGCAGGAGCCTTTCTACTTAGCTGAGACCTTACATTTTAGGGGGTATGTCACGTGATTTTTAGCTGCGGAGAGAACGCGGTAGGACAGCATGGGAAGCTGATGAGCTGCTCCTACCTTTGAGAAGGTGATCCGTGTGTACATGAACTGGCTCTGTCCCATGTGGATGGATTCACCCTCCCGCTCTCTGGGCTGACCCCAGAGCACTGCAGCACCCCAAACCCCCCGGAGATGCCTCCTCGCCTGCCGCTGTGCCTCTCTCTCCCACCCCAGCAGTTTTCCTCCCCCAGCAGCCGGGCTGCAGTATCCCCACCATGTGGTATCCCCGTGATGCTCATATCCCATGCAGCTAGGGATGCACAGCACTCCTGTGAGTGCAGTGCCTGCGCTGCTGTCCCACCCCCAGGCTCTTGCACTGCCCCTTCTTCCCTACTGCTGGTTTCACAGTGCCACCCACTGGCAGAGGCTCCCCAGAAATCCTCCTCCGCAGCTTCTCCCTGCCACAGGTGATGCTCTAAAGATGTAATATTAGAAGGATGGCTCTGGTGGTTGCAGGTCATAGAGCACATCCCCTGGGTGCTGGTGTCGGACATCTGGAAACCTTCTGGCATCCTGTTCTTGCACATCTCAGTGTATGCTGAGCCCCAAGGTGCAAGGCCACCGGGCTGACAGAGTCCCACGTCTCAGCTCAGGCTGTGTTTATGTTTAAGGCAACTCACTCTGTCTCACCCCGATGGGCCTCCCAGCCCTGTGTCCTGCCTGCAGCGTGGTGGGGCAGGAGGCAGCAGCAAGGTGGTTTCCCAGCCCTGCTTGCTGGGTCTGCCAGGTTGGTTTATGCAGGTTCTGCGTCCATGTTTTCCTGTGCAGGATAAAATACAACCCCCTCCTGGCTGATAGCAAACCCCATGCTGCACCACAGGGAGCAAACATTCCAGCTGGGAGTGTGCTCCTGGAGGGGATGCTTTGGGGTCACAGCCATTGAACAGTCAGCCTGGTCTCTCTGAATTTTTCCTTGCCCCTTTCTGACCCCATTTACAGCCTTGTTTACATCCCCAATCAACAACCAGGAGGAGAGGCAACAAAGAGACAGAGCAATGCAGTTCTCAGGGCTTGTGTGTAGTGACCACCACGTGCAGGATGTCACTGCCAGGCTGGTACCCCCCGGAGCCCCCAAAATCAGCCCACTGCCCTGATGTGATTGCCATGTCAATGCAGCAGCAGCAGCACAGAGGGACTGCCAGGAACTTTCTCCCCGGCCTCCTAACAGGCAGTGAGCACTAGCTTAAAATACAGCCTGACAAATGGCATCTTGGGGGCGTCGAGTCCTGGAGCAGTGTCTTCCGAAGAAAAGTATGAAAAGGCCCCGGAGGGAGCCTGGCACAACCTCCCACATGACAGTAATTAAAGGCTTTTGCGCTCAGGCACTGGGAGCTGCTCCTCTTGCAAATTGGACTTGATTGAAGAGGAAGAGAATGATTAGGCTGAAGGGGAATGGTGGGAGTGGCAGGCGAAAATACAGAGGTAAGCCTCAATTTGTCTTATTTTTTTTTCCCCCCCTCTTCCTCTCTCCCAAACGGTACCTGTGTGGGTGGAGGGAGCTGGGCTCCAGCTCTGCACAGCCTGGGCTGGCTCTGCCTGAGTGCTCGAGGGATGTCAGGCTGAAAAGGAGCAGCTCTGCTGTGGTCCTGCCTACGCAGCCCCGGAGCATTGCCCAGAGCTTCCTGCAGCTGGTCCTGTTTTGGAAAGCTGTCTGGGCTGGGTGACACCAGGGTCACCCATCCTTTTGCAGAGCTGGCAAAGGAGTTGACCCCTGAGCTGGGTTATAGCCCTAGCTCCCTGTAAGGGCTATACTCCCTATGAACCCCAGGGGTTACAACTCTTTCCTCTGTTTTATTTATAAAGGAGATATAGATAGCTTGTTCAATCCAGCTTTTACCACGTCATGTATTGCAGACCTCTGGTTTTGATTATCTGAATATATTTAGGTTCAATGCTAAGCCCTGCATCAGCATTAATGGTTCCTGAAGGATAGCTCATGGCATTACAGAAATATGCTCCCTTCCCTACCCAAAGCTCTGTCCCTTCTCAGACCTACAAGCACCAAAGATGTCCTGACTCTGTCCGGGGTCCTCTAAGGAGCAGTTTGTGTCGAAGTACTTGGGGAAGTCACTGTGGCATGAGCATGGATGCTACTTCCAAACCCAACCAGCTGCTTCACCAGGTAGGGATAAGGAACTGATCCAAAATTCAACCAAGAGCCTTTGGCTCCCAAGTCCAGGCCATCGACAGACAGGGAAAGCAATTTAACTTGTGTTATGGCAGGACAGGTCGCCTTCTTTGTCCAGCTGTGAAGGGCAGCTAAATAAATGGTTGCTCAAATGCGACTGTACAACCTCCCGCAGCGAGTTTTTGAGCAGCCGGCCTCTCTCAAGGAAGCTGCTGGCCCGGTTGGCAAACGGATCTTCTTTTCTGGGTCCAGTCCTGCAGCTGCCAAGCCCAGTGGCCAAGACTCCCTGTAGGAAGATGGAGAAGCAGGCACACTGCCCTGCATTTGGTGCTTGTTAATATTTGGACGAGCTAAGTGGTGTGCTGAGTCTAGTGCAGCAATCGCGTTTGTTACAGGGCAATAACTCTGTAGGGGTACCACGAAATTCACCACAGCTCACGTGGTGTACAGGCTGATGCAGAGGCAGGGCAGCAAACCCTGGGCAGGAGAACACCCCCCTTGTGTTGGGGTGAAGCCTCAAATCACGAGGATGATATGATCGAAGAAGGGACAGACAAAGGCGCTTTACCTGCCGGCTCAGGTGAGATGAGATGCTCTGCCACAGCCCACTCCTGGTGGCAGTGGCTCCAGTTCCTGCAGTGGCACTCAATCCTCCCTGGCCTTTCAGAGGGGAAGCTGCTTGCTGCAGGGAGCAGGGCAAGTGAAAGGGGAGAAAACAAATGATTTCCTCCCAGCCCCTGCCGGCAGCGGAGGCGGTGGCTGTGTGAGCAAGGCTGGCAGCACCGCTCCATTCAGCATGGCAGTGTCTGTGTGCCCAGGCCCCCACGCACGGCACAGCAGGCTCTGTGCTCTTGAGGTCAGCTCCAAAAACTGCTCAGAGCCCACGGGGGATCCCTGAGCTTTGCATCTGGCCTCAAAGGCTCCGCTAAACACCTGCACAATGGTGCGCGTGGCCACGCTGGGCAGCGCTGCAGGTGGGAGCTGCTCCAGGAGCAGCCAGGTGGGGTTGGAGGATGATGACACCCCAGTTCCATCCAGTCCGACGGGGTCAAACTGGCCCTGAGGAGTGATCAGTGGCACCCCAATGGAGCAGGGCCAGGCACTCCTCTGAGCAGTGCGTGCTGCTCACGGCGCTCGCACCAGGTTGCCTGTAAACCTGCACCACTTGAAGGGCAGGGTCACATCCCAGACTCATTTTCCTTCTGCAGGTGGAAAAGAAGAGAGCACGGTTTCTCCTTCAAACCTGAAGTAAAGCTGGACTCTCTTTCCTCCCCAAAGCGCCCAGGTTTGGTCCCTACCCTGCTTTGCATTACCAAGGGATCAGCAGCATCTCACAGCTCCCTCCCATCATCCACCCTCCTGGATCCCTGTTGCAGTCAGGCTGGCCAGTGGATTCAGCTGACTGTGCTCCAGAACAGCACAACAAAACCTCCAGAAAGTAATTTTTCATTTCCACATGCTTCCCCAGAGCTGTCTGCAAACCCTGTGCTGTGCTTGGCTGCAAGAGGCTCCCCAGGGCTCCCGGGGTTGGGCTGCATAGGGCAGAAAGAGGGGTCTTCAACCTTTGTGGCCCTGCAGCTCCTCTCCCCAGGTTATGCACTGGTGTGATTCGACAGCAGCTGACAGAGGTTAGGATAAGGCCTGGGATGGCTGGGATGCTGTTGCCATGGAAATCACCCGGTGTCTGGAATAGCAAAAACAAGAGCAGCTCAAAAAGTAATGATCTGTCACACTGATTAAGGGGGAGTTGGAGGGATTTTGTTTGGGGAAAGCCTTGTGCTTCAAGTAATATGAATCCATATGCCACATCTCCCTGTTTGCCTCCCCCTGAAGGGCTCCGTCAACAGGAAATAATCTGATTTGTTTTGACCGGGGGTTTCTCCAGGGAGTACTGACACGGTGCCTGCCCATCAGCTGCGCTGCACAGCTCTGCCATCCCAGCATGAAAGGCACCAAGTCAATGCAATATTCATTCACTTCCTCTTCCCTCCTTCATTCATTTCTTCCTCCATTCATCCGCTTCATTCACATTTCCACGGCACTTTAATGAGCAGTGCGTAGCCCCTGCAGCCTGCAGAGCCTTCCCCCAGTACGCTCGGTGCTGCAGATGGCTGCAGGCTTTTTTGGGTGGCAGGGCAAAGCTCGGTGCAACCCAGCTGGCACTTGGGTCTTTAAACCTCCCGCAATTTCCCCCAGGTTTTCCTATTCCTATTTCACATCTTGGTGATTTATCTTCGCCGTGATTTCCATCTCATCCGGCTCCTGTGCTCTCTGTGGCAGCCCCATCGTGGTGCTGACGCCCGTGCCCATCGCAGCCCTCCTGGGGGCAGGGAGTGACGTGGCAGGTGGGGGCAGGAGGTGGCAGGTGGCATTGCTGGGGAAGCAGGAGGGAGCCAAGCGTGAAATGGGCATCACTGGAGCGCTGGTGCCAGGCACTTGGTGCTGAGCCAGAGCCACGAGCATAAACATCCTCAGGGCTGTGCCACCATCCACCTGCCCCCACCACGCCGGTGCCTTTGTGGCACTGGAGGAGCACGGGATGATTTCTTTTTTTTCTCTGCCTGGTGTCCTGCTCTCAGAGACCGATTCATCAGGGACTGGCGGGTGGTGACCCCTGCGTGAGCTCCAGGGTTGGGCCAGGGGAGCAGCCAGAGCCCCAGTGCGAGCAGCGTGGGCAAGGAGAACTCACATCCATGTGCAGGAGCACCAGGCACAGGCAAGCCCCTGGTTTTAGGGATTTTCCTCAGATAAGTATGGCTCTTGCAGGATGTAGACAGGGGGAACAAGCACCTCTGTGTTTCAATGCCCTTTTTTAACCACGCCAGAACAGATTTGCATTTTTTCCCCACTGATATACAAATATTTCTCTTGAAGAAAATAAATATGCCTGAATACTGGCTGAGTAGAAATCCAAGAAAGATTAAAAGGAGAAAACTAATTTTCCTGCCCATGATCTCACTAGTGGAAAACGATGCCTTCCTCCCTGAGCCTGAAACCTGCCTTTCTGTGCTTGCGTGCGAGCTGTGCTCCATCCCTCTCCAAATAGCCAAGTGCATTTCTGAACCGAAGGAAGCAAACAGAAAACATCCGCTGTTTGTACAACGGAGAAAGCTTTCTCTTTTGTTCCCTGCTTTTTATCAAGTATCTGCTGCCATTATTGTTACTCACTGGGTTATTACCTCTGAGTGGCTACTTCCACCAGCACAAGCTGGTTTATTGTCTGCCCAGAGCAATTATGGATTGGGATAATTCCTGCCATGCTGTTTCATTGTGGAAGGATCCGCTGTGTTCCGTGGCCAAGGTAACTTGAGGTGATTTGTGCTGCTGAGTTCCCCACCGAGCTGATTAGGAGTGGGTGGCTGGTGCCTCACTCTAAGCTGGGGCAGAAGGAGCAGCAGAGGCTGAACCCAGGCATCTTCTCCGTGGGAGAGGTGTTCAAAGCAAAGTTTGCTCAGTGGAGCAGAGACCAGGTTAGGTATTTTTCTAGGACTAGTTCATCTTTGTTCAGTGGTCAGTAGAATGCTGGTCCTCCCTCTGAGGGTGCAGAACCCCACTGCCCTGTGTGTGCAGAGGACAGGAGTGTCCCCGCAGGAGGACTTGCAGTCCTGGTGGAAGACACTCACTGTCTTGTTCACTGGTTGTCTAGAGGTCATTCAGTTCTTCCTCCTGTGCTGTGAAGATGAGAGGAGCAAAGTGTTCCTTGGTCTGCCTGGGATTTCCCCGCAGACACTGCCTCACCTGGCTGGCTGGAGAGGGGAAATAAAATGAAAACGTGTCTCTGAAGTTTGAAATCGAGACCTCGTGGGACTCACACATCTGTGGAGATCAGAGCCCCGGTGCTGTCGTGCTGCCTCTTTGAACCACGGGGAGTTTCACCCCAGGCAGGATCATACACCTGGCAGAGGGCTCAGCCCGCAGGTCACAAACGTACCCGGTTATTTTTATTCCTTTGATACTTGAACCACTATCGAAATAAGTTATTTCTTTCTCTTTTCCTTCCTAGGAATCCCAACAAACTTGCTGCAGGCAATAACATTTATTGGTGAGCCCCCCGAGTTGTCGATGCACACAAGGGGTCGGGTCACACCCTGCACAGCCCCCCCAGCTGCAGCCAGGCCTGGCACAGGCTTTCTTCTGAAAACGGCAGAGTTTTGTCCTTCAAGAGCAGCTGCGTGAGTTTTGCAATCCAGATACTCAGGGTAGTACCAATGTGTTTATACATTCCCTCGCTAATAAATAAATACAAAAGTGTGACACTTCTAAGCGCCTGCTCAGGCTGTGACAGACACGTTTTTCCCACAGTCACCAACCTGCGGATTAGGAAGCCACGATTTTTATTTATTTTTAATAGCACACCATGAGGACAGATTAGCATGAGACTATAATGCCGTCACATGGCCTCGAAATCCTCTGTGCCAAGACCCCATCCAAGCTCAGCACAAGCAGCAATGAGCCTTTCTAAGGAGCCTTGATGGTAAGAAGTGTTTTTTCTTGCTGGCTTAGGAACTGTAACCAACCGGGTTGGATTTCTGGAGTTGTCTGTACGCATAGAACACTGCAAAAGGGCATTGTTCAGTTATTATTATTATTATTATTATTATTATTATTATTATTATTATTATTATTATTATTAAGCTTGACCCTCCATACCCACAGGGTGTCTGGACTGCACCTGACACGGGGCAGCCCTGCTGGCCCCGCTCACCAGAGCTCCTCTTGGGTTTGACACCCAGCTCGTAGCCCAGGCCAGGTCAACATTTTGCCCACTTCCCAGTATTTTCTCGAGCTGATCATGGTTTCGTGCTTGCTTTGCTATTCAGTCCTGGTGAATCTGGACTCTCAGACATCCCTCCTGCAAGAAAGTGATGGCTCAAACTGAACTGAACATACAAAAGTGCTTCACCCCTTTCCTATCACAGGTTGGGCCCCTTTGGGGACGCAGGGGCCAGGGGACTGTAGGAAGCCA
The DNA here is from genome assembly GCA_013396735.1 of Grallaria varia. Lineage (NCBI taxonomy): Eukaryota > Metazoa > Chordata > Aves > Passeriformes > Formicariidae > Grallaria > Grallaria varia. Next base: position 110,206 of record VWZG01006900.1, read on the forward strand.
CCCCTCTCCTGCTCCTCTCTGCTCTGCCTCTGGCTCAGCCAAGGCTCTGAGGGGCTGGAAATCGGTCTGCAAGTTTCAAAACAATCTCCCTTGTGTTCTCCCTTGTCGGTCTGAGTTCCCAGAGCAAAGGGTGAGCAGTGGCCATTCGTGGAGTGCACAGACCTCAGCATCACAGGGACAGCCCCCTGGGGGACAGCCCTGCCTTGCCTCGTGGGAAGGCAGAGAGCAGGCAGGACCAGGACACAACTCTGCCTCCTTTTTTCATCAGCCACATGAGACAAGCTCCCCTTTTGCTGCAGAGGTGCCTGGATCAAGGTTTCACAGCTATTCGTACCTTTCCTGAGTGCACTGAGGAATGACTGATTTCCTCCAAAGGTAACTCGGTGCCTGAGTGGATCACTGGGTTCCAGGATGACCTGGGAGACACGTGGGTGCCAACACCTACCTGCCAGCTGTGGACGGGCTCTATCCACCTCGAGGCATTAACATCTCCAGTCCAGCAGTGGCATCTTGGCAAGGGACTAGAGATCTCCATCACATGGTAAAATAGCGGAGGTCCCCAGAGACTTCTCCTCCATGAGGCTGATGTCTTACATCTCTTTGCCCTCTCATTTTTGGCCCTTGGCCTGCCTGCTCAGGTTCTTTCCCTTGCTCCCAGGTCCTGAGGCAGCCCCGGGGTTCAGCACTCTGCCTGCAGGTACCCCCTGAGTGTCACTCTCCACTCACGGAAAGTCATACCAGGGTCTGATGGCATTGGTAAATATTTGCATTTTGTGAGGGAATACCCTGTTTAAACACAGGCTGATATTAATTCCATCTTCTTTGCGTTCCCCCACGTCCTTGAGCTGCGTTCACCAGCCCTGGCCCCTGAGACAGCTCTGCTGAAAGCAAATATGTCAGTCTGTACTGCACAGGGAATATTTTAAGGCTCTGAAAACAAAGTTTATTATAGCAAAGCTGCCAAAAGTGTAACCACTGCCATGCTAAAATATCCTCTGCCTCCTACATTTGTAACGTGGGAGTCTTTTATATCCTCTTTACTGCTGCTGAACCATACATTTGTATTGGCAGCAGATGTATATAGACTGGGACCTATTTCAGTGTCATGCAAAAGAGCTCTTAGGTTAGAAGATATATTACAGCTTACTGGAAAGCTTGAAATTAACTGTGTGATGATGCCACATGAAGATAAAGAACCAGCAATTTTATTGAATTACGATTTTATCCATATGGGGCTGAAGGTTTGGGTTGTGTTAACATCTCCAAAGGTCTCCATTTGCCAGATTAGCTATTGAGTTTTTGGGCAACTAGTTGGAGATAGGAAAAAGAGACCTGATTTAACTATTTCCTGACAGAAAAGCGCTGCCTCTTTCTATACTGTGTGGGAGCAACCCAAACAGAAGGCAGTCAAGCACAGCCCCTGCTGCAGCCTCGGCTGGCAGTGGCAGGCAAAGGGTTAATGATGGAAAAATATGTATATGTTTAGGGGAAGGATGAAGCTTCTTTTTTAATTTTTTTATATTTAATGTATGCTTTTTGCTTCACATCTCGGCTCTTGGCACAGTGTCCCCTGCCTCTAATCACACCTTATAACTGCAGTTTAAATCAAAACCCACAAGGCTGGACCAGTTGGATCCAGTTCCTATTAAGCCATTTGAGCTGTGACTGAGCAGACTTGCTGTCACCAAGCCAGTCCCCTGCCTGTGCCTCCACATAATGAGGCTCCCACAGCAGCCGCTCAGTGCAGGGGAGTCCATGAAATCCATGGATCGGGATACATCCCCCTGCACTGGGCCCTCTCCTCCTCTCGCCCCCTCCCCAGGCAGATGGATGGCAAAGCAACAGCACAGTAGGGAGGTTCCTACTAGGCTGCGGAGCACACCTGAAAAGCTTTGGCCACTTCATATGTTGAGAAGAAAAAAAACACACCCCTATATGTATCTATGTACTCCCAAGTTACAGCAAAATGCCCTTTTTGTTCCTCACTGTAATTTGTTGCACCGTTGACCCACTGAAGACACTGGCTGGTGGTTCTGCTGCCAAGGGCACTACCCAGCCACGAGCGGGTGTGTGGCTGTCTTTAATGACAGGTGACATCCCATCCTCTCCATGGGGCATCGCTTCTTCGACAGACCATGGATCAGAGCTGATAAAACTGCCTGGGGGCCCTTTTGCTCCCTGCTGGTATCAGTGAGGGAGTTGGTCTCCTGATCTCAGAGACTTTAAAGGAAAGTCACTGTTTGTTCCTTCCACTAATGCACCCAGTGGTGTACACAGGAGCCATATGGAGGAGACAGTCTCAGTCCCCATCCCAGTTGGCTCTGTCCTGCCCGTCACTGTTCCTGGGGTCCCTGTGCCCATTTCCCTGGAGGGAAGTGGTGTCCTGCATCACTGGGCTCTGACTGAACTCCCTTTTGCAGCCATTTTGAACGCTGAATAAAGCAGGAAAAATAGCCTGAGCCATGTGAATCCAAGGCTGTCTCTGAAGTCAGATGTGTTCAAAAGTGGAATTGCAGCTGTGACAGGGAAGGGGTGCATTCACTAGCACATCCTGCTTTTTAAATCAACCTTTTAAAAAAAGCACTGGTTTGGGTGAGAAGTTTGTCTGGGTGAAATTATTGAGGGGGGAATCGAAATCATTCACGGGACTTTTTTTCCTTTCCTTTCCTGTGTCACTGAACTGCACAAGGTGGTCACGGACTCTGAACTGTGGATCCCTGTTCCTGGACTCTGAGCTCTTGAGGTCAGTTTTACCACTTCAGTAATAAGGGGAAATTATGTGGATTGGTGGCAGAAACAAGTTATATGATGAGTGGAGAGCAATGTGTCTCCAGAGCCAGGCTGCTGCTTCGGACAAGGCTGCAGCAGGCGATGGCGCCCGGCTCAGACGGCTACAGGGAATAACACAAGAGGCTGAGGTAAAAATTAATTGAGTTAATTAATTGAGCATCTGTGGCACGGCTATTTTCTCTACATGCCCTGGCTATTAGCCCTCATCTCAAAGGGGAGGAAGTGTTACTGAATCAATTTATTGGCAGTGCTGGTTCTCTGGAGCAGAGGTTGTCACCCTCGGTGTCCCACCTGAGCCACCCACTGCGGGTGCCTGAGCCACGGCTGGCACTGAGCACTGTCACACCTTGGGACAACCTTTTCTACGTGCAGGGAACCGGGAGGAGGAAATATTCTGGAGAGTTTGTTTGCTGATATTCCCAGGGGGATGGCTCTGCCTTCCCTCCAGCCCCTGCGAGCCCAGGATGGGACTTGGTGCTGGAGCTGTGTGGGGAGGGCAGGCTGGGTGTGTGCTGTGCTTCGAGGCTCCTCAGAAGTGAAGCAAAGCCACATCTTCCCTTTCCTCATGGTAAGGGTGGCAGGTCAGGTCTTGCTCTGGAAGTCACTGAGTTGTGGATCAGCCTTGTAGCTGATGGAAATGCTGCTGCTGGCCCATGGAAGGGTTTTTGGGGTGGGTTTTAGTTTTCCGCCAACCCATACAGGAAAGAATAAGCTTTTATTTTGTTGACCATCGCTTTTTGCAGCCTGTTTTGGGCTAAAAATGTCTGGGTATTCCTCCAAGGCTGTAAAATAAGCTCATTCATCCTTTCTCTCTATTTGTTGTAGGGAGGAAAAAGAAAAGGAAAAAGAAGAAAAGAAAAATCCCCTGAGCTACTGTTTGCTTTCCGAAGGGAGCCTGTGGTATGGCACCAGCAGCCAAGCACTGCTCTGGGTCAAACACAAAGGTGATGTGCTGTTGGTGTTCCCTCAGCCATGTGGATGCAGTGAGGGAGAAAGCAGGAAGGTCAGTGGGAGCCTCCTGTGGGCTCCTCCTCACCAAGGGGATCCTCCCTCCTGCTCCCTTTGCCTGAGCTCGGTCATTTCCAACAGCATCGTGTTCACCTTGCAGGGAGCAAGGCTCGGGTTTCAGTCCGTGACCACCTTCCCCTGAGTCAGGGCTGAATAAGTGTCAGAGCCCAAAGGGCCCTGGTGCTGCTGGAGATGTGGCTTGGGTGGTGGTGGTGGTAGAAGCTCAGCCTTCATCAGTGAGGGGATGGACGGGGGATGCTGTCACTTGGCACGTAGTGGTGGCCCATCGTGCGGCATTGAGATGCAGCAGAGGCCAGGGGGAGAGATGACATAGTGACACCTGTGTCTTTGGAAAGAGACACAGCAAAGGAGAAAGGGCTTGGTGGAAGAGTTTGGATGCTATCCCAAAACTTTCTGCTGGTGACAGGAGACTAGAGGTGGCAAAATCTCCATCATGGCTGTGGGACAAGGACAAGCAGCACTGTGGACAGCTTTATCCACCAAGAGCAAAATGCTAGAGCCAATCATTTGGAAAATCTTGCAGAATTTTCTGGGAAAAGTGTGGCTGAGGGCATGGCCATCCTGGAGAGCCACAGGAACAGCAGGAGCATTTCTGCAGCTGCAGAGAGAGGGGGACATGCACTGACATGAGACCAGATCCAATTACAGCCCAAATGGCAGAGCTCATTAGCAACCTCCAAAATCCTGGAGGCCAGGCATGGCTGAAAAGCAGATCTCACTGAAAATTAGGTGAACTCATGGGCAGTTGGATGGAGGGGCTTAAAACAAGGGTGTCTTGTCACTTGTAAGATGTCTCAGCTTGGCCACAAGCTCTGCCTGTGTCACTTCCCACCCCGCACTGCGCTGATGGGTTTGAACATTAAAATGGGAAAGGAGGTTGCGGGCGCTTAAAATAAAGGCAAAATCCTGGAGAAAAAGTAGACCTGAGAGAGACTGGGCTGTACGAGATTGGATTGGAGGATCAAGATTAACTTTCACTTGGTAATTTCTCCTTGTTCCACTGATATTCCAAGAAACTCCAGCTCCTATTGTCACTGCAGCTGTCTTGAAGGTCTTGCGATGCCAGCCCTCAACCCCAGCCCACTTCTTTCCAGGTTTGAGGAGATGCTTTATCGTGACTCATCTGGGTTCAGCCCATGGGCACATCCCGGTTGCTTTGCCAACAGGAAGGTCTGGCCTGGGTTGTTTGGCCTGGGGGTACAAACCAAAATCAGGAATCACACCTGGGGAGGAGGAAGACTTGCAGAAATGGTTGAGGAGGGAAAGGAATGGAACAGACCTCCCTTCCATCCTTCCAGCAAGTTTAGGGCCTATTCTTTGGTGTGTTTTACTGGTCCAAAAGCAGAGCAGGCTTCTGTCCTGCTGAATTCCTCCCAAACTCCCCGATCACAGCATGATCAATATGGATGCCAGCAACTGGACAACTGAAATAGCAGCTACCATTGCTTAGGCCCCACTGATTTATCCTGTGGTTTTTCCGTGTCCTTCAATCTCCAGCAAATAATCCCTCACTGTGGTCTCCCTAATTCCAAGCTCTGTGCTGGTGCTTCCTGTAAACAGCAGAGCTGGTGGCCCTCGCGCAGCCACCGCCATGTAATTGAGGCTCTCCCCTGCCGTGCAAAGGGCATGTGACAGGGCTGTTTGTCGGGCTGGACGTGGCTGTGTCCAGGGGCTGAATAAATGGAAAGGCCAGATTCTCCTCTCCAGCCAGCCAGGAGAAGTCAGGGCTGGCTCTGATGAAGCCACTGGATGATGATACACATGTGAAAGCAGCCTGTGTGAGAGCACCAGGTCCCAGCAGCCAGTGAACTGCACCATCTGCCCTGCAGCAGTCACAATTAGGCCAGTTATCAAAAGCAAAACTGGGCTAAATCATAGGCAATGAGGTCCCTCCAGCACATGTTTGCACTGGTGCTTGGTCTTTGGGGCAGGAGTCACGTCCCTTGCAGATGTTGTGACCAGACCTGGCTCGGCCCTTGATTGCTACAGCTCTGCTCTAAAATTTTGAGTGTTGTATTAAAATAAAAGCAAAATATGAAGGTCCCTTGGAGGACTGGGAATTGCTGGCTTTTTTCATGGCCACCTTTCCCTTGTGAAGTTAATGCCACATCATCACCAGGCTGGCTTTGGCTAATGCAAACTTTGACTGAAGCAAAATTCCTACAAAAGCCGTTTGATGGTTCCCTGAGTCCTCTTGAAAGTATCACAAGTGTGGATGAAATCACCCCATTCTGAGCGTATTTCTGCCCGTGCTCACGGCTCCCCCTGGCCTCAGGCTGACCATGTGCCTCCACCACTCCATTTTTTCTGACAATGGGGATGTGAGAAGCCTTGAGAGGGACAGAAAGGCTTTGCCCAGGCACCAGTAGGAGCCCTTCAGACCTGAAGCCAATAATCATTGCCTGGAACTGGTCCCTTTGGCTCCAGGCACTGCTGAATTTGCTGGTGGAGAAAACCACTGCCTTGGATCAAAGCACTGTTAAAGGAGACTTCACAAAAGTGAATAGCTAGTGGTCAAGAAGAGCTGCCAGACTCCTGCTTTCTCAGTAACTAATAAAAGTACTTTTTAACACAATTAATGTGATGTCTTGCTAAAGACTGAAGGAAATTGGAATTGAGACATTTGTATTTTGACAGACTCTGTGGAAAACTTCTGTTCAGACTGGTAGGAATGAAACCAATAAATTTCTGAAGAAACTTTCTGAATTCAGCCTTCAAGATAATAGATAGGCTGTTCTGACTGTGGATAAATAAACTCTGTTTTTATAAGCATTTAAAGACCTTCGGGATGACGAAGTGGAACATACTTCAAGTCTCCAAAGATGGGAAGTGGCTTCTGAGTCAAATGCCCTCCCGTGCCAGGGCTCGTATTTTAGACTGAGATCACTCTTTTGTGACTTGTTGACAGGTTTTTTGTTGTACTTTGAAGAAAAAAAGGGGAAACGTCCCAGGCTGAAAATAGCAGTGAAACATTCCCGAACTGGCCAACCTGTTCCTCAAGAAAACTTCCCAGGGAAAAGAAAGGTCCAGCTTGCAGCCCCCAAAACACCAGCTAAGAAACAGCACATTGAGCAATGAGTGGGGTGAAAAACCCTGTTTTGGATTATCACAGCCCCTGCCTGGGCTTTGCTTGTCTCTTATCTTGTGGGGAAGGTCAGCACCTGCAGAAGGAAGATTTGGTTCCCATCAGGAAGTGCTTAGAGGGTGGAATCCCAAGGTGGGAAATGTGGGAGCAACTCGCTCACTTTTTGCTTCCACCTCTCATGAAGAACAACCTGCCTTTCAATTCCTGCCCTCCCTGGCAGTGGCTCCAGCCATCCCAAAGAGAGGTGTTGGAAAGGCTGGATCAGAGCTCGTGGCCTTCTGGAAAATCAGGGCAGGTCTCTGCGTTTGTGCCAGGCCAGGGTTTAACTCTGCAAATGAAACCAAAACAGATGCAAGCCAGAGCCAGCGGTGAAGCCTTAACAGTGACCCTTGTTTGCTTTGTCCTCCTGGGTATCCACCTGCTGACGGGAACTGTCAGAGGTGTGGGACAGAGGCCAGCAGGATATGCTTTATTTGAACGGAATAGAAAGTCTGGAGGAAAAAAAGAGATAAGTCACAGATACAGGGTGGAACCTACACCAGGCTGATGGGATCCGAATGGATGTGGGAGCCTGCAGTGGCACGTGGCCAAAGGATAGTCCTGGCACACGGAGGGGACGCTGGAGCCTCAGGGTCCAATGCCAGTGTGGTGGCCAAGTCACTGAGGCTCAGAGGCACCAGCACATCTCAAGGGCTGGCTCAAGGAACTCTGTTCCTCTGGTTTCTTGGTGAGAAGATGAAGGGAGAGCAGGTCAGGGCTTGTGAAATAAAAAGATGATGGAAATGGGGCAGTAATGGGACTTAGGAGGCAAAGTCTTATAAGATGGCTGGAAATGGGCACCCAGTGAATTCAGCCTTTATTATTTAGAAGTCATTAGTCAGGGAACTAACTTAGCAAAGCCTGTAATGATCCTCCTCTTCTGAGAATGTTTTGATCAAGACTGATCCCTCCCCGCCAAAGCAGATGCTTTAACTGACATGGAAATGAGTTCAGGTCCGAGTTGCTCAGGGATGAGCCTGGATGGCTGCAGCAACCCATCCTGCCTTTGAGAGTGCGTTAGGGAAAGGCAGGTTGTCCTTGCCAAGGAGCCAAGGGGGGAGCAGTGGAGGGTCTGGAGGAGGTGCTGAGGCTCTGATTCGGGTGCAGAAGATTTCCCAGGAGCAGGCAGAGCAGACAGGGCAGCAACCGTGCGGCTCAGCACATGGGCCAGCCTGCACCTCTGCTGGCTTCTGGCTGCTGGGTGGGTGCGGAGAGAAAAGGAGGGCTTTTTGCTAGCAGGGGGAAAAAATCAATCTGCTTGTGAGCAGTTCACCAGCTCACAGCCCGGCTGGCTGCAGGAAACGTGTGCTCCTGCCACCAGAGACACCACAGTTGCTACAGCAACTGCAAAGCACGGAGACTCACCAACACCCTCCTCCTGGCACCTCCCGCACCCCAAAATAAGGCAGAGGGGGGAAAGTGATGGCGGGGTAGGCAAAGTGACTGGTAGGGATGCCCCTCCTGGTTGCTCCATGCCCCGTTCCCATCCCACCACAGCCAGTGCTCAGCTACGGCTCCGTTCCCAGCAGTCCTGACCAGCGCTCAGTTTCCAGCTCCATATGATCCCATATTGGTCCCATTCAGCAGATCCGCATCCCAGGGACAGCCTGGCAGAGCGTGCCCCCATCCCAGCCTGCCCTCCATGCCCTGTGGGGTCTGCGGGAGGCCAGGCTGGGTCAGATGCCCGGCCCTTGCCCAGCTGCTGTGGGAGCTGTGGGGATGGGGATGCAGTGCCGGGGATGTGCCAGGAGCACCACAGCAAGGGCAGGCGATGGGGGGATGAAGCCGAGGTGTGCTTTGCCATCCCACCACTGTCCAAAGGGGGCCCTGCGTGGTGCCCAGCGCCGTGCCATCCTGCCCCTCCAAAAGCTCACGCTCTCCCCTGGTGCTGCTCTCTTAAATATTTGATGACAGGAGGAAGAGCTGTTCTAAGAAACACGTCAGCGCTTCCATCTGAACGGAAGGTTGTTTCAGGTGGCCAGAGCAGACGAGAAAAAGCTTTAGGTGTTAGTTTTTCAGGATTCCTCAGCTGTTGAAGGGGTGGCAGCATGACGGTGCAGGCTAGGGGGGATAAGAGAGATCTTTTAGGTGTCTGCAGAGAGTAAAGGCTCCTGGGGTCTGTCCTGCATCCGCTTCCTGACTTACATGTCAGTGCTGCTTGATTTCTTTTACTAACACGCTTGAATGAGGCTAGTTTTGGAGCTTTAGTGGAAAATGTTTGAAGTTCATCTGCCCCCGGATCTTAGCTGGGCACTCTGTTCTCCTCACCTCCTGGTCTGCTGAGTGCCAAGGATATTTGAAGGTATCCACCTGCCAGAGACTTCCTAAGGATTTATTTGGGTTCATGAAGTGGTTTGAAAAGCCTGGATAAAAACCCTGAGGAAGGAAATGTGCTTTAATCCCAGCCAACTCATAAATCAGGCCATCCCTAACACAACTGACTACTTGAGATGAGGCTGATCTGAGAGGGGAGGGCTGTGCTTCTCCTTCCCTGGCAGTCCCAGTGCACCCACTCCCACAGGGACTGGCTCAGTTATCGCTGGTACTCAGGTGTCAGGGTATGGATGATGGCAGAGCTAATGGAAGCATTGCCACAGCCCACGTTATTATCTTGTTTTCCTGATAAAACTCATTTCCCCCCAGGGCAGCCGGTGTCAGGCTGAAATCAGTGGCCTGAAGCACCATTTCCAGAAGCACTGTTTAAACCAGTAAGATGTGCCGGGCACAGCACGTGTGATGGTCTGTGCCACACTGGTCCTTAGTGGGAAGCCTGATCTCCTCACCAAACCTGTTTGCCAATCCCAGCCCCTTCCCATGCAGCAATTAGGTTTTCATTTGAGTTATGTAAAAAGGAGGGTGTCAGTCATTTCTCTGCACTGACTTCGTGAAAGGGCAGCTCAATAATTTATATCCTTTATATCTGAGGACAGCATTTGTGGAGCCTTCTATTGCTGCCAGCCAGGATAAGAAGCAACCTTCCAAGAGAGACAGGCTGGCTGCAGAGAGCCCTAGGAAGGTGCAGGGTGCACAACAAGAAGCCTTTGCATTAGTGGTTTCAATGGGGACAGGATTTCTTAATTAGCAAGACCTTCTGAAAAGATCCTGGTACAAAACCACGGCCAAAATCAACCAGCAGACACAGACAGGTGGATTTCTGCTCATCTAAAGGCAGGCAAAGAAACAGTGCAAGATCTGGCTGGTGCTGCAGAGGGGAGGATTTCACTGCTGCTGAGCGGAGCGTGCAGCATCTCTGCATCCTGGGAAAGGTGACACGGCCCAGGAGCTGGAGCAGGCAATCCAGCCAAAGAAAGGCATGGGTGGTGCAGGGCAGCCTTTTTTTTGTGAGGGGTCATTAATTCTCTCCCATGAGCAAAGCACTTCAAAGGTGAGATGTGCGACTGGAGTGCTAAAGACTGCAAAGTTTGTGTCTCTTGCCTTCAGGTCCCTGGGTTAGAGGGGCAGGAGCTGAAGGCATGGCTGGGAGCTCCACACTCTGCCTCTGTCCTGCCTCCACAGCAGGACAGCCCTTTCCTAAAGGTTTGGAAAGGGTTTATGTGCAAGCTCTTTCCGAAATGCCCAAATCATGCTGCCAGCCAGGGCTTTAGCCCCTCTCAGAGGGCACAGAACCTGCCAGGATCAGGCCCTGTTTGTCTCTTTATCCCTCCCCAGCTCTGCTTGAGCAATAACCTACTTTCTTGCTCTGCAGAAAGAACATCTTGGATTACGTTGCTGCAAATGAGAGGTTTCAGCCGTGGTATCAGATGAGCTGCAGGTAAGCAGAGGGTTCAGTGTCAGCTCTTTTGGCAGCTCCTTTATTCTCTCTCCGCTTTGACAAACAAACCATCTTTGTGTGGAAGTTCATTTCCCTTTTTAGCCGCAGCGTTTGTCAACATGGCTCCTCAATAATCCTCTCTGTGCAGATAAAGGTGAGCCGGCAGCCAAACTGGAGCCCTCACCTCAGTCCTGCTGCCCACCCTGGTTCATTAAAGGACTTCCCTCCCTATTGCAGGCTGTATGACAGATCCTAAATCCCACCAAGGTGACACTCAGCTACCCTTAGCTCCATCCTAATCAGCCCCACACAATTAAGGCACAAGGGATCAAGAGCCCAGACCCCGCAGGGTATGGGATGATGTACCTTTTTGCCCTCATTGGTCAATTCAGGGCATTATCCACCAAATTCCAGTCCAGGCTATAGGGAGAGAAAGAGGAACTTCAAATTGCTTGGGCTACCTCTGTCCTTTACACATTCATTCTCTTTGGCTTTACAAGGCTCTCAGACCAACATATCTAAAGACTGTATCAGTTTATAATAAAACCATCCAACACAAAGCCCTTCAGATCAAAGCCTGACATGGGACAGGCTGCACACCCTGTGGGTTGCCAGGCCAGGACCCTGCCAAGGGTTCACACTGCCCCAGTTTAACCAGGGAAGGCAGGAGAAGGGGCTGACTGTGCCAGGGAAGCAGCACCTACTGCCACAGCCCCATGCCTGACTTTCCCTTCAGTGTCTGCTGACTTGGAAAACTTTAACTTGCAGCCTCCTTAACTGCTTCGTTTCTGCTAATTTACACTATCCCACCCCCAGCAACATGACAGAACTCTCCAGCAACATGAAGGTGGCTGAGCTGAAATGCCCCTGCTGCCGAGCTAAGTAGCATCAGGACTCGTTTTACTGCTTAGAAATCTTTAAAGAATCAAGCAGGTCGATGAATAATCCAATTTAAAAATCATAACAGAGGTGCTGGGTAACTGTATACAACCCTGGCCTAAATTCATACATCAAGTGACGAACCGTAATGAAAAATTAAAGGGCCCTGCACGGCACAAGTTGGTGCTGCATTGTTTGACTCCTGGGAAACAGCGACATCACAGAGGAGCAGCTCTGCCCCTGTCCCTGGTGCCTGCGCAGAAATGGTGCAGGGGTTCACACAACTTGCGCAGGCATCAGCTCTTTTTTTCCCCCCCACCTTGTGGCTTTGAAACCTCAGCAGTGCTAAAACGTGACGTGGGCTTGCAGAGGACACGTGCAGCCCGTGGGGTGAACCGCAGCCTGAGCAGCTCTCCAAACAGCTGGGGCTCCGTGTCCTTCTAGTAATAAATTCCTCCTGGACAGTGTTCCAGAGGATTGCTGGGATTTGAGGAGAGAGGAGGCTGGCTGGAAGTGAGACAGGCTCCAGGTTTATCCTTGAAAGCCCCTGTGCTGCAGAGCCTGGGGCTGCCTTTGGCAGCCTGCCCGGAGGAAGATGTTGGAGGCTGAAGGCTGCCTCGTGCTGTAGGAACCCACCAATCCTCTCACCAGCCAGCTAAGTTGGAGATAAATCTCCCTATTAGCAATGCATAAAGCGGGCCAAAATCTGAACAGCTCCTTAGGCAGGAGGTGAAGCAAAAGCTCAAAATGACTTAAAATAAGTCCTTTCTGTGCTCCTGACTGGAAAGTGGCCGTGTCGGAGCTTTGCCATCGCTTGCCTGGCCCTCCTGACAGGAGAGTGTGGTGCTGAGCAAGGCTGTGCTCTGCTTTTCAGCACGACGGATGCAAAAATCGGGTACAAAATAACCCCCTCCCGAACGGCGGCAGCAGAGCCGCGAGGAACCAGAAGTCCTGAGCCGTTTCGAAGTTGTGTTAAATAATAAAGCAGAGAAATGAATAAATTAGCTCAGCATCTATTTAGGTCAGCCCTCTCCGTTTCTCCCAGCCGCCTCCGTGTGCCTCCTCCTCCTCCCCGCAGCCATCAGCTGCTCCGAACACGCTGTGCCTGCGGATCCGCTCGCTCCTTCCCAGCAGCCGCGCTGAGCAGGTGGCACGTCGGCTGCACACGCTCACCCCAGCCCTCAGAAGCAGCAGGAGAAGCTTCCTTTCCCATTGCTGGGGCAAAAAGCCTTCTGGAAAATCCTAGGAAAGCGGTAGGCGTGGGCTGAGCGCACACGGCTGCTCCCTTGGTGGCGTTATCCCCTCCATGGAGCGCAGGGTGGTTCAGTGGGCTTGCTCATCAACCTGGTGCTCATCCAGCTGTTTTCCATTCCCAGGTTCCAACCACAGCAGCACCTCCACCTTTGCAGACCATCATTGCCCACCTTGCAGGTGCCCCAGGCCTGGTTTTGTGATTGCAGTTGTCAATTTGGGGACATCCAGCCAGACGGGCCAGGCCGATTGGCAGAGATGGGGAATGGGTTTTAAACCCCTAAGCTCCCCTCAAATCATTCAAATGCTTCAATGAGAACAGAACTGCCATTCAGTCCTATATATATGTCTTTATTTCCACATTTCCCAAGCCTGAAAAGCCCTCTTTGATGTCCAGAACATCTCGTGGGTTTCACCTATAAGCAAGCTAGATGAACACTCACCAAGATGGAACTTATCTGCATGGAGGGCTGCTCCATCTCAGCCCAGCTCCTGCTGGTCCTCGCAAACCCCACGGGTAGCTGGAGAAGGTCTCCAGTGGTGAACCCAGCCAGCAGCAACATCCAGGGTGTAGGCAATGGAAAATGAGATGTTACTAAGTTTGGCCAGGCTGAGCTGGCTCCTCGCAGGTCCCAGCCTGTGAGTCACCGGTACGTGGGCCACCAGCACGGCCTCCCCTCTGGAGGAAGGAGTGGAGGTGGAAAAATAACAAGAGGAAACCAGTTGTTAGCAGTGCCAGCTCTGGGGAGAGTGGGAGGAGGTGGCAGGCCTGGAGAGAAAGGTCAGGGCTGCATCTGAGGCTGCTTCCTGATTTTTCCTCCTTCCTTCGTGGTAGGAAGCTATTTATAGGGATGTGCTTGTGGAGGACATGTGGAGGGTCTGGGCTGATCTGAGGGATGGGCTCTGAGGGAGGCTGAAAGCCTTCGAGGGCAGCCAGCAGTGATGGAGCATTCAGTTCTGGTCCCTGCTCATCCATCTCTTCTGGTTGCTCCTCTGATTCCTACGGAGCTAAGCTTGACTAGCCTGTCCAAAGCAACTTTTGGCTCAGTGCAAACCCTGTAAAAGAAGATGCACTTTGCAGCTGTACTTGGAACAGACACATCCACCTCCCCGGTGTGGCTGAACACCAGCGCAGAGGGTTTGTTGCCCAGTCCCTGCCCCATCCTGGCGCTGATGCCCATCTGCGGCTGAGCCAGAGCCTCTCACTCATGCTCTTTGTGCTGATCCTTGGTGACAGTAGTGACAGCGGGAGATCCAGACATGGATCATGAGCCGGTGACTCTGTTCCTTGTCCAAAGCCAATGCAATGAAAATATTGATGGGGGAAATAAAAGATTGCAGGTTTCCAGTCTCTTCGGAAATAAAAAATTGCAGGTTTCCAGTCTCTTCTGGTGCCTCAGCTCTCCTAACTGGTGCTGACTGGAGTGTACCAGGGGAGGACACAAGCCTCAGCTACTGTTCCTGTGTCCCTGCCATCCGTCCAGGAGCATTTGCAGGGCTCCCCATTCCACAGGGACACCCGTGGCTGTGGATCAGCACTTCTGCTTCCCTCTGCCTTGCAAGAGCTCCTGCTCTTTTGAACCCTCCAGTTTGATTATTGCCACCAGTTGCCGCTGGTTTTTCTCACCTCCTATTTCAACTGCACGGAGCCAGCTGTCTCCCTGGCACTTTCTATAAGTGAAATAGTATTTCTTCATATCTTCAAGGAAACTGTAACAACTGCCAGAGCAAAAAAAGGCACAGCCAGGTAGGATGCCAGGTCAAGGGGGAAACTGCCGTGTGAAACTTGCTGTTATTCCCTGGAGATGTCCCTTCGTGACTGGGACTAGTTCTCGCACTCTGAGCCAGGAGAGGGATCTGTTATGCTCAGGCTCCCTCTAGTGCCTCCGTATCCTGTTGTCCCCGGCTTCTCTGGAGGCGTATTGGCCATTCGTCCCTGGGGACAGTCCATCACCCTCACTCCCCTCCATGGCTACAGCACAGCCAAGCCCTGTTTGCCCACAGGTTGGGGACAGCCCAAAAAACTGCCCAAAAGCCATCCCAATCTGCCAGTGCAGGGACGTCCTGGGGACCTGCCAGGCAGCTCAGCCCTGCCCCTGCTCACTGGGGCAACGGAGGGTGATGGAGGTGTCCATATCCCCCAGGATGCTGTCCCTGAGGACACACAACACCTCCAGCTGCTTATCCCTGGGATAAGCTGCTTATCCCTTTGCCTGGCGTGGGGGACACTGGATAGCAGAGGGTGCCAGGGCACTGCAGAGCCACACTGCTGCGCCAGGTCCGGCATCCGACACGAACACAGCCTGTCCTTTTCTTCCTGTGGAAAAGGGGAGGAAGTTTGTTAATGTTTTGGGAAATGCCTGGCCTCAATCTCCATTTGAGCCCTGCTTGTACAACTCATCCTGGCTCAGCTCTGACATCAGCACCGCGCTGGACCATGGGCAGGCCCACGAGCAGCCCTGTGTCAGAAAGCACCGTGCAGGGCTGGGGGCAGCCTTGTTTTCTCACATAACAAGGAGATGTTCTTGGGAATCCCCAGGAACTGAGGCAGTTACTGGAACTGCAGATGCCATCCCGGCAGGGCTGGTGCTGCGCTGGGTGAGCAGAGAGACTGAGCGAGGGGCACCGTGGGGTCCTACAGCTGTTTCCTGGTACCAGAGTGTTGGCAGGGGGACACTTGTGCTCCCAGCTGCTGGGAAAGGCTTCCCGAGTGCTTTTCCCATGTTGTCCCCAGCCATCACTGGCCCGTGAGCCAGCAGTGCCCAAGGGAGGCACCCCAGGCACCCTTTGCTGTGTTCACCTTGCAGCACTGGCTGTGGCAGCTGCCTGAGCCCTGAGACGTTTTTGGGAGAAGTTTCTCACACGTGACATCTTCCTTGAAAGTCTCAGAATATATAACAACTATCAGAACACCTCCCAAATATTGCATCAGATGTAACAAAGCCCAGACCCTTTTGGGGTGGACCGCAGTGGTCTCTCAGAAATCAGTGATGTTTTCCTGTTTTATACTTGTGCAGAGCCTGGCCTGGGCACTGAGCTCTCCAAGTCCCTGGCATTGCTAAATGGGGACAGTGCAGGAATTCCTTAGGTTAGGGGAGTCTGCTGGAATGTGGTATCAGCAGGAAAACCATGACAAACCTAATAGGGATCCCTCAGCAGACAGTGACTGAGATACCACAGCCCTCAAAGGCACTGGGAGATTTTTATGTTAACCTACGATTTTTTCATAATTGTTTTGCTGCTGGAGTAATTACAATCCTATTTAATGAGCACAGCTCCTTTAATAGAGAACACTCAGGCTATCATGCACTAATTAAGTCTGTAATAACTAATAGTATAATTAAAGGTTTTGAACTGGCCAACCATTCCCACTAATACTCTAATTAGGGACATGGCAGCTCATCAGAGCACAGGATAAATTCAAGGAGTCTTGGTCACCCAGTGGTGCACACAGGTCTTGATCATGCCTTGGATCATCCCTTTTACTTGATATTCTGCATCGGTTTGCAGTGATTTATAAACCCCCCTGAGTATGTCACACTCAGACTCGTAAACTGAACACTCTTCCACAGTTTTATTTTAAAAATTTGGCTTACAGGTGTTGGATATCACCTGGGCATTATGCACAGCTTCTCTAATCCCCACCTGTCTGACTGCTCATCTCGTGTGGTCCCAGCAGCAGCTGGGAAAGACTCCCAGGGAGCTCCAACAGCAATAATTGCAGCAGAATACTGAAAGAACTCAGAAAAGATAGATGAAACCATAAAATAAACCCTTTTGTGTCTTCCTGTGAAGGAAGGCTCAGAAATGAGCCCAAAAGATCAAGAGTTTTTATAATCTAATGGCCAGCATAAGGGCACCTGGCAGCCTGTTTCTCTCTGCCTTCTGCAATGCAATGGAGGCAAACACAGCTCTGGGATTCAGTTCTACCTTCCACCAAACTCAGCTCTTTGCATTTTCAGGAAAGTCAGGATTTCTCTCCGCTGTTGGCTGGCCACGGTGATGTACAGGTATTTTAAGACTGCAGCTCGCTACAGTGGAAGGCATTTAAAAAAACAACAGAGTTTAGAAAGTCAGAAGTTTGTGTAGCAAGGAGGATTTTTGAGCAGAATTTGTACTCCACCTGCAAAATGCCAGTAAAAGAATATTCCTATTTTTCATCTGTTTTTACAGTATTTGCCAAAAGCAGCTGCCCAGAATGGGGAAAAAAAAAAATTAAGCCAAATACATTTTGCAGCTTGGGAGATACAGAAATAAAAAGAGAAATACTAAAATTAAATTGCATTAGCTTTTTTTTCCACGCCTGTTTTATTTCAGTTGCAACAGCATTGACCATCTACCAAGGATAATCTGGTTTTCTCTATTTTTGTAATAGAAAGAACTTGTTCACAGGTATCTGAACTGAGGCAGAGTAGCAATTGCTCTGCAAGCAATCACTGAAGCACTGAAAAAAAGGTCCAGTTCTCTTTCCCATGTATTGGTCCTGGGGCTTTTGGTCTCTGGGCTGTTTTTTCCACTCTGGGTTACTTTAGTCCATTCACTTGTGCCCCTCGCTGTAAAATAAAGGCGACGCCATAAAAATATGGCATTGTTTTCCCATTCTAGCACAATGCACAGGAGCCTGAGCCTTTTCTGCTCCTTTCTCAGAGGTTCCCACTTGCAAGCACAGCAATCTTGGCCAGAAGTGCTGCAGCTGGGACACAGATACGACCCCCGTGGCCTCGGGAGAGCTTGGCCTGTGGCTGCCCTTCTCCCTTTCACACTTCTCCGCGAGAGACACCTCGATCCATACCCACAAAGGCTGCCCCACGGGCTGGGCAGACACCGCAGCATCCTGAATCCTCTTGCATTTGGGGCACCAGGAGCTGCCAATTCCAACCCTTGGCAGCCAGATCCGCTGCCCTCCACCCGTGCCAGCAGTGTCTGGGCTGGCTGTCGTGGCGGGGACGCGGCGCCGGGGCTCTGGTTCACTTGGCACTCCTGGAAAGCAGCTGCGCTGTGGACGGACGTGGCTTCCTTGCACAGAACTGTCCACGTTGGAAAAGACGCCTGAGATCCTCCTGTCCAACCCATGACCAAACACCACCACGTCAAACAGCCCACGGCACCAAACGCCACATCCAGTCCCTGCTTAAAGGCGCCAAATTCACGGAATCCCAGGCTCAGTGAGGTTGGAAAAGGCCTTTGAGACCATCAGGTCCAACCCATGGGCAAACAGCCCCGTGTCAACGAGACCAGAGCACTGAGTCTAGCTTACCTCAAACACTTCCAGGGATGGTGACCCACCACATCCCTGGGCAGCCTGGTACAACATCTAGCTACTCTTTCCTGAAGAAATCTGCCCATCCTGGTCATCATTTCAGTGTCCTTCACATTCTGAGATATCAAGGTCCTGGTCTGTGTATTCTGCAGGAGTGAAACTTGAACCTGGCAGGGCACGGTCAGACACAGCATGAACTCCCTGCACCTCCCACAGCTCTGCTGGGTGGGTTTTTGGGGGCCATCGAAGGAGCAAGGCCAAGGCTGCAAATCCACAGAATCCCAGGCTCAGTGAGGCTGGAAAAGGCTCTTGAGACCCTCAGATCCAATCCATGTCCAAACACCACCGTGCCAACTAGACCAGAGCACTGAGTGCATGTCCAGGCTTTCCTCAAACACTGCAGGGATGGTGCCTGCACCCTGGGCAGCCCGTTACAAGGTCTAACTACTCTTTCCTGAAGAAATCTGCCCATCCTGGTCATCATTTAAGTGTCCTTCACATTCTGAGATACCATTTCAGGGGCCATCAAAGGGGCAGGGCCAAGGCTGCAAATTCACAGAATCCCAGGTTCAGTGAGGTTGGAAAAGGCTCTTGAGACCCTCAGGTCCAACCCATGTCCAAACACCACCGTGCCAACTAGACCAGAGCACTGAGTGTATGTCCAGGCTTTCCTCAAACACCTGCAGGGATGGTGACTCCACCACCTCCCTGGGCAGCACATTCCGAGGTCTGATCGCCCTTTCTGTGAAGTAACTCTTCCTGATGTCCAGGCTGAACCTCCCTTGCCAAAGCTTGAGCCTGTACCCTCCTGTCCCATTGCTGGTTCCCTGGGACAGAGCCCGACCCCTGGCCTTGCTGGAAGGTGAAGGCAAAACACCTCAGAGTAAAAGGAACTGCTGAGGGACTTCTGGATCTTTGGCGACACTGGAGACAGGCCAGCTGTCAGTGGACAAACTCACCTCACTCAACAGAGTGCAAAATAAGCCAATTTATAGACTCCAAGGGGACGATTAAATCCTCTGATATGCATACTTATAATGAGGCGGGGCCCAGGCGTGGCTTGGGCAGAGCCTTCTCCTTGGCACAGCTGTTGGGTGGTCTCCTCCTGCTTCTCCGCGGGTGGTTGTGCCAAATGTCTGCAGCGGCTGAATTGTTGTCCTCGTTTCAGTGACCTGACCTTTCAAGCTTGCAAAACCTTGGCCTTTGGCCCTGGGAAATCTCAGCTCCGGGCTCCTGCACCGCTTTTCGATGTCTGAGTTTTAAGATGACTCTTTAGATGTCTAAATTCCCCTGATTTATAACTCACTGCCCTGTTGCCTCTTGCTCTTACACTGCTGCTGTCCCGTTAGAGGCTGCGCAGAACACAACGAGAACCAGCAATTCCACCGCGCTCCTGCAGCGAAACAGGCAGAGCAAACACTAAGCGGGTTTTTTTCCTCTCCCGGTTTAGCAGAACGAGGAGTTTCAGCAACCAAGTTAATTCTTTTTGTGCCTTTTTGTTGTTGTTGTTGTTATCGGGGGAGGCCGCGGGGCGGAACCAGCGCCGGGAGGAACCAGCAGGGCGCGCGGGGTTCCGGCCGGCCCCATTTCCCGGGAGCACACGCGCGGCCCCGTCTCTTCCGGCGCGGCGGCGGCGGCGGCGAAGCGGCTCCGGTGAGGGCGGGCGGGGATCGGGGCCCATCCGGGGCCATCGGGGCCCATCCGGGGCTNGGCGGGGGGGGATCGGGGCCCATCCGGGGCCATCGGGGCCCATGCGGGGCTATCGGGACCCACACGGCACCATCGGGGCCCACTCGCGCTCACCTGCGCCCCGCGGCGGCCGGGCAGGGCCTCAGGGTGTCGAGGAGGGGCAATATGCGGGGCCTGGCAGCGGCGCGGCCCGGCTGAGCCGTGCGTGTGTTTTTTCAGCCCGGCTGAGCCGTGTCTGTGTTCTCTCGGCCCGGCTGAGCCGTGTCTGTGTTCTCTCGGCCCCGCTGAGCCGTGTCTGTGTTCTCTCGGCCCCGCTGAGCCGTGTCTGTGTTCTCTCGGCCCCGCNCAAGTTAATTCTTTTTGTGCCTTTTTGTTGTTGTTGTTGTTATCGGGGGAGGCCGCGGGGCGGAACCAGCGCCGGGAGGAACCAGCAGGGCGCGCGGGGTTCCGGCCGGCCCCATTTCCCGGGAGCACACGCGCGGCCCCGTCTCTTCCGGCGCGGCGGCGGCGGCGGCGAAGCGGCTCCGGTGAGGGCGGGCGGGGATCGGGGCCCATCCGGGGCCATCGGGGCCCATCCGGGGCTATCGGGACCCACACGGCACCATCGGGGCCCACGCGGCACCATCGGGGCCCACTCGCGCTCACCTGCGCCCCGCGGCGGCCGGGCAGGGCCTCAGGGTGTCGAGGAGGGGCAATATGCGGGGCCTGGCAGCGGCGCGGCCCGGCTGAGCCGTGCGTGTGTTTTTTCAGCCCGGCTGAGCCGTCCGCGTGTTCTCTCGGCCCGGCTGAGCCGTCCGTGTGTTCTCTCGGCCCGGCTGAGCCGTGTCTGTGTTCTCTCGGCCCGGCTGAGCCGTCCGTGTGTTCTCTCGGCCCGGCTGAGCCGTGTGTGTGTTCTCTCGGCCCGGCTGAGCCGTGTGTGTGTTTTCTCCCCGCAGGTGCGACCATGGCGAAGTCCAAGAACCACACGACGCACAACCAGTGTGAGCGGGGCGCGGGGGGCGTTGCGGCGGCGTGCGGGGATAGAGGGTGTGCTTGTTGCAAAGGGCTTGGTGGGGCTCGGCGTGGAATTGATACATCCCCAGGGAAAAGGCAAGGAACTTCTCCCGGCACTTGGGAAAAGACAGCGTTGGGTTTTTGGCGGACACGGAAGCAAAGTGTTCTGTTTTGGGTGCTTGGGAAGGGAACCTGAGCCGCGATGCCATAAGGGTGGTCGGTGGTGCAGGGGCAACAGAAACAAGGCCTTTCTTTCAACCATTAACTTTCAAATTACTGGGTAACTCACCTATTTCTTTATATGCCAAACTCTCCTACATCTTTACTGGGTAGGGACCTATTGGGGAAATTAGAATGCCGAAATTAAATTCCGTAAGGGGGGTGAAATAAAAACCATAATCCCAGAAACTAAATATGTCGAGGCAGCTGCTCTTTTTGTACGGGAACACCGTGGCGAGATCCCAGCAGAGGCTGAGAGTGCTGTCATTGCCCCTTCTCTCAGGCAGCGAGCACAGGAGGAGAGGGCACAGCCTTAAGCTGTGCCAGGGGAGGTTCGTGTGGGGCATTAGGAGGAATTTCTTTACGGAGAGGGTGTGAGGTTTTGGAATGGGCTGTCCAGGGATGGACTGGAGTCCCTGTCCCTGGAGGTGTTAAAGGAAAGACTGAATGTGGCACTTGGTACTGTGCTCTAGTAAACAAGGTTGTGTTTGGTCATGGGGTGGACTCGATGATTCCAGAGGTGTTTTCCAATCTAATTCATTCTGTGGTGATCATCACCCACAAAGCACAGAGAGGGAATTTTTTACAAGAGCAAGCAGTGACAGGGCAAGGGGAAATGGCTTCACACTGACAGAGAGTAGGTTTAGTTGGATATTGAGAAGGAATTCTTCCCTCTGAGCGTGGGCAGGCCCTGGCACAGGTTGTCCAGAGGAGCTGTGGCTGCCCCATCCCTGAAAGTGTGCAAGGCCAGGGTTGGAGAGGGCTTGGAACACCCTGGTGTATGGAAGGTGTCCCTGCCCGTGGCAGGGTGAATGAGGTGATCTGTAAGGTCCCTTCCTCGTTCTGTGATTCTCTGGTGTCCCTGGATGGTGCTCAGACTGTGATGCTGTGCCATTCAAAGATGACCACGGTGATAAAACAGTTCTTGTTTGGGGTCTTCTCCTCAGTGCTGCAGGTTAGCAAAGGCCACAGTAGGTCCTGCACAGGGAGTGACTGTACCTTGTGGCACTGACCGCAAGTGCTTGAACTCCTGATGACTGAGGGCTTTGGTTGTGCTGCCTTTGGTGTGTCATTAATTAATGAGGAGCCTGAAATCTTTGGATTGGAAAACCCTACAATGCCAAGAGCACTGCGTAGAGGGACATGAATAGAGGCGTGTTCTTACAGTTTGAGTTTAGTTGGGATAGGAAGGATTTGAAAGTTTGCTATTCCACATTGTGTTGATAGTCAAGTACACTTAAAAGGAAGCTATTGCAGCTGCTTAGTAATGGCAGAAATTGTCATTTAAATAATTTTCTTGTTTTCATGTAGCCCGTAAGTGGCACAGAAATGGCATCAAGAAACCCAGATCCCATCGATACGAATCTCTCAAAGGGGTGAGTAATTCTGCTGGTATCCCCAAATGGCTCTTGAGCCATTGAGGCTTAACCATGGGAAAAAATAACAGTATTTGGTTTCAGTTATATCTTCTGTTTACCTGATACGCAGCTGTGATATTTCTAACCCACATGAAATCTGCCCTTGAATGTCAATGAAACTGCATTGTAGTTATTGGCCGCTTTTGTCCCTGACCTGCTCTGATGGGCATCACTGACTGCTGCTTCCAGAGGAACAAACCCTTGTCAGCTGGATAGTTTCTCTCTCTTGAGTCCCACTGTGTTTCCTTCTCTGTACCCTTCAATATTGTTCTAATCCAGAGAATTGTCACACACAAAATGAGAAGAATTGGCATTTCTGGGCAAAACAAGTGAAAGTGGAGTATGTTGCTTTTTTTCTGAGGTTATCCAAGTGATACAACAGGATCTTTTTCCACACTTGACAGTGAAAACAGGATTTGGGCAGAGCTGTGACTCTGCCTTGTAGATGTGACGATCAGGTGTTTGGATATGATATAAAAGCTTGTCTTCTGCAAAGCTCAGTGAGGGTTCAGTTCTGTGCCCTCCAGACAGTTGAGCAGTGTCCTCACACTCAGTGTGTGTGGTTTAAGATGACAAAAATGCTGATCATGCGTGCCAGTTGAAATGGCGTTTACAGAGAAATGGCAAATACTTATTTCTCTGAGCATCAGTAGCTGATAGTTCTGGGAACTGGCCCCAGCCATGACAGGATGTGTCAGCCAGCCAGCAGCTGACAAAAGCTAAGGTGCTGCTCTCCTCTGTGCTGGCTTATTTTTCTTGTAATGTAAAAAGGAAATACCTGAAGAAGCAGCATTGGTCTTTGCCCAAGGATTACATGTGTATGTGCTCAACTGCCAGGGTTGGTTTGTGGTACTCCAGATCCAGAGTGTGTTGTGACATGGAAATGAAATTTGTCTTGTTTACAGCTTTATTTGTCCTATTCTTTCTGTAGGTTTATTGCTGGGATACTGGATTTTTTTCTGTTTATGGCGATTATGGAAAATAAATATTAAAGGGTTTAGATGGCTACAAACAATTTTGTTGGAAAATGAGAGAAAAAAATCTGAATTAGTCACAGCCAGCATTTGGGAACAATTGAAACAAACTAGAGATTCATGTTGTAGACGGAATATGTAAAAACATGTCTTATTTTTTCCTTATTTTTACAGGTTGATCCCAAGTTTCTGAGGAACATGAGATTTGCAAAGAAACACAACAAGAAGGGGCTGAAGAAGATGCAGGCCAACAACGCCAAGCAGGCAGCTCAGCAGGCTGCTCAGCAGAAAAAGGACTAATGGGATTTAATAAAAAGAACAAGTTTTCCTATCGTCATGTGTGTTACAGCATTTTTTTTAAATAAAATTGTATGTAACAAAGTCTTCATCTTCTGAATTTGAGGAGAGCCCTCCAGGGGCCTGGTTTGAGTTGTATTTTAGGTGCCAGTTGTGCACTGAGCCTGTGAGTAGTGACCAGTATGTGTTTTAGTTCCCTGGCAGATCAAGCCAGATGGAACTGTGGAGAAGTTTTGTGTTAAAACCCCTCTCTTAACACCTGGAAAGTTGCCTTTTTTTTTTTTAATTTATTTTTATTGTCAGCTTCCACATAAGGAAAGCAAAACAGCTGCTCTCTTCCCCAGTGCTGCTTTTCTGTATTTGTTGGTACAGATCGTGAGCATTTAGTAGTTTGAAGTCTCCTTTCAAGTTGTGAAATGATCGTTGAGTGATGCTCTGAAAGTCAAACAACAAACAGCTTGTTTCTTTCCATGCAATTTGAAGTCAGTGTTGCCTGGATTCTTGGGTGACAATATTCAATACAGGTGAAAATCTGATGTGTTGGCAGGTGAAATGAGGGGAATCACATTCCAAAGCCCTGGAAGTGCTGCGGCCGGGTTGTGTTCCTGCTGTCCTTGTGTACGCCAGGAGAGGGCTTCACTCTCCGGGTCTCCCCTGCCAGCAAAGCCGGCTCAAGAGGTGCCTTTTCATGACTGAAGTTAAAACGCGTCTGAGTGTTCCTGAAGTTGCAGTTCCAGCTCTTGACCACGCGGTGAGGTAAATCCATGGATCCACCAGGGCTGCAAGTTCGCACCAGAGCAGTGAAACACCTGCTGGATAAAAAAACATTGTTTCAACTAAAACATCCATTAATGCAGTTGGTTTTTTTTGGAAGAGGTTAGCCAATTCCCAAAATTCAATGCTATTTTGAAGCAAGGCATTTCTGGCTTGAGTTCAAAAGTCTTTTCCCAGTTCCTGCTTTTTAATAGGTTTTGACTTGTGAAAAATAACCACCCAGCCCTAAACCAAGCAATATAAAGAGATTTACTGTCTTAAAACTCCCAAGCCGAGGGTGTTGTGAAGTCAGTGATGCCTGCAGCCCCCAGCTGTCTGAGTCCTGCAGTGTGCATCTCCTGGCCTCCGTGGAGCTTGGTGTTTGTTGGCCGGAGGAGGTTGATTGCTGTGGTCAGGAGGGGTGCGGTGCTGCAGGGACTGTACAGTCACTGTGCTAAAGTGACACAAGGTGTCTGGTCCGGGTGCACCAGAATGACAACTGCCAAGAGGTTCTCCATGGTTTTAATCCTCCCTTTGGCAAGTGGTAGATCACCCAGGGGCAGAGGCACGGCGCTTCAATCCTGCTGGCTGTATGGGTGGTGCCTGCCCTGCCTCTGAAGGCAGGATGGTGTGGCTGTGGTGTGGGTCGGTGTGCACATCTGGCAGCCCAGCAGATGTGCCCTTCTGGCCTCGGCTGGCAGAGATATCCCCTTGGGAAGAAGATGGAGAGACTGGTCCAGCTGTGTGAGCAAGGGTCAGTCTGCTGCAGGTGGGTGTTGGTACAAGAGCCAAAGAAAAAGTCCTCTGAACAAAAACTTGGTGTTTACTGTGACCCACCTGTGTGTCTGCAGCTGTACCTGGTTTAAGTTCTGCATTTTAAATCTCTGGTACTTAAGACTTTTCTATGTAAGAAGAGAGATTTCATCTCAGGCCCCTTGGTGTCTTCCCCCGAGTGCTTGTGTGGTGGGAGTAGCTCACCCACAGGATGCTGTGTGAGGGAAGAGACAGAGAGAGAGACAGCGAGAGAAGGAAGGGCCAGGCTGAGAAAAGGATGTTGGCGTGTTAATGTCCTGGGGCTCCAGGCAGCAGCCCCAGGCCTGCCTTCAGGAGCAGCCTTTTCATCCCGCTGCCCTTCATGCTGCCCTTCAGTGGGACAGCTTCCCAAATATGGGCTTGCTGCCTTTCCGACCAAAATAGCGGCTGCGTGACAAAATGCAGCACGGAGGAACGTAACCTTAATCCGGGCATCATTGTGTGGAAGGAGACAGGAATTTTGTGAACTTCCACAGCAGGTCGGTGTCAGGTTTGTTGCTGTCTGCTCCCTGCGCACATGGTGGTCCCACAGGACGCTGCCTGGACATCATCTGACTGGATCTCCTAATGCTGAGACAGCTCAGTGCATGGCTTCTCTCCTTGTCATACAGGTTGCCCCAGCCCAGAAGGGAAAGCTGTGAAGGGGAGTCTGTGCTGACATTGCCTTGTGATGAGTCTTCCTCCTCTTGCTTTGTGAAATCATTTAATTTCTGCTGGGGAAGTGAGGCTGGAGATCCCTTTTGGAAACATTACGTAAACAGAGCCCAGGAGGGGGAACTGGCAGCTGTGTCCCACTTGAAACTATTCCCATTATGCAGAGCTCTGTCATCTCTGACATTTAAAATCTTCAAAACTCTCGTGATTAATTGCTGGGTATCCAGCAGGAAGCCAAAGAGCTTGAGATGCTTAATGACTGCTGTGCATCAGGTTATACATCTCGTGGTTGCTGCTGCTGCACGTCATGCTTGCTGCAGACGACTTCTCCTCTTCGCAGTTAAGAGGACTCATATCAAGTTTCCAGTTTGGCTCCTTCCTTTGCTCTGATTTAAAAAAAAAAAAAAAAAGAGCAAAGGGCGTGTAACCAAATACTGAATCAGCTCGTTTGGCAAAGGTGAGCCATCACGGCAAAAGCCAAGAGCACAGCGCTGGGGGGGAGATGGGGCAGAGTGTTCACTGGGGACATCAATGTTCACAGTGGAAATGAAAAGCAGGGCTGGATACGTGTTGCTCTGTCCCCCTTTGCCACCTGTCAATAGTGTAGTCAAGGAAAAGCAGCGAGGGAACACGAGTTCTGCTTTGCCCGGGTTTCAGTGCTGTTCAGGTGGTCCCACAGGGCTTTGGCATGGTGAGGTATTTGTTTATCTGTCCTACTTTAGCTCACCTTACATTGCCACAGTCCTGAGGGCACATTTATGGCTCTAGGCAAGATGCAGAGGTTTTATTAGGGCAGCGTGTACAAAATTCCCTCAGATCTTCCTGCTGGGTTCACACAGCAGTTTTACTGAGGGTTGAAGGGAGGGCTGAAATACGCTGATAAAGCTGCGAACCAGGGCAGGAATTAAATCTACTGCCAGTAAAGGCAAGCAGATCAAATGGCCTGAGAACTGGGGCTGGGTCCATGGCATGGGCTGCTGTCACCTGCCAGCACAGCTCCTGGCTCAGCTGGGGGGGTTAACAGCACACTACGCACTCTTTCAGAGAGTGGTAAGGGACTTTTTGCCTAATACAAAAAATACATTCTTTCAATAATTTTTTTTCCCCCAAACAGTGTGGACACATGTCATTTTCCCTAAGGGCTTTCAGGCACCAGGAGTTCACTGCATACACAGAGAAAGCTGCATGTTTGGAGTTACACAGACACATGGACTCCTCAGGGTGGTTTTCATTCATCGTCAGCACGTCCCCTCTGTGGAGAGGGTTCAACCAGGCCAGCCCTCTGCTGGGGACTGTTTTTTCACCCAGCTCCCCCCACTTGCCAGCCTGTCCCGTCATGTTGCATTCCTCGTGCAGTTGTTCCCATGTTTTAGGCAGCAGTGAGATCCACCCCCAGCTCCTCACCCCACAGCATTTGCTGTCTGGGTCTGGGAGCACGGTCAGGCTGTCAGGGCAGAGCCTGCTGACCTGCTGCCACCTCTGCTCCAAGGACCGACAAAGCCCAGAGGGTCCCAGAGTATCTCCTCTTCCAGAGACGAGTTTCTGCTGCTACAGGACCCTTTTTCATCTCTGTCCAGCCACCACCTTGCCTGTTTTACTCTCAGGAAAGGGTGGGGACCCAGCAAGGCCAAGGCTTGCTGCTGCCTGTGCCACTGAGCCATCCCACGTGGCTCTTCCCAGCCATCCCTTTGCCTCGGGCACAGCCCAGTCCGAAGTGGACTGAAGGAAAGGGGTTCTTCTTATTCCTTCTCACCCTTCAGAAGTCCAAAGCCTCTCAGCGAGCAGTGGTGAATATCTTGGAGAAGTCCCTTTTGGATGTTGGGGTTTGGTCGGTGTGAGAAATGAAAAGAAGGGTTTGTTGTGAATAAGGGGAACAAAGTGGTTAATAGAATTTGGGACTAAAAGTTAAGGTTTAAAGTTCTAAGGTTTTACACTTTTTCGACTGTTCAGGTTGTATTGGTTATGTGGGGGAAGGGAATTTTCTCTTGCAGGGAGCCAGGCGAGAAAGGCGGGACAGCCTGTTAGGCAGAGCAGACAGACTGACGCCATTGCCAGGGAACCTCGGCTGCTGATAGGGCAAGAGAGGGTGTCCAGCTGGACCAATGAGAGTGAACGGAGCAGTTAAAATCGACCAATAAAAGGACTACACCAATCGGAGATCGAGAAATGGACCAGTAACATCCAATCGGGCTGTGGATCAAAATAGACCAGTGAGAAGGCAGGGGTGGGGTTGAGGACACTATAAATGTCACAGCCGGCTCCTTGTGAGTGTGCTCCCTCGTGGAAACACTGTGGTGAGGCGTCCTGCATGTGCAGCTCTCCAATAAATCTTTGCTTTGCTGTTACTTGAATCTATCTACTGGAAATTTTTGAATAAGGGATTTTTCCCACAGTCGGGGTAGGGGAGAATGGGGGGCTGCCAGTGGTGCCTGATGTGATGTGAATGCAGCAGTTGGGTTGCCGTGGGATGGATGGCCATGGGTGTGGGGACAGCTGGTGTCACCTCTGCTTGTGGGTGAAGACCAGACATTTGCAAGTCTCTGGTGGTTTCCAGGCCTGGGGTAAAACATTTCAGCTGTGTCCTCATAAGCAGGTCTCAGTGGGAAATTACTGCCACACTGGCGAGGTGGAAAATGTTTCTTTTCGATCTGCAGGCTACACATTCATTGGAAAAGAAGACGTAACACCCAGGAGCATTTCCTGCCACTGGGTTCTTGGGCTCAGCACGTTTCTATGTCTGCTGGTCACTGGTGCACCTGCAGTCCCACTGAATCCACAGCAGCTGGACCCTCAGGCACATCAGCCTGTGTTTGCATCAGGGTTGTGCCCAAAATACCCCTGGTTTGAAGGAAGATCATCTGGTCCAGCTGACAGGTTCCTTTTCTGAGTTCTTCTGGCGTTACGAGCCCTGGTTGAGCAAAACCAGAGCAAAGATGCAGCCACGTCCTTCCAAACAACTGGCACCCTTCTCGTGCCTGTTTTCACCCCGGGTGAAACATTCCAATATTTCGTTGCTGCTGTAAACGAGAGTCTCACAGCCAATACAGCCCCTCGGGGTGTTGTTTCTACAGAGGTGGGGAAAAAAAGAACACCCAGCCAGTTTGGGGAGCAAAGGCAGGAGGAGGACGGAGAGGACACGGGGCACTGGCACGGCAGCGGGGCCACGAGGACACGAGGCCACCAGGGCCCGGGAGCAGCTTCGTGCCCTGCCCTGCCAATGTTTATTTTGCTTGGGTAAACGGGGGATTTCAGCAACACGAGCGCAATGTGCGGGCTGTGCCGGCGCTGTCGCTGCGCGGGGGGAGGCAGCTGAGCGCAGGGGAGCTGCTAATGCCGCAGGAATGCCGCGCTTCCTTGGGCACGCAGGCATGAGGAGATGGAGCTCCAGGGCCCCTGGGGACAGCTGGGCTCCTCGGCCCTGCTGCCACCCTGAGCCCGGGGACAGACACCCGGCACGGGGTCTTGCCTCGCTCAGGGCCCCTGTGACCCAAATGGGTGTGATTTCTATGGGAAAACTGGGTGTTTCGCTCACTTACTGCAGGGAGGGTCCCACCCGGGGCAGAAGGAGGGCCATGAGAGGCCATGGGGCTCCTCACCAGCCTGGGTGACACAGGACAGAGGAACCCAGCCCAGCTTAGGAATGACTTTTCTTCACGTTTCCAAAGAAAACTGAGGTCTTCTTTCTGCACGTGCCACAGGGTGACAACAAGGATGGCATGGAGGAGGAAGGGGCATCCCATGGGGACAGCCAGGGTGAGAGTAGAGAGGAGAGGTACTGTCCCTCCCCCATGGATGTCAGTGATGACCTAAGTGGTGTGTAATTCCCATTTCTTTGCTCAAATGCTCCAGTTAAACCAGCAGGCACCAGTGCCGGCTCCTGAGCCCGCTCGCCATGGCAGGGGTGAGGAGATGACAGCTGCCCACCAAGCACCATGGCCCTGTTGGATGGACTGGCAGTAAAACCCCTCCCTGGAGAACTAAAGCTCCAGCTGTGATGTCACCTTGCCAGAAGTGGCCCAAAGGAGCAACCCCATTAGTCACGAGTAGATGAGCGAGGTGAAGCTGTCAATAAACCTCTAAGGAAAGACCATCTGAGGCACGGGGTATCAACAGGTTTTATTTTCCCCATGGCCACCCTTCTCAGCACTCAGTCTTCATGCCGGCAGCCAGGGGATTTAATGAAGGAGATGAGATGCAGAGCTGGAGGGGTTTAGGAGACCCAAGCTGTCCATCTGGCCTCAGATTTATTCAACCCCCTTCATGAACTCCAGGAACTCTGCCAAGGGGAAGACATTGGAGACAAGAGGTGTGAGGTGAGACTGAAGTGTCTGAGCAGCTGCCAAGTGCATTCTTGGCAGTTTTCCCCTGCCCTGTCTCCTTTTCCACCCCCCACCCCGATGTGCAAGAGGCCAAGGGTGGATGGCTACTGCTCCTCTGACCGTGGCGAGGATTCCTCATGACTCCCGCTGGAAATGTCACCGGAGCCCAGCGCCACCCTCAGCTGTCACCAAAACACTGGAGGTGAGTGTCCAGAGAGGGACACTGGGGCTGACTCAGATTGGGAATAGTCTGGGAGTCATTTTGGCAGCATCACATACGGCCCTTCAGAAACGGTGCTTGTGTTTAGTGGGTAGGAGGGGACAGGCAGGTCTCTGGGCAAAAGCAGCAGTGCTTTGGTGCAGGCCGGGGACAGTGAAGGCAGCCCCAGGTCCCTGCTACCAGTTCACATCCCCATGCACACACGCTGCTGTCAGACATTGCCCAGCAGTGTCTGCATGAGCTTGTGCCCATCCTCAAAGGGCACCAAGACCATGGGAGCTGCCCTAACTGCACACAAGAAAAAGTCCTACCGTCATAGTCAATCCTGCCATCGTTGTTTTTATCCCCATCTTTCATCAGTTCTTCTATGTCATCCTCGGTGATGGTCTCTCCTGTGGCCTGCAGCATGATCTTCAGCTCCTCGAGGTCGATGTAGCCATCGGCATTTCTGTGAGGGGACAGAAGAGCTCAGGAGCAGAGAGACACACAGGGGAGGGGGAGTCGGGTTGGCTGCACCCCTCCCAACACCCCACCACGGTCATGGCTCTTACTTGTCAAACATCCTGAAGAGATCTGAGAGTTCTTCCTCAGTTTTCCCTTTGCTGTCGTCTTTCATACACCGGACCATCATAACGAGGAACTCATCAAAGTCTACGGTGCCGCTGCCTGCGGGCACAACAGACACCATCAGTGGGGTCTGTGGTGAGTGGATGGGCAGCACAAGTGAGGGATCACACTGCCCTTTGGCAACCAAGAGTCAAAACGCACGACAGCAGCTCTCCAGCAAGAGGCAGCTTTCTGGACGATGGAGTAAGTGATTGAGGGCCTGCTCTCACTTCATCACTGAATTTTTGCCTTTCATAGTCCTTTTGCCTCAGCAAAAGTCCCTCTGGAAGCACCCATGAATGGGAATTCCTGCTATGGAGATACCAGCACTTCTCACCTAGGTATTAATAATAAAAGCTCCAGAAGGCAGGCATTCACGTAGTGTGGCTGTGCACCCGCAGTGCAGTACTGTTGTTTTCAATGACACAGCTGTTTTCCCTTTTTGTCTGATTTTTAACTGCTTTTTTTTCCCCCCCCAGTTATTTAGGATGGTATTTCTGCCCAAATGCACACGGTGGATTTTGCTAGGTGTGATCACCGGTACAGTGATTTAATCGATACTGACAGTTAGTTGTGTGGGGTTGTGTACACTCGAGCAGTGGGAGACTTTCCCGGTGATAGAATCCTGTAACTGAGGCATTTCTGAAACAGCAGTTCCTGCATTCAGCCTGCATCTCATTTTATAAACAAATCTATGCAATTTCAGAGTACCCCTCAAAACCAGTTCAAGCAGTCTGATCACTGTAGGAATAATAACTTTTATAGTTTCTATTTCCCTGAAAAGTTCCTAAAGGAACCACGCTGAAGTTTGGTGGGTGTTTGGTGTCCTTTGAGTGCACAGCACAGCAGGTTGCCCCCCACAGCTGTGACTCCCCCGCAGGGACCCTGCCAATGCTGCACAGATGGCCCCCAAACCACCAGACGTGGGGATGCTGCTTGGGAGAGTGGAAGACACCCAAACCTCTCACCGTCCTCATCCACCTCGTCTATCATCTCCTGCAGCTCCTCGGGCGTGGGGTTCTGCCCCAGCATCCTCATCACCTTCCCCAGCTCCTTGGTGCTGATGCAGCCATCCTCCGCCCCCAGCACGAAGATGTCAAAGGCAGCCTTGAACTCTGGAGAGAGAGAGAGAGAGGAGATGTGGCAGGACCTTGTCCTGCACCTGGACCCTGCAGACAGGTGGCACTGGGGGCAGAGGGCTCATCCCAAGCACAGCCTCCCCTACCCACCCACCCCAGGCATGGCACGGTGGGACACCTGGGCACACACTCAGACTCTGCCCTGCTTGAAATCCTGGTGGATCAAAATCCTTGGGCCATGGGATTCATTCCAGGGTGTCATTGCCGAGGCAGGGGGTGGGAATCTTGTCTCTAGGCTGCGGTGTCAGGTTAGAGATGCACCTACCATTTTTTTGCTCTTCTGTCAGCTGCTCAACCTGCAAGGAAAACCCAGAGACCAAGTCATTTTTCTTCATCAGCATCACCAACAGGACATGTTATTTGTTCAACAGCCTCTGCAAAGGTCAACCAAGTCTCACAGCAGTCACCCTTGTGTATTAGGTGATACACAGCCAGTGGGGTTTTGACACCACAACTTTTTGCAGTTAAGAGACTCTTTCCCTTAAAAAAAAATTATTCCCATCTCCTTTGAAGCAAGCATCACTCCTCTAGAGTAGCAGCTCCTAATACATGGCAGAAATAGCCTTTGCACAGGCAGAGGAGACCCACTGGAAAAAGAATTTGCCTCTGTCAGCTCTTTGGGATAATTTCTTGTTGCCGGCAGCTTTCTCTGTGGGATGGCTGCACTGCTGAGGGCTGCTCACACATGGGCTCTGGCCAGGTCAGAGGTGGGACGTGCCTGAGAGGTCCCTGGGGAGGGAAAGGTGGCCAAGACCACCTCCAGAAGCTGTTTTTCAGCCCTAGATTCAGGAAACTGCCTGCACTATCCAGAGCATTAACTGCTCTAATTCCATCTGAGTCAGTGTTATTGCAAAGGTTCTCGACTCTGGAGGGAGCTGCTACTCCCTTTAACCTGTTTTGGGAATATTCCTGAAGAAATGGCCCGTGGAGCAATTAAGCATTAGCTGAAATGAGCTGGCACATTGTTCCTAAACTCTGCCTTAATTCAATTCTCGCAGACCAGCAGTGGGAGCTTATTAGTTAACCTGAATTAATGAAAATAATCAGTAAGGAGAGCAAAGAGGAATCAGCTCTATGCTGTACCTGTTTAAGTGTGTTTCTCTCTTTGGCTTCATTCCCGCCTGAAGGTACTGCTTATCTAAAATTGCTGACCTCACCACCATGTCCAACAGCCCCTTTGGCAGCATCCATGAAAACCCTGACTTTTCCTTCCTGTGCTGGTCAACAGCCTCTCCGGACCCATCCCTGCCATGTTTTTGTTGAGGCAAAACCCCGCAACCCAGGGTTGAGGCACCCCATCCTTGAGGGAAAGCTGAGTCCTTTGCCCCAAAGAGCAAAGGTTTTGCAAAAGCCAGCTGGAAATCCTTCCTACTTCCAACAAGAGGCAGGAGAAGTGCTTTTCCTTGGCAGGACAGAGCCAGTGGGAAGCAGGCAGAGAGCCCTTCTCCTGGTGCTCGTGCCCCAGGGCGTTTGGGCAGAGCAAGGGCAGCAGCCACACTCCCCTGGCTCCGCAGCCACTGTCCTGCTCCGTAACATGACCCTCTCAGGGCAGTCACTATTTATAAGCCTGGGTGAGAGGTGCTGGAGATAAAGATGAGCTCCCCAATTGTTCCCAGGCTTTGGTATTTATCCTTGCAGCCCTTTATCTGGACACTCGTCCCCTGGCACTGTTCTCAGCACCGCTTAACAGGGCCCAAAAATGTTCCCGAAATAGCTTGGTGTTTGCACACCCTTATCTAGGCATGAGTGGGCAAGATGAAAATCCACTGGGTTCTCTGGCTGCATGCAGGGAATTTGGCATAAATATAATGTTAGCATATGCCAACAGCAAGCAGAAAATATAAAAATACTCACCTTTGAAGCTTCCTTGAGTACTGAAGTGATAGATGTGGTGTATATAAATTAAAGGCATTGTAACCACAGAGGGACATTTGATCACAGAGATGTCTCTTGACCTGTTCATAGTGCCCTCTGGACACCAGTGCTGTTTGCAGCTTTATTCCTCTTTTCCCTCCACATCACTGCAGGTTTCTTTGGCTGCAGTGTGGGAAGGCAAGCTCTAAGTTTACAGCACTGCAGCAGCTGAGGTAATGCCAAATCTGGTATATTTTGCTTTTACCCATTCTCCTCTCCATCCATCCCATGGTTCCATTTGAAGTCAGACAGGGGGGATAGAAATTCTCCAATTGTTTTCCCCAGGTAAATGTTTTCTTATGGTTAAAATTGTGGGAAATAGATCCATCAAAAAAAAGTTGGTTGTCTCAGCTGTGCCTTGCTTGGACGTGTTTTGCCTCTGTAAAGGTGGTGGCAGTAAATGCCCAGGACTCAAGCCCCACATTTACCTAATTATGGGCATGTGGTGCCTGTACAATGAGGAGAGAGACTGTGCCTTGAGTCACAGAGAGGATATTTAATTAAAAATCTCAATTAGAAAGGCTTGGATTTTCTTTGATTTTACAGGTTCCATTTGTCTCCCTGTTGGAGGTGTTGGTTGGGGAGCTCTGCCTTTCCTGAGTGTTTTCGCACTATCAGGATCACTATGGGGTGTTCCATTTCATGACGGCAGCCAAAGGACAAGAAAAGTGTGACCAAAGGGGTTTTTTTCTTCAGTTACCTGTCAAGCACTATGTTCCTTCCTTCTACAGACCTTGGAATTAAAATAGGACTTGTATGATGCATTTTTTATGCTCTTGGTTAAAATCAACCCTGATCAACTATACATTTAAGGGGGGAAAAAGGGCACCAAAAAGCTCTTACTGTAGCTTCAGTTATGGAAGGGCCGCAGCAGCAATCCACACAATCCATAATCTATTTTCATCCTTATTCCACTCGCACATCACTGCCTGTCTACGTTACAGGATAATGCGGCGTTCGTATTACAGACCAAATAGTTGGGGTTTACGCAGGGAGAGCAGCGTGCAGCTGTGGAAGTTAAAATAGCCGGGAGGATGCTCCGCGTTCCCCGGAGCATAGCTCACATTCTGGAGCCTGCACAGCACACAAAGCTGAGGAGGAGCTTTGTAAATAACTTACTGAAAACGGAGGGGGGGGTTTAAACCCCATCGAAGAATATTCGGTTAAATAGGGGAGAAGCATAGCAATGGCAGAATTATAAAGCGCCCAAAAGAAGAGGCTGAGGTTTAACCCATATGAATAATGTTCCCTTCCTGGGAAACGCTGCTCTGCCTATGTCTGGGCTAAAACCAGCAGCCACCTCTTAAATTTTGAATGTTTTGTTGAGATTCATAACTTCACCTATAAGCCATCTCCCTGCTTCACAGCGGGGAACCAGAGGGACTGCCTGTAAATAATTTAGCAGCACTGTTGAGAGTTTCACGCTTGTAAAAGGAGTGTGAAACCTCCAGAGCCATCACTGGGAAAGGTCTGTGTGTCCTGGGCGAGGATGTTGACTCAAAGCCGCCGCCCTAGAATTATTCCTTCTTTTCATTTCTCCATCCAAACCAAACTATCCAGGGCTTGGAGGGGGGATCTACTCTGTGAGAAACAGAGTCCCAAGCCCAAATGGGGTTTTGAATAAGAGTTTATTATATGGTAAAAGCAAAACAGCGCTGGGTGTGGGGGGGGGCCTTTGCTCCGCCAAAACCACACACCGATGCAGGGTATGTTAGGTGTTTATAGAGTTAGTTCATACATATTCATTACATCATATGAATATACATTTTACATCATTATTTCAAGAATTCAACAGATGTTTACTTAGACTAATCTGTTATCTATACAACAGACGATAAATTCTCGTATTTCTCGACAAGATAGTGTGAACATCCTGTTGGCTAAGCTTAGTTTAGCTGTAACTCATGTCCAAGATAAGGATTAAGTTGCTGTTTGTTTTAAGTTCTATTAGGGGCAATTAAGTTTTAGAATCTTTTTCTCCCTTCCCGAGGTCGCACTGACCTCCTCCATCCTCATTTTGGCACGAATCACTAGTTTCGTTGATCACATACTCACCCCAAAAAACCCCTTGGAACCCACAGCCCCACTTACCGCTGCCTTATAGATGTCATCCATGGCCGGGGGATGTCAGGGGCACTCTCTGCTGGCGCTGCCCCCTCGGCCCGGGCTCATATAGGGGGTGGGAGCCTCGGGGGCCGGGGCCAGCCCCCGGGCAGCGCCGCACGCCCGGCCCCCCAGGAATGCCTCGCTGCGTGCCTTGGGCCGGGGACAGCGGCGGGGCGAGCGCAGCCCCGCTCGGGGCCAGCTGGGCTTTTCCTCGTGACTCTGTTGGGGGAACGAGCGAGCACTTTCAGCCCGTCCCGCTGAAATCGCTGATACGCGGCGGGACGCGGCTGTCCCCGGCTGGACACATGCCACCGTGTCACCTCCACCTCCGGAGCGTTCCCCCCCTGGAAACTGCGACAGAAAGGTTATACAGCGCCTGATTCAATCGGGTGATACGGGGCAAGGCATGTCTCCCAAAATATCCCTTTCCAGCAGCAAACGTCGCCCAGGGCAGGGGGAGCAGGGGATGTCGGGGCCCCCCGTCCCCTCTGCTGGGTGTCCCCAAAGCCTGGAGGACACGCAGGCAGGGCTGATGCCCTGGCAGGAGCCGAAGGCACGTGCAGGAGGGTGCCAAGGATAGGGGGAATTCGTGGTGCCGATGCCACGGAGAGAATTGTGGAGGCTGTTTTCAGCCCGGCCTGAAAAAACGCGGAGATCAGCTACAAAAAGAGGGGTTATCAACTCTGGTTTCAGGGATAATTCCCGGTCCTTTAGGAAACTGGGATTCACTACATCCAACCGGCAAGCTGACCTGTCCCCCACTGCAAATGGCTCAAATCCACACTCCTGGATTTAAACCCCGCATTTACCCCTCCGCGGTGGAAAGGAAAACACCCCAGTGATGAGCAGCGTTTCCTCAGCGCGGGCAAAAAAATCCGTTTTAATCCAGCAACCATCGTCAAACCTCTTTTTTTAGGGATTCAGGACTCCCTCTTGTGTCCAGAGGGGCTGTGGATGGCTCTGGCACCTCGGGGCACAAAGTCTCACATCCAGCGTGGCTCGTATCGGTGACAGTTAACAAAACTGAAAATGCAATTAATGCAGCTGTTAGGTTTCATCTTTTCTAAAAACCCCTTCTCCGTTTAGGAGGAATCGCACTGCAGGGAAAAAACCTGCTGTCCCCACGGAATGCCCAGCCAAAGAGGCCTCCATCGGGGACCCTGGTGGTGTCAGAACAAAGGAAGGACATGGGACAGAGCTCCCCATCCTCTGGGGTTCTGAGTCCTGAAAGATTAACCTGTTGGGATCTCTGGTCCCACGGGTACCCACTGGCCTTGATTTACCCAACTTCAGCCCAGCTCTGCCTCTTCTCACCATGGGGATGGCAGAGGGAATAGCAAGGAAAACAGTCACACTGAAGGAATTAATTTTTGAAGACATAAGTCTTCATGACTGGAACATATTAATATTTTGGTTGCCTTGAACATAGAAAAAGCAAGGAAAGCTGCAAAGGGAAGCAGTTATTTTGTTAAAGGGCATTGGAGCCTGTCCTTAGGAGAGGGCACTGGGTGGGACGAAGGATCTGCTGTCACCCACAACCAAACCACCACTCCAGACCTCCTGGGCAGCCCCATGGAGACCTTCCCAATGAAGCGCTGCCCCGAGGCAAATCCCTGTCCCTGGCTGTTTGTCCCCTGAGGATTCACTGCAGGGACAGCAAGGTGACAGATGCCAGCACCGGGCACTACCGGGCACCGAGGCAGAGAGTGAGGAATCACACCTGGCCCTGCCCCTCCATCCTGGGAGGTGATGGCTCGGAGTCACCCCCCTGCAAACAGCCCCTGGGATGCGTCAGAACGTATCTATGGTCAGTGCAGGGCAGGAGCAGGAGCTCTAACACTGCCTTTTAAAGGTCACGGCTGTGCTGCTGGAGCAGCTGGGATGAAATTCAGGTCGGGATGAGGAAGAAGGGTCTCTGACTGCTTAGAGAAATCTGGGCCACTGCCACCATACACACTGACAGGGGAAAGCTGTGCTTCTGCAAACGTCTGATATGAGCAGAGACTTATAAAACAGAGCTGTGCCTGGAGGGAAAGGACAAAATCCATCTGGCAAGAGGAGATGATGTTCCTCCCAGGGAAGGAGGCGCAGGCGAGGGGTGTCGTGCCAACCCCTGCCTCCTGCCTGCTGCTTGGAGCCAAAGCTTCCAGCACCCCCTGTCTCTTCTAAGCTCTTTGCTCACAAAAGATTTGGGAATTGGGGTTTTCTAGAGAAACCCAGAGCCTCTGCCATGCACAGGCAGGGGGAGACTGCTGCAGGTATGGAGTGTCCTGGGCATAACCATCCACCCCTGCTGCTTCTCTTGCCTCTACATGGGAGATCCAGGGCAGAGAGGGACCGTGGCTATCTATAGCCTGGGGAGGGCTGCCAGCTCAAGTGCCCTTAATCCTAGCATGGCTGGCTTGGTGGCACACCAGCTGTCACTGCAGGCAGGTCCAGCATGTGAGCTTGGGCTCCAGCTGCATCCTGGCATGCTGTCACACGTGTCAGTCACTCCCAGGTACCAGCACAAACAGAAGGTTTCACTGTGGGGTTTTTTTTCTCCAAAATCTCGGTTTAAGATTTTCATTTCCAAGCAGCTGTAATCCAGTGCAAAACTTGTCGACGCATCCTTCAGGCCAAATATAAGGAAATAAAAAGCAGAAGCCCAACCAGGATGCAATTTTATGCAAGGTCTGTTTGCAGGGCTCCTTGGGTTCTGTTGCCATTCCCAAGTGCAGCAAAACTCTCCAGCATCCCCCTCTCCTGCATTGGGCACCTGGCCCCAACAGAGGCCAGACCCACTGTAATCAAAGCTCTTTAATTTGCTGCTCCCTAAATCCTCCCTGCAGAGTTTTAGCTGAGCAAGCCCCCATTTGCCCCCTTCCCAAACTCTTGTTGCATCTTCTCTATGAGCCAGGACAGGGCTGTCACACCACGAGCCACGTCTGTGCCCGCAGGCAGGAACTGCTTCAGGAGGAGGAGAAGGGAACTGATCACAACTGACAAACACGCCAGAGCAGCAAATTGTTATTTAATTAAGGAGACGGGACGTTGAGAGGAAGCTTAATTAAAGTTGCTCTCCAAACCCACTTATTATCTCATGAAGAGGCTGAGCTGAGCAGCAGCTCCTGATGCTGGGACAGCAACAGAAAATCCCTCTTGGTTTGCCTGTACTGTACGTGTTTTCTCCTTGCACACATCATCCTTCGGCTACATCCTGACCAAAGGAAAGCATTTTTCAGTGAAAATAAAATCAGAATGGGTTTATCCAGCTCCATTTGCAGTAGTGTGTTTGCTCATCTGCCACCCCGGTCCTGGTGGCATCTGCCAGACACCAGCATTGTCCCTGCAGCTCCACACATGCAGCCAGGGCATTTGGCACTCCTGTTGTTATGCTATTAATGACATCATACTGAGTTAATTGCATCCTCTCTTAGGTAGCATATGGAAGGACAGAGAGATGTCACCTTCATTTTGCTGGAAGGTGTGGCTTTTCCCCCCAAATCTCCTGTGACTTGATGGTGCTTGTTGAAATCCCTCCATGAATAACGTAGCACAGAGTATCTTCCAAAGCTGTGATGGATGCCTGATGCATCCTCCCACCCAATATATAACCTTTCTAGATAACTTTTCAACTAATGGAGTCAAAGACTCCTAAGGAACTCGTATCTTCTCTTTTTCACTGCATTCCATTCCTGGGCTGCATACTGAGCCCAGCAGAAAGCCATCCTATGACGTCCCCTCAGGGCAACTTGGGTTCATGGGGAAAAGGCTGAGGAGGGTTTGTTCCCCATCCTTTAGATTCTCTGTTACAAGTTCCTCAGGTCTAGTTCATCAGCCCAGCTCTTCAGCCCCAGTTTTGGGGTGGCACCAGGCAGGTCAGTCACAGAACCACTGCCGTGGTGTCTTGGCCCAACGTGAGGGTTGGCCCAAGCGTTCAGCAGCTCTTGATGGCCACGGGTCCGTGTCCGGAGTTGCTGCCAGCTGGGGCAGGCGCAGTGTCAGGCCACTGCCTGCACTGCCTCTGGAGAGCATGGAGCAGCAGCTCGGCCCCAGCGCCATGGGGGAGCTCAGCCCTCGGCAGCTTTGCACGGCACGGCGTTGGATTGCATTGGGTTGCATTTAATTGTATGGCCTTGAGTTGGATTACATTGCATGAGCTACCACTAGACTGCATTGCCTTGGATTCTATTGGATTGAATTCCATTGGATTGCATTGCATTAGCTTCCACTGGATTGTATTGCATTGCATTCCATTCCATTAGATTTCACTGCATTGCATTGCATTGCTTTGGTTTGCACTGGATTCCACTGGAGTGCATTGGATTGGATTGCATTGGATTCCATTGGATTGCATCAGGTTCCATGGGACTGGATTGCATTGGATTCCATTGGACTGGATTGGATTAGATTGCTTTAGACTGAATTCTGTTGGATTGCATTGGATTTCATTGCATTGCCTTGGATTCCACTGGACTGTATTCCATTGGATTCCATTGGATTGCCTTGGATTCCATTGGACTAGATTTCATTGGATTACATTGAATTGCCTTGAATTCCACTGGACTGTATTCCATTGAATTCCACTGGATTGCATTTAACCCATTGGATTGCCTTGGGTTCCACTGGACTGGATCCCACTGGATTCCATTGGATCGCATTGGACTCTACGGCTCTGCGTCGCTCCGGGCGGACGCCTCGGGGCAGAGCCACCGCGCATGTGCGCCCGGTACTGCGAGCCCCGCCCCCACGAGTCCTTAGCCACGCCCCCACCGACAGGCCACGCCCCTCAACAGCAAACCCCTCCCCACGGTCCAGCCCCGCCCCGCCCAAGC
>VWZG01006900.1:151319-236107 GCA_013396735.1 Grallaria varia
GAGGAGCCCCCGCGGGAGGCCCGAGTCTTGGGCTCCGAGCTGGTGGAGACATACACGGTGAGGGGCAGCCGGGAGGCCGGGGAAGGGGGCTGGGGACCCACACGGAGCGGGAGGCGTTCGGCACAAGTTTCTGAGGGGTTTTATCCTCCGTGCCCTCCGCATCCTCCGTGTCGGGGAAGGGGCCGCCTAGGAGCGGGGCCTTGGGGGGGAGAGCCTTGTCCTGTGGGAGAGGGGGAGGCGGAGTGAGCAGATGTCGTGTTGTTGCCCGTGTATATCTATGTATGTGTGCGGATGTTTGTAGGAGATTGCTGTCGAGGGAACGCAGCTTTCAAAGCTGGACTGAACATCTTTCCCTCAGAGGGCAGTATCATAAGAACCCCTCCTGTAAAGCTGATCTTATTTTCCAGAGGAAATTGGCTGGTTTGGAATGATTTTTCTCTTACCACACCAAACAACGGCAAAAAAAAAAAAAAAAGACTGTCAGGAGTATTTTTGTTTGGGAAAGGAGCGAACTTTTTGATGTATAACTTGTTTTTGTCTGGTTGCATCCTACCAAGAATTAATTGGCCTGGTTTTCAGGAAGAAGCTCATCATAAAACAAACCTCAGCATAATTGCAGACAAAATATGTCTTGAGCGCACCACCCTTTAGTTATATAACTAAAGTTTTCTGCTTCTGTCTTATTTTAGTGTAAATTTTTTTTGGTAGAGTGCTCATGATGACATCTGTTGTCTTCCTGCTGTAGAAACTTAAAAGGGAAAGGGGAGCAATGTTCTAGAAGGGCAGTGTTTGGAAAGTTGTGTGAAGGTTACAAGTAATGCTTCGTGTTCCTGCCTCTGTAGAGGTAGCCAAAGAAAGCAGAGCAAAAGGAGAGTGATTTCTGAGTTTTGAAGAGGACAGAGCCTTTGTACAGGTGTAGCACATGAAGGGCTGACCTCCTTCCCAGGTGACAACCCTTGAAACATGATTGCGTGGAAATGGCTGTCAGGTTGTGTATTTACAGCAAAAAAAGGTACTGAGAATTTAGTGAAGGAGTTGGTTAGAAGCTTAAAGTGAATTTTTGAAAATTGCCTGGTCTCTTTCTGTGGGTTACAAGATGTGTATTCACAGAAATACCTCTGGTGAGCGTCACTGCTGTGTGTTAGGATGTGGTTTGTCCCCCGAGCAACTTTGTTCTCGCAGTCCTCGATCAGCCCAGGGGTACAGTGAGACCTGTGATGTGGGGACTGGAAAGTTCCATTTCAGGTGTGAACTAAGACTGGTTTGACAGTTTCCATTAGTATTATGCAATGTGTGAATGAAGGAGAAAACCAAGTGAATTTAGTTGAGAAAATGTCCTTGTCATCTCTCCCCGTACTCTCCTGGAGGTTACAGGTGCAGAAGGTGAAACAGCACCTACTTTGGGGCTTCAACCTGCAAACTGGTGTTGTGGGAGAGCCAACCATTGGTGATACCATTAACGTTCCAGACTGAGCTGTAGCTCAGGTGTGTAACTGCTGCAGGTGGTGTTCACCTGAGAGTTTGGGATAACATTTTAAGCCGCTGCAGCCAAGCCCAAGGAAGCTTATTTTTTCAAGGCCAGATTTCTGTTTCAATGATTATGAAAATATTATGCTATTTTAAAGCCATTTTTGGGGGGAATTTAAAAAGTAGAGTATGGGAAAGGCAAGAGTTACCAATATTTGGTCCTACTTTGATTCTCTTGCTGCATTTCTGAAGGCATCATGGCACTAAGTTTGCCTGTTTGTAAACCTCCTGAAACTGTGAGCAGGACTCCAAACCTGCAGTCAGTGTATGAGACAGACCCAAGCCATTAGAAATGTAGGAATAGGTCTTTAAATGAAAACAAAAGTTTTATAAAATTATTCCTGTTGTGCTCTGTATTTTAGAGCTCAATTTCAACAAAAGGGGACTTTGACATCCATTTGACAGTTGTGATATTAAATCCTATCAGGAAGGCCCACACTTCTGTTTAATTTTGAAGGTACTTTTAAAAATGTGATTCATGGTAGAGTGGTTAGAGTGGTAGGCAAGGTCTGGGTAAATCCAACAGGAAAAACTACTGCACTTTGATGTTTCTTTTCTGTTGGGTTGGTAAAGTATGAGCCCTTTTACAGAATGTTTCTCCTGTGTGTGCTGGTCCAGCCTGATGTGACTGAAGACTGGCTTCTAGCAGAAAGCCTCAAGGCTGTCAGTGCTTTGTTTGCTTCCTGCTATGCATTTGTTTGGCCTAAAATTGCCTTCCTGCTTTTCCTGTCTTTTGCAGCTGGTTTTAATATAAATACTAGCTTTGATATTTAAGGAAAATAATGTGGCTTCCTTGTATGGGTGTAGACTGTCTGACTACTTGAGACAGGGATGAGGAGATGGGGTTGCATCACTGGTCTGGAATCTGGGACCTACTGGCTGCAGTGACACCTGTGTCTCAGGCTTCCTGTGGCCAGCTCTGTCATTTAAATGATTTGTTTTTGTTTGTTTGGTTGGGCTTTTTTCCACTCTACTGATGTATATGAAGTTGGATGAAACATACTGAACACTTTACAAAGCAGAACTTATCCAGAGGAACTGATGTACAAAAGATGTACAAAATTTATTATACAGAAGAACTTGGTAGAGACAGAGGAAGGAGGAAAACCTGTGAATGTAAAAGCCTTTGCCTTTGAGCTCAGTAGAAATGCAGTTTGTGGCATAAATCTGGGTGGGGATTTCACATGGTATATTTCTGTCTGGAGACAGTGCAATGTGAGAATTTCGTCATCTCTCCCTGAATGCCTTTAACACTTGCCGTGACAGGTAGGGAGACCGTGGAGAGCCTTAAGAGAAACTGTCAGCCTTGTCATATTTGTGCACTCAAAATTAGTTGAAGATGAACTTAAGTTCCTAAAATAGTAAGATATCTAAGGGGACTTCTTTGCTTTTAAATTATTTATGTATTGGATGAAGTCTTTGGAGCACATAAACATTGAATTTCTGTTGTTCAAGATAATGGCGGCTTGTGGATTCATGTGAAATCAGTTGCTGCATCTCTGCATCCTGATGCTGTTTTAGAGATGAGTATGTTCTGGCTGCCTTCTAGATCGGGAATGCTACAGCTTTTTAAAGACTTGATTTGAGGAATTGTATCAGTGTATGTAAACACTCCCTATTTAACCAGGTACCTGTTAGTGTGATAGTGTTCCTGACCACACTGTCCATTTCACCAAGTGCTGTGTATCTAGAAGTGGTCAGTGCTTGCCATTTCAGAAAAAAGATATGAAAATTTTATTACGTATTTACCCTGTGTTGTATACAAAGAGAGGCATTCCTTCCTCATCTCCTACGGTGTCATTTGGGAGCTGTGAAGTTACTGTGTTTCCAGTGTCTAGTCTGAGGTTTTATGCCTTGTGTGCTTAATGTGCCTTTTAGATGTGCTGCTTAATCTCCCATAGTTCAGCACAGCCAGCTTTTAAAAAGAACTGATCTTTTATTATGGCTTATAAATGTAATGCTTCTCTACTTGTAACTTTAGTTTCTTTGAGTCTCTCCTTGCTTTCCTTAGGGTCTTGAGGTGCCTTTGCATGCTCGGGTTATTGCTGTTCTAGTTTGTCACTGGCACAGTGATTATGCCTGATCTGCTGTTTCCCAACACAACATGACGGGAAGGCAGGCACGGCCTTTAATGGAGTCTGTGATTCTCTGTGGACACTCATCTGTGTGTGCAGGCTCGTCCCAGCACTGATGTGTCCCTTGCTGCAGGCACCGGTCAGACATCTTGAGTCGGGTCCTTGTAGGACTTGGGTTTTGTTCAGTGAGCCAGTGTCAGATGCTCACAAAGCTAAAACTGGCATGAGCTATAGCTCATCTTTTAAAGTGCAAGTGGTATCCT
The DNA here is from genome assembly GCA_013396735.1 of Grallaria varia. Lineage (NCBI taxonomy): Eukaryota > Metazoa > Chordata > Aves > Passeriformes > Formicariidae > Grallaria > Grallaria varia. Next base: position 155,185 of record VWZG01006900.1, read on the forward strand.
ATTTAATGTTTGACATTGTGCTGGTCTGTACTAACAGTATGTGAAAACTGAGCTTTTATGTAACAGATCAAAACGCTTGATGCTTTTGGTTTTCTCAAGTGAGTTTAGCAACTGGATGTGCATCATTCTCAGAGAAGCTATGAGTCAGCTCTGTGTGATCTGTGGTAGTAAGCAAGTTCTCAACTGTATTAAATGCTTTCAAGATTTGATTATGAGTTTGTGTCTTCCCTGAGGAGTATAGTTGGATTGGATAATACAGTTTATTCAATTTGTTGTTTTCAAGTAGCTGTAGAACTGGTTTTGCAGAGCCTTGTTTGTTTTCTTCTTTGTATTTTATTTTGTACCTTTAAAATTGCTTCAGGCTGGCTTGTCTCTGACATATCCAAAGATAGACTGAGTTTCCAGCAGAACTAGTACTCTTCAATCCAGAAAGCTACTTGCAGTGAAAATCTTTGTTTGGTACATGCTTGGCTAAAAATACTTAGTTTTGTGTAAGGAAATGTGGGGTTGCTTTAGATAATTGTAGTCATTCCTTGGGCACAGTTGCAGCTCTCAGGAAGCTGTCTTGTGTGCTTTACTCTAAAAGGAATAAAATAATACCCACCCAGCAAAAGGATTTGTCTAGATTTGTGATTAACTGAAGTGACAGCAGGAACTTACCGAGTTCCTCTGCCCATTGTGGAACTTGGTAGATGGAAGAAGGGATGCTGCTGTTTCAGGCTTGCGGATAGCTATGAATACCAACATCAGTCAGCAGAAACCTTCAGAAAAAGAAGTAGCTTTTAGAGACCTTGGTTATTAACCTTTGGGTTGCAAAAGCGAAAGTCTTGCTTAACATTGAGGCATCTACATGTGTTCTTGTGTGTGGAGCAGCCTCAGTGAGATAAGGTACCTACATCACCTTAGTTTTGGTTGCTGTGATACTTTCAGAATGTGGGATCACACCTTGCAGTGCTCCATTAACCAGCCTGTCCCCCAGTCAGCCTCTCTTTAAGGCAAATGCTTTGCAGTTCCCTTACTTGAATGTCTTCCTTTCAGGTGTACATTATTCAGGTCAGTGTTGGCAATCATCAGTGGACAGTCAAACATCGTTACAGTGATTTCCATGACCTGCATGAAAAGGTAAGAGTATTAGAACTGTGGCCTTGGTCTCTTACAAAACACTGGGCAGTACATGTAGTTCTGTTTTACGTAATTTCTTTCCTCAATAAAGAGCAAGAATACCTGCCAGATGCCATCTGGACTGCAGCCTAAATCCTTTTCGTGTGAACAATATTACTTGCCCCTGTTATATTCCCCTCTTGAACTGGAGGAGGTTGTCCTGCACAGCTTTAGCCTTGGATGGGAGTTTGTGTCAGAGAGGGCAGTTCAGGCTGGAGTTATTGGACTAAGAAGCATGTTTATGACCAGCTGATCCGGTAAGGAAAAGCTGGATAGGAACAAAGTCTCTTCTGGGCAGGGTGAATGATAAAAGTGTCCTTAAACTAACATGGATCGTTACTAACCAGTGCTGATAACAAAAAAACAAGTGAAAATGAGGGAAAGCCCACTTTATTCAGGCTGTGGTGCTTTCTCAGAAATGCTCTGGTTATTCTGTTGTTTTATCACATTGGTTACATTCTGTTCTGTGGTGCTGTGAGTTATTTTTTCAGAAGACACTGTTACTAAACTTATCATTTTATGACAAAATGTTCTTTCTGAAAATACCTAATACTTTGAAGGCAGTAGCTAAATTTACTAATGTTATTTTTGAATCTTATCAGGATCAGGCAACATGCTCCTAATGTGTTCGACTGCATCTTTGTGTGCAAGTTCAGATGTCGAGTTGGGTAGTTACTCTGGTTTTTGTCTTTCAGCTTGTTTCAGAAAAGAAAATAGATAAAAATCTATTACCTCCAAAGAAGATCATTGGAAAAAATTCCAAAAGCCTGGTGGAGAAAAGACAAAAGGAATTAGAGGTCTACCTGCAAACCCTGCTGCTCAAATTCCCTGTTACTTCTCCAAAAGTTCTGTCACACTTCCTGCACTTTCATTTATATGTAAGTTATGTTTTTAGTGTCTGAATAGAGTCCTCGGTGTCTTTCGTTAGTTCTCTTATATTGAGAGAATTTTGTGAAATCTTCATGAATTACCCGAAACGGTTCTTTTTCAACATTTTGCACAATGTAACGAGGCATATTTTTAAGATTATTTTTTTACACTACTTTTTATTGCAGTAGGTAATGTGCTGGGAAGTAGTGTGGGCAGGGACTCTAAAAGGAGAAAATAAATGCTGGCAGGATGATTGGAAGCTGTGAATAAACGGGAAGCTGAATTGGTTGTTTGGCTGAAGTCAATAGTGCTGGCTCTCAAGTGAGCATTGTATAATTGATCCACGCCCCCCGCTACTTAGCGGCTAATGGTTAGAGCTGTGGTTCGCACTGAAACAGTTTCCAGTAGCCCAGATGGAGACAAATGGTGCTTCTCCGTGGAAGCTCCCCGATGGAGTGGCCTTTGGAGATACAGCTCCAGCCAGCAGACAGGAGGTTACCGTAAAGGATGCTTGAAGCAAGAAGCAATTACTTGATTGATGCTCAGATTGTGATTTATTTGTTCATCCCGTGTGTATAATTAGGCATTCTTCTGCAATATGACATCATATTGTAAGGGAGAGAATGAACTTCATAAAGAGGAAAATGCACTGGAGAACTGAATGGAAAGAAGGAGCAGTAATTGCTTTGGGGTGGGATGTGCTGAGAAGGCCCTTCATGGTTTCACAGAAAAACTTCAGAAATGAGTCACAAGTGGTCCATTAGGTGTGTTAATTTAGCAAAAAAACAAAACCTGTTTTAGTCATGTCACATGACCATTATTATCCTGGTAAGACTTCAGAGTTTGACTTAAATAAAAATAGTAGAAGGTTTACTTCATAATGTTGCTATTGCACTGCAGATTTGAGAGAAAAGCACTGATTTGTCACTATTAAGCCCCCTGAAGTGGATTAGAAGTTTTAAATTTATTAAAAACGTGTGACAATATAGGGACAGTTCAGTTCAGATGGAGCAAAAATTCCTGATCCCCCGTAAGTTACATAATTTTTCTGTTCTGTGGCTGCTCTGTCCTGTAAATGGTATTTGTTTCTTTAATGTTTTGGTGTTGTAACTTCAGCAATGGTTTTGTGCGGGCAGAAGTTCTTTCTAGCTCATCTTGGTTTTCGGAAAGACAATTTTTTTCCTCTTGTTGTAATGTTCATCTTTTTTTTGTTTACTTTTTCAAGGAACTAGCAGTGTTTAGATAGGAGTGCTTCCCTATTTCTATACTGCAGTTGGGTATTGAGAGCAAAGTTGTTGCTTAATCTGCATTTCTTTGCTTTAAGGAGGAGTCTGAGTTGTCAACAAAACTGGTTTTTGCTTGGGACTTCAGAATGTTTCTAAATATTTACAGAAATGTGTTAGTTATTGAGGAAAAAAGCTAAATATTTACCACAGCAATTCTGCTGGAAAATGACCTTTCTGTGGAACTTTGATCTTTTAAAATAACTTTGTTACCAGACACCCCATGTGCATACTGGAGCCATCATAATCCCTGATACCGCCTCAATAGTTTATGTAGGAAGGCTGCAATGTTTTTTGTCTATTCTTGTTTGTAATATTACCAGCAGGGATTATTTAATTTCCCATGTTAATAGAAATAAATCATGTAGAAATACCTACCATAAATGCATTAAAACCACTTTGAAGCTTTAGCTGTCACAGATGCGTCTTAGTAAAGAGAAACCGTTGCATGTGACAGCAATATAGAACTTTACTGGTCCTTTGACATTGAAAAGGAGGTCTCTGTGATATGGGGATGCTTATTTTGTTGCACTTTTACTTTATCATCGTAGAAGATTTTGCTTGTTAACTCACAGAAGTTTTTGCAAGAGAAGCATTGAACACCCACAAACTGCTGTTCAGAGGCACCTGCAAACAATGGACTTCTGTGGGTGTGATGCATATGAGTAGTTCGAGCTAAGACAGAAGTCTCTTGTAGATCTGACAGGAATAGTTCCTTTTTTTTTTGGCCTGCGAGTCACTGAACGGTCCCAGTCATAATCCTGTTTCAATAATGAACGTTGAAAAAATTTCAGCTCTGTCCCAGATGACAAAAGGGATACAGAGTATAGTTTTCAATTAAGTCTGTGCTTGCCAGCTGAGTGTAATTGGCTTATTCAAATGAGAACTAGAATTATTTAATTTTGTTTGGAGTACAGCTTTGAGCTTGTTGTTCTCAAAACTGTGGTGTGTAGGCTTTGTTCATCCTCAGTGAGTGGGGTTTCAGTTACACTAAGAATGTGCTGTTCTAAAATTCTTGCCTCATCAAATGAGCTGAGCTGTCTGCTGCAGATGTCCTGTGGATGTATTCCCTTGTTATGAATCATGAGGTATTTGTCAGCAAAGTAAACTCATGAAATATTCATTTTGTGTTGATCCATAATATCTGTTTATCCTTTGCAGCTACCTTCAAAGGAGATGTGCGTGTCTAGGGGAGGCTTCACTCTCACAGATAGTTTTATTTTGCCCTTTCTGTGGGCTTTAGAGTGGGAACTATTGGAAATGCTCAGAATTATCTCTGGACTTGCACAGACCATTTGGTTTTTGTGGCGAGAGGTGTGCCCAGGTGGAAAATACTGGTGCTGGTCTTTGTGCACCATCGAATTTAGAAAATCCAGATTCCCTGCTTGGAGGGTTTTCAGCCTTTTGTTGCAGAGCTGTCGGTGCTGGGAATGGACGTTGAGCACCTGGGTGGGTCCGGGAGGCTGAAAATGCAGGATGGGAAAAAGGGGGTTTTGAATTACTGTACAGCAACCACAGTCGTGTTGAAGTTCAAAAATACTAATTACTTTTTATATTCTTCCCTGTAGACCTGTTAATCTGAAGTTTTCTGTGTATTAATGATATTCTGAGGAAATGTTGAGTGCTTGATGCATTAGGGTAGTCTTAATGTTAAAATTTGAAGAATGCTATACGTACAGTATTTTCTTCAAAACAGAAATTTCTTTCAGTTTCGGCTAATGATGTCCAGTGATACTTGTTCTAGTTGCTGCTGCCCATTTCTAATACATGCAGGATGTGATTATTTAAATGTAGTTCATTGTCTTTCATCTTAGAAATAAAAATCATATGAAATAAAATAATTTCAAGTAACTTTTATTAAGCATTTTCAAGTAGCAAAGAAGTCTGTAAGATACAGTCACCTGATATCAGCATAAAAATCAAAGTCCTGTGCTGCAGCATAAAAAAAAGAGACTTCAGCAAAGGTACATATTGAAAAATTGGAACCGTAAGTATGTAAATAATTTTATTACAATGATTTATTCTTTGCAGGAGATCAATGGGATCACTGCTGCATTGGCTGAAGAGCTCTTCCATAAAGGTAAAGAGCTTGCAAGTATTTAGCCAGGAATGTTTTCCTCTGTGTGCATGTATTCCCACACCTGTGATACTTTATCTCCAGACAGTGAGATCTGATCTTTCATATCAGACTGCTATACTTTCTCCCTTTCTTTTCTTCACCTTTTTCTTGCTGTTTGCACATTATTCAAGCTGCATTTTGTGGGGAGCTGTAGAAGTCTTGCAGCTACTTGGTTTTCAAAAGGAAGTCAGTGAATTTAGGTTTTGGAAAGGGCCTACTAGTCTGTGTCCTCAGGGGGCAAGATGTGGTACTGGTGATCAGAAGCTTTTGCTGAGCTTTCTGTCTCAATATGTTTTAGTGCAGCCTGTAAGGAAGTTTGGGTTGTATCACTGACTCCTGATACAATGTGTATTAAATGCAGGAGATCACTTTACATATCCAAATATTAGTCTTCCAGAATTCAGGAAATGGGAGACCTTCTGGTCCGCTAATTAAAGGATGTGCTTTTCTGAGGCTGGCAGATGAAAGTGAAATGCTCTTACTGTAAAACTGCAACAGCTCCAGCTGCTCCATTAACAGCAGGAGGCAATGTGAAATGATTAACCTGTGCTATTTTTGTTTTGAAGGACATGCAGGATGCTACTGTATAATTCCAATTGGCTGAGGCCATAGGTGAAGCACATTTCAGCATGGCATGTCAGGTTGTTCTGGCACAAAATTAACTCAGGGGCTCTGTTCAGCAAATTTGGAATGCTTTAAGGAAGTTGCTGAAGAAATCTTTTCAGGTGTTGTAGTGCCTGCAGTCTTTCTGATATGAGAATCATTGATGTATGACTGCTCTGTATTAGTGGAGCCTTCCAGTAATGTGCAGCTGGACCCTTGGACTTGCTCCCACTGAAGCCAAAGGGAATTTTACTCCTCAGAGCATTTATGAGAACTCTGCTAATGCTTTCTTGTCCATGAAGTCAAACTGGTATCCCTAAAAGGAAGAGAAGGAGGATATTCCTTCCACATGTGTGTATGTTCAACTGTTATAATCCTCACTGACTCCTGTGGTGCCTTCAGAGAGGCTCTTGGACGCTGCTTCATGCTGTTCCTAGAGTGAAATGGGATTGTAAAATTATTATTAGATAAGGCATTTTCTGTTCTGGGAGTTTGCTTTGGTATTAATGTGCTGAAAGTCCTCATACACTCCAAAAAATGTATTTACTACAGGTCTGCATTTAGGCAGCATAGCAAAAGATCCAAGGCTTATATTTTAGGTGGCAGATACCGTACTTCCTGAATAGAAAAAGTCCTGACTGCTACAAACCTGGAGGTATCTCAGAAAAAGTTTAATAACTCTTACATTATATAAATGAACTTTGATTCCAGTCCTGTTAAAACTGAGGGGAATTTGCTATTAGTTGTTTTAGGAGCTTCAGGTTTGTGTGATGAGTGCCCATTTGAACACGGGTTATTCTGTGTTATTTGGCTGTGCTAGTTTAAAGTGACAGAAAATTACATTATTTTGGTACCTCAATAGTGAGCTTAGAGTATAAATGACAAACATTTAATTTCTAACATTACTTTTTCCATGTAGCATTCATTGTTTTGTAACCATTGCAGCCTTGTGTTTGATCCCACCCCCCTGTTTTTCAGGAGAGCAGCTGTTAATGGCTGGAGAAGTGTTTACCATCAGACCCTTGCAGTTGTACGCTGTCACCCAGCAGCTGCTGCAGGGCAAACCTACCTGTGCTAATGGAGATGCCAAAACAGATCTGGGTCATATTCTGGATTTCACTTGCAGACTCAAGTATCTAAAGGTGAGCTGTGCTTGCACAGGTGTTGTTTCTACCAGACTAACATGATGCTTAGCATGCTTTTGGATTTCAATATGAATGGAGAACCTTACTGGTAAATAAACACCTACGAGCATTTAGAAGTCAACATCAGACAGGTGCTTATGCTGCAAACCTTCAGTACACATGTTGTTCCCTAACCAAGATGTTTGCTATGTGATGTGGGCTTTTCAGCAGTGCTCTCTGTATAGAAGCAGGCACAGAATCTTACTGGGTGCAATTTGGGATGGGGACAGAGATAAATATTGTTCTCTTCAACTTTACTTTCTTTGCAGACACTATGGGCAGGCCAGTGTATATGTATACACGTGCATATGTGTATGTATATAAATCTTGTCCCTTTCTCACTTTGACTGCATCTGAAAGTTAAAAATAAAACCCTAAAAAAAGCCTCAGTTTCACAGATGAGATAGCCTTGAATTTCTAGCTAAAATGCCTTTTCAGATTAAATGTAAAATGGCTTCAGAACAGATCCTCCAGATTTTTGTCTGGAGCCAATTTGATTTTTTTTTTTTTCATACCAAATAAGTGATTTGAAAAGTCTTCCCCTGAGTAATTTTTTTAACACTGCTTGCTGTGACTCAAACTCTTTTTAGCCCTTCTATTACATGAAGAGCTGCTTTTTAAGTGTGTAGTGTGTTCAAAGCTGAAACCAAATGGTGGTTTGGGGATGGGGGAAGCTTCTCTGGAGGGCCTGGGAAGTTGTGAAGGCAAAACCACAGCTGTACTGGTGTTGCTGTGGCTTTTCAGTTGCCTTTGCCATCCTCTGACTGTATAGAATCGTCTGAAGGGAGGATTTTCTGGCTGGAGAAGAGCTTATTGTTTAGAAAAATCGCCATCTGCAGAATTTCTAATGGTTGTGAGTGGGCACATTCATTGCTTGTAAGGTATGTAAGACCAGAGAAAATCCTTAGAGTTTTCTCCCAGAATTATAATCACAGCAAACATAAATGAAACCACCTGCTTTTTATGCTGCTGGCATGATCTGATGGCAGAATCCAATGGCCGAATGGAAATAGCAGGTGCATTTTTATTGATGTCTCATGTTTTCTTCAAACCCATCTTGTCGATGCCTTGAACTTCATCCCCTGTAGTGGAATTGAAGGCAGTGCTGGCTTGGAGGGTTCAAGTTTTTGCAGGGAGTGCAGCTCTGGCTTGGTCAGCCTCACTTATGGAATTGTTTCTTGCCTGCCCCGTGTGCTACAGAGTGCAATCACAAGGGGGCACTTCAAGTTCAGTGCATTTATTTGGAGCAACTAGTATTTTTTTTCCTGAAGACTTAACTTGCAAGTGTCATTCCGTATTTGAAAAATTGGTTGGAACTTTGTCTGTCTTTCCAAGCTGCTGTGTTTGTGCTATTACCTGTGTAAGACTCTCTGAAATGTGGGCAAGTTGGATTATGTGCACTAACTCTGTTTTTAAAATGTCTTAAATGCCAGGTCACTGGAACAGGGGGACCTTTTGGAACCAGCAACATTCAGGAGCATCTCTTGCCTTTTGATCTGTCTATTTTCAAATCGCTTTATCAAATAGAGGTATGACTGAAATACTGCTCATAAATTCACAGAGGCTCTGCAAATGCCAGGCCTGCCACATATATCTCACAGCTGGCGATTCTGTGCTTTGTCTCTCTGCTAGAATTGGGATATGCAGAGTTTAGAAGGACTGTTTCTTTTGTGAAAAAGGGTTCTTTTTCAATAAGGTTGCCGAATTTAAATGTTAGAATAGCTTGTACTGTATGTGTTTTTTAAAAAAGTGATTTTCAGTGTATGCACAAAACCTAATCCCTTTTTGCTTTCCATTGCCTTGAATATTTAACAAATGGATTATAGCCAAGTTATATTACAAGATTTATTACAAAGTCCTTTTCATTTGGAAAATACACTTTTCATTTGTGAAAATGTCCTGGCATTTGATTTCCTTGTAAAGGTGCACTTTTGGGTGTAGTGCTGCTTGCTTGCTAATTTGCACCATTTTTTCATTGCTCTGCTTTGTGTGAATATCAGGGTTTCCAGAAGCTGTTCAATGAGTATTTTGAGAAATACTTTCTTGACCACTTGAGTTCTTTCCAGGGTGAGAATTCGTTGTGCAGTCTGCACTCTGTCTGCTTTTGGTGGATGCTGCACCTTTTGTAGTCCATGAATGCTCTTGTCTCATTGATGTGAGATTGGGTTGGTTAAGAACTGAAGTGGATTTCTGGAGTCAGTGATTTATTGACGTTTCATGGTGGGAAAGTAACTACAGTGCGCTGTAGAGTGGGAGAGTCTTAATGTGGCAGAGAGGGTATTGCAGTCTTGTATGAATTTTCCCCCTTTCTGTGAACATGAATGTGAGGGGAAAAAAAGGTTTTAGATCTTGAAGACTTTTGAAATTGTATGTTCATGAAAAGTTTTGGATTGACTGGTGCTAGGCTGACATTTTCATTCAAGGGAATGCTGTAACTACTTTCCAGATTGCTGGAGAATTGTCTATAGAAGCTTTTAACTGCCTCCTTTATGTCTCATTTGTCTGTTCTGCTTTTCTGACTTTGCGATGTGATTTTTTTTATTTTAAATAGATCAGTCATTGTGGGGGAAAGCTTATCAAAGGGCTGACTTCATCAAAACATGCTCTGGCCACATTGAGTGTTCGATTTTCAGTAACATCAATGAAGGTAAGACTGAGGTCCTACTTCTGGTGAGTGTTCAAAGCACATGCAAAAACAGCATTCATAATGTGGAAATATCCATTTGGAGTCCATGTAGTTTTCTGTACTGCCTGTGGCAGGTTCTCTTTTTAAAACCATGGAACTGTCAGGATTTGCTAATCTTACAGAACCTCAAATTGAAGTGAAGGAAGTGTTTGGGTGTGTCCCTTCACAGGGACATTTTTGATGCTTACTTACATAAGGTTGTTGGGGTTGTTTACTAAACCATGTGCTTTCACCAAAGATGTGAGCTGATATTGGTGTGCTTGTCTTGAACAGGAAATCCTTGTTCCTGAGGCCTCTGAGTTTGATCATTGGGAGCCAGAGGATGCAACTGCAAATTGCCCAGTGACAGCAATTATCCCGACATGGAGAACTTTAACAACTTTGGATATGAGTCACAATAGCATCTCTGAAATTGATGATTCAGTGGTAAGAAATATTTTTGTATTTGTGGAAAGAGAGTATGACTGATCTGTGGCACATTATGCACAGCAGGGATTTTATATTTGCTCTACATGTCTTTTTTCTGCAAGATTTTCAGTTGCACTTATGATGGTTACTTATCCAAGTTAATGCTGAGGGGATTTGTTCTAAAAGGACTTTGATTTTTCCTTTGCTAAAGGAGGAAAGTTTGTCATTTTGTGCTCTGTAAGCAACATTTCCATGAATACTGACTTTTTGGAACATGCTTTTACTATTTGTCTTGGCCTTTAAGCACTTAGAATATTTTTTTAAAAAGAACAAAACACTGCATAGGCTCAGCTTTGGAGTGTTATCAAGGCTGAAGCTTCCTGCATATTTAAGAACCTGTGACTTGCAGCTTTATTGACATCAAAACAATATAAAGAGCATGAAAATAAAATTTGGAGCATTTTGCCATAGTTTAGAATAGTTTTGTAAATAAGTTATTAAGAAAAAAAGTTTAGCATTCGTCACAGGAACATGGTCAAATATGAACATTAATTATTTACTTGAGCTACTCTTGTGAAGCAGGAAATTGTATGTGTAGCTCAATCAGAGGTCGCAGACTTGGAGCACGGTTATCTTGATCATGATTTTTTTGTGATGTAGATTTAAGGTTCTTCAGGTCTCTGTCCAGTTCCTAACTAGAAGGCAAATAATTGGTGAGATTACAACCAAAATAAAGCAGATGTAAAACACTGATGTCAGAAATCAGTATAGAGTTCAAGGATTGAGACCTCCAAAAGTAGAAGGCTTTCTGAGTTAAAAGTGCATTTTTGACAGGTTTGTGTGACCCTGTGGCTCTTGGCTGGTGTGATCAAAACATGGAAACAAATGACGCAGCATATTCTGGTTTTTGGTGCTCTTGTTTTTATCCAGGTTCTGTGTAACATAAACCTGCTTGTTTGAGAAGACACTGTGAGTTTGAGCTGTAGTTAATGGGAATAAACTGTAGGAGCAAATTATTTGTCTTCAGTAAGAAACCAGGATTCAAACTGAAACTTAGCTGTGCCCCTCAGAGTAGCCTGGTTTTCTTAGGAGCAAGATTTGTTGCACTAGGTCGTACAGAATGCTTTTTAATGCCAAAAGCTGAGAAGAGAGACTGCATTGGATAATACCTTTCTTTTTCTTGTTGGTCAGCAGATAGTGAAGGAAGTATGGCCTGGCTTAGAGGCCAAAATGCATTTAACGTGTATTTTTTTCTCTTCTAGAAATTAATCCCAAAAATTGAGTTCCTGGATTTGAGTCACAATGAGGTGTCTCTGGTGGAAAATTTACAGGCAAGTGATGCTTTTGAAAGTGATTTTTTTTTCATTTCCCCGACTGCCACAGACCTTAGAGATTTTTGTGCTTCAGAATTTTATTGTTGTTCTTCATAGAGAATAGTTTAAGCCCAAATAGTTTAATCTTCATAACATCAAGTACTTTTTTTAATGATGCATTACATGCTCTGGATATTTTAATTGTTTTACCAATATTGACATACAACATTTATTTCTTAAGTAAATTAATTCACTGCCAGCTGTGTCTGTGGGTTGGTAAAAATGCAGTTGAGGAAATTTCCTGTCTGCAAGCTTGAACCTGCATAATAGAGTTTCATGTCATGTTTTTTCGTTCTACATAATGTCCAGCATGAAAACACTTGAACAAAAAAAATGAGCAAGCCATAGTAACAGCATCTTTGCTATTGTTTGGTTTTAATTGGTGTATGACATGAATTTTCTGTGCTGTTGTAGCATCTGTACAACCTTGTTCACCTGGACTTATCCTACAACAAACTTACATCACTGGAAGGTGTTCACACAAAACTGGGAAACATCAAAACCCTGAATTTAGCAGGAAATCAGCTGGAAAGGCTGTGTGGTCTCAACAAACTGTACTCTTTAGTCAACTTGGATCTGAGCAACAACAAAATAGATCAGGTAACTGTTGACTTTCAGTGTGGATTTGTGCATTTCTTGCTGTGGGTGAAACTGCAAATAAAAGTGGCTGTAGTGATTTTTCTGGTTATTGTATGCATGTAATCGATTCAAGAAGTGCTAACTCTGTGTGTTCCTTTTCATTTAGCCAGTCTGTATTCACCCTTTTCTTCAAATGCTTTCAGATTGATGAAGTGAAGAATATTGGAAACCTCCCATGCTTGGAGAGGGTGGTGTTATCCAGCAATCCCCTGAGCATCATCCCTGATTACAGGACCAAAGTACTTGCTCAGTTTGGAGACAGGGCCTCAGAGGTGAGCCAAGGTGTTGCTCACTCTTGGAAGCTGCAGTTTGGAAAAGTTTTTTTTAGTAGCTTGATGAGGAAAGTAGTGCAAATGATCTAAAAACCTACTCAGATTTTAGTGTGTGTTGGAGAAGGGCTTTAGAGAGTTAAACCATACTAATGTTATTCCACTGTGCTCCTGGATCTGAGTGGAAGTTTACCTTGCCTTCACTGGGTAATAGTGTTAATATTGAAACACAGTTGTGCTAGAAGGGTGTTAAGCTTACAAAACAATCCTGAATTTGCATTAAATTCATACCTTGTTAGAGCAAGGTCTAATGTGATAGTTGTTTTTGTGTAATGGTTACAAAGATGCACATAGTTTACATTAAGCTAAGGTAATTTTTTATTATTCCATTAATAAATGAAATGAGGTGCCTTATTGTCAATACTTCTGGATGTTTTAACATTTTTTTTTAGGTTTGTTTGGATAACACTGTTACCACAGAAAAGGAACTAGACACAGTGGAGGTGCTAAAAGCTATTCAAAAAGCAAAGGAGGTGAAATACAAACTGAGCAACTCTGATAAAAGGGTGAGTTTGGTGCTGTGAGAGAAACAGAATGTGCTGCATAGGAAAAAAGCTTACAAAAGTGCTTGTACAAATTAGATGTAAGCAGAATTCACTAAACTTTCTTTAGCATTATGCTTTTTGTGCTTTAATGTGTCATGAACTTTTGAGATTGTCGCTTTTTCCTATGTAGTTTTCAATGCAGTTTTGGTAGTTATCTGACCTTCCTTTTTGTGCTGGCTTGGGAGAGAGGAAGTGGGAGGAAAAGATAAAATTACTTAATGGTGTACACAGTGAGTTTGCATTTGACCTTAACAGCCATATTTTACATCTCATACAAGTATGGCAGAGCTGTGATTTTACTGCTTGTGTTGTAGAGTACTGAAATGACTTTCCCAAACTTCTTTCTTCTGGGTGTTTAGCAGTGGGAGAGAATCAGAAATCTGAACTCTCCTTGCCCTCTCTCTTGTGTGGCTGTGTGCTGTGTAGTTGGTTAGTCCTGTTTTGGTAATGAATTTATGGACAAAACAGGTTCTATCCCTGCAGTGTAGAAATCCTGTTTGTGTTTTTTTTTGGCTTGTGAATCTGCCGGTTCTGTCAATCAATACAGTGATGAGTCAGTGATCGGAATGACTTCTCCATGTGGATTCTTAGTGGAATTCCACTTAGTGGGAAAGTCGAAACTTATAGGAGGTGACCACCCTTTCTCCTCCCCCCGCCCCTGTAAAAAAGCTGGCACTAACTTTCCTTTTACTAAAATTGAGAAAGCTTGTGTAGACTTACTTTAGTTCAGGATCTAATGTGTCCTCTGTGTTTAGGTTTTTTCTTTAATTGCTGCGTACTTTCTTTATTAGATCAGTGAGGACTCCAGGCTCACTGCTGCCAGCTCCAAATCAAACTGTTCTTCTCTTACTGTTCGTCCTTCCTCTCCCTCTCTGCCTCGTCCTGTCAGCTCCAGCCAAGGTAATCATGTATGTATCGTGCTGCTGGGCTGAGCCTCTTGGTTCTGCTTTTCTAAGCTGCATTGATATACATGAATATTATGTGCATGGATATAGGGCTTATCGAGACCAGCAGAAAGACCTGGTAGCATTGGCTTTGAAAGTGAAAGTTGTGTGTGTGTGACTCGGCAAAACTTACTGGTGTTCCCAGTAGTGTTAATTAACGGGAGGGGAAGTTTGAAGTTTGGGTACAGGGCTTCTTTTGCTATGTCATCCTGCAGAGTCACCTGCAGAGGACCAGATGTCTTTTCCAGGTTTAGAGATATGCCTTGGTGGAAAAACCATGACATGCACAGACATATTTTAAAATTGCTTCTCTACCTGTTCTTGGTCTGCAAAATGTAAGCTCAAGCAGCATTTCCATCTTGCTATTTTTTTGCAAGAGCTGCGTTTCTGTCACACTAGAAGGAAGGTAGAAAAAGGAGCTGGGATTAATGTTCTGGCTGAGGTTGTGATTTCAGCACATCAGTTATGCTCTACAGTACCTGCTGACCTTACCTATAAGCTTTTTACTGTATGTTTCAAATAAATGTGCCTGTTGCATTAGGAACTTGGAAGAATGGCTTAACTTTCCTTTTTTGCTGGAGCCCATTAGACTAACTTACTGAATGCTCATTTGTGACTGAGAGGAAGAGAGAAAGATACTTTGTGGTTTTGACTTTTCTCTGGTTCCAAAGTTAAAGTGCAGTAGGATATGCACAGTGAGGGAAGACTTTGTAACCATTTAAAAGAGCAGGGATTTTATTCTGAATTATTTGGGGTGGCACAGCTTCCTCTTACCAGTAAATCGGTGGACTGGTGGATGAGGGAGAGAAACATCACTGAAAAGCTTGACTTTTGGAAGAAGGTCTATTGCTGTGATTCCTGCAGAATCAGTAGAGGTTTCCTAGTTCACTCTAGAAAAATTAAATTGTTCTGACAGTATATGATCAAGGGACAGAGCTGGTTGCTATTCACATACTTTGCTTTTGTAGTCTTTCTAGATCACTTTGGATCTGCAGATTAATTGACAATTTTTCCAAGATGAAATCAAGGCTTGCTTTAAAGCATTAAGCATTTGACAAATGGTCTCAATCCCGTAACTGTATGACAACCTGCCGTTTTATACAGAACCTGCTGTAAAAATGCATGTCAGCAACCACTGGGACTGCTTAAGTTATTAATCAGTAGTTTTTTTCTATTACAATAAATGTTTACGATCAATTGAGTTTGGGGAGAAAAGAAAATACAGATCTTTCTGAAGGACTTGGATGTTTTATAGAGAGACTGTATAAGATCCAAGGTTTAATTTGCTGTAGTCCTTTTTGATTAGCTTCCTTCTGTAGAATTTTGGGGAAGGCTTTTATAAATAGTGAGAAAAACAGGGACTGTGGCAAGTTATTTCTCAGCTTTAACAGGAAAAAAAAAGGGATACTTGCTACAAGTCTAGCTATCAAGGGTTGCTTTCAAATTACTGATTTTGAGAAATCTATTTTTTAAAAAATGGAGATATGCTAAGCAAGTAGTTTTGAGCATTAAATCATGAATAATGGAATTAATTTCCTGATATGCTATTTCTATGAGTTGTTTTCTCTGCATTTTCTAGACACCATCTGTTTCCGTAAGGTATTATTCATATAAAATGTCACTGGCAAATGGCTTATGGAAAAAGATTAAATATTTATATAGGAAACAGAAAACCAAAAATAATGCTGTCATGTTCTGTTTTTCCTGTCAATTTGCGTTTCCTTCTTGCTAACACAGTATATTGTTCAAATAATAAATATCTTTTGTGTTTCCTCTGACCATGAGATGGCTTGATGTAATATGCTGAACTTTACCATCAGTCCAGAAAGATACAGGCAGGACTTTTTATGCACCAGCCAGAAACATATCCACACTGTAATTTTGTTGTTTATTTGCATATTTAAATATTGGAGCTTGGCTGGCTCAGTGGCAATACTGCAAATTGATTTGCTATGTTGTGTCAGTGCAGTGTTGTGAATGTCAAACAGGCAAAAAATCAAATGTCCCTGAGGACGTTTGCTTATATGCACTCTTGATTAGTTTGCAGTGATGATTCAGCTTTGAACCCTCAAAAAAGGTTCCAAATAAGGTGAGATAATATCTCAAGTGTTGTTTGAGGGACCAGAGCATCTGAGTCTGAAGGTTGTACACGGATATTATACTTGTTCTCTTGAAGCTACAGAAACATGAGCCCATGTACAAAGTTCACAAAGAGTGTTCTGCTGTGTTTTTCCCAGCCTGGCAATGGACTTGTTCTGTTAGAACTGAATCATGTGAAAATTTCTTACACCAGATGTTGAGATTTAAATTGATTGTCAGCTTGAAAAATGAGCTTTAGCAGTCTTCAATGCAACTTTTAGTGCACTTAAAGCTACTTCTGTAATTAAATTAGAGTTCTCCCTGCTTTTTTGTCCTGGCTATTGTGTGAAGTTATCCTTTAGCTTTAATGACTTATGATTAGATCTTGATTATACAGTTTTAATTCCACTTGTTTGGCAGATACTATTAGACATTCATTTGGGTTTTACTTCAGTGATTTAAAGAGCTGTTTATATTTGTTCTAGAAATAATTTGTGAAGAAACAGTCCTAGCCAGCAGTTTTTTGCAATCCAGTTGTTCGACTCCTACAGAAGACCATACAGTTCTCCAGGGATGCTTTGAAATACCAGACTCCAGATTTAAAAATCAGGTAATTGTGGTATTTTTAAAAGCTTTTGCAAACTTGTTTTTTGTGTTAAACTTATGTTATTATAGTAATACATAGCAAAGCGGTTTTCTTTTACTCTCAGACACCCCTAAATTTGAGTCAAGTTTTGGTCTAGCTTACAAATTAAAAGCATAATCCAAGTTTACCAGAAGCTGCAGAGAACTGTTGCCTCATGTCATGGCTTGATGATGAGTAACACATTTTAGGTACTGAGTCTAAGAATTCTGTTGTATCTTAAAACCATACCAGTTTTTGGACCCTGATTCTCTTGCTGGTAGAGTGGAAGAACCTTCTCCCTGTCATTAGGCAATAGCCTTAATTTGTTTCCTTCAATCTGCTCCTGTTTGATAACTTCTGTTCTGTGATTTCATTTGTTGTATTGGGAGCACTCTTTCAAGGAATGAGACGGCATTGGGGGTATCTGTTCCTTTGTACCAGTTTAGTTGGTCTTTGTCTAATTCCTTTACCTTTTGCCTCATTTTACACTAATGGAGTAAAAATTTGTAGTGTGCTGAAATGTCTGCGGGTCACAGGTTGGATCTGTTCTCAAGTCAGCAACAGAGTTCATTCTTTTTCTGCCTTAATTGAATGCCTAACCTAAAGCAAACAGTGTTTCTGGATCCTCAAAGGATGGCTGTTCAGCTGACCATGAGTACAACAGGACTTTGCAGCAAGTTGGCCACCTTTAAGAAGTGCAGACCAGCATTAACTTGGCTTTTCATGTGTGCTGAAGCCTAAGCATTTGGCAGCTTCCTGATGTTGTTTTCTTCTCCTCAGGCACCTGCCCCTTCATTGGATTCATGCAAAGACTATGGAAGTGGTCATCATATGTGGTAAGCAAGTTAAATAAGTTCTGGTTTAAATCCTTCTTAGCTTTTGTGTAATAACAGTGGGTGCTGTTTTCTTAAACACAGCCTTTAAGGAAGAACAGTCCCTTTCATTGTATTCTGCCTCTGGATTTTTGAACCAAAGCAAATTTTACGGTGGTTTCTAACCTTTGAACCCTGGGATGCAGTTGGTAGTTTCAAAACAAGCCGTAGCTGTACTGTATAGTCCTTTAGCTCATAAGGATATGTTTAGTGGTGATGGGAAAGGAAAGATGAATTAACCATTTTAGTTTTTACTTTATATAGAATTACACATTAGCAGCCTTTAAAATCAGTGGCTGTGTGCAGTACAAAGATGTTTTACAAAATTACTCTGATTTGACAGTGCTAACCAGAGTAACCTCCAAGTTCTGAGAAGCAGCACCATGAATTCTAGGTAGCTGTGGCTGATTTTAAGCTCAAGTTTGTACTTACTGTGGCTTCTTACCTCTTTTGAAGCTTGGAATGTTCAGAGGAAGAACACTGTGTGGTGCCTGACCCCTGTAACACCGTCATCCTGCCTTTTACTTGTATGTCCTACACTGCCACAAACCAAGACTTTATCCAGCACCTTTCTGCCTCCATAGTGCAGACTGTGCAGAAATCATCCCCCTTCCTCACAGAGAATAAAGGAAACTCTCCAGGTCATTCCACAAGCACAGACAAAGAAGATGGATATTTTGAAATGGGACTTCATGAAGGAGGTCAGAGTTTTGAGTTCAGCACTACTTCAGATCCTCAGTCATCAGACAACACAGCAGGGGAGAGCATTGACATAGTCAAAATTCTCTGGAGTTTTTCTATCCACATTCATAAAGGACTCAGACAGTTTGCTTCCTGTTTGGTTCTGACCAATGATATGCTAGCTGTGTTTGAGATTCCTCACCAGGAACTGAGAGGAAATGGCCAGCACATCCCTTCTGCCTTGAAGTTAACGCAATGTTTTCCATATACTGATCTAACAGAATATGGCTTTCTCCTGCCAGAAGTCTGTTTAACTCTGAAGCTGAAAAACAGTGACAACTGCTTGTTTGTAATTTCAGACTCTCAAAATCTTCAAGACTTTTATTCCTGTTTACACACGTGCTGCTCTCAACACTACGCATCAGTGTTACCAAACTCCAAATTGTGCTGTGGAAAAGCAAACCTCCAAGAATTTCTCTGTCAGCTTATGGAATTGAATTGCATTTCTGCAGAAGATGTTGAAATAAAAGGTTGTTTCCCAACATACCTTGTTTTTGGGAATAAAACCAATGTTCAGAAAATCTTGCGTCAACCAGAGTCAGCTGGCAATAGCAAAGAATGGTCAAAAAGCGTTTTGTGTTCTGCACTTTATTCTTCAGTGTATAAATCCTCTGGTCAGGGTCCCTGTGTGGTCCATCCTTGTTGGATATTTCTAACACCCCAGCATTTGTACATAGTAAAGGTGGATTTCAGTTTACTGCCAGGTAAATGGGTAGGCACGGAAGAGTTGGGAAGTGTATTTAAGCTGCATAGAATTCCATTAGCATCACTAGTGTTGCATCCCACTCATGGTCCCATCCAGCAGAAGGGTTCATTTTTGGATGGACATGTGCTGGAGTTGCTCGTTGGATACAGATTTGTTACAGCAGTGTTTGTTCTACCTCATGAGAAATTCCACTTCCTACGAATCTACAGTCTTTTAAGGACACTCCTGCAGGATGTTAAGACTATTATTATTTTCAAAGCTTCAGGCAGATCAGATGCTGTAAGAAATCATGTGGTGGAGGCAAACAGGCACGGTCAGTCAGCAAGGTAAGGACTCCTGTAAAATGGCTCTTGCACAGTGCTCTCTGTGGCTCAACCAGTGTGTTTGCAGCTGTCATTGTGGTTGGTTTTGACCTGTAGTATTGATGAAATACTTCTGCATTCTGCTAGTCTGTAGTAAGTGTGAAGGGCTACTCCAGGCTTCACCTGTCTACTTCTTTTTCTTTGTTTTGCTTTGTTGTTGCAACATAAAATGTAATTTCATATGGAAGGAAACTTCCTATTCGGTGTGCCTGCAGGCTGAGGTTGAGGCAGGTTGACAGCTGTGCTCAACCTAAATAAGTTAAACTATTAAAATGGAAGTTGCCCGGCTTTCATTTTTGAATGAAATATAAATATTAATTCTTGGGGGAAAAGCTGTGTCGTTCCTTACATTTTAAATGTGTTTCCTGTGTCTTTTCTAGTTTTTGCAAACCTCACCTGACACTGTCATCATTATATCCATCTGAGTTTCTTGTGCAGAAGATAACTGAAGAGAACCAGATTCCTGTTCACCTGCATGTTTCTGTGTCTCTGCAGTATGTGGCTGGGCTCAAAGGAAGTGCCCTAGTTGAGTTTTTCCATGGCAACATTGCGGAGGTATTGTGCCTAGCCCAGGTGTATAAAAAGATGCCTTGTGAACTTTCTGTGCTGCACAGTATTTTAAAAAAGACGCCTTGTGAACTTTCTGTGCTACACAGTATTTTAAAAAGAGACCTCTGCTTATCAAACTTAGCTGCGGGAGTTGAGCTCTGTGAAACCTGGAAGCATTTTGATCAAAATCTCTTTGTGTTACTCCATTTTGGGTTCCCTGCCACAGCAATTGGGATCCTGCCAGGCTTGTTTTGCCCTCGGGATCTCTGATGCAGAAAAGGAGAGTACATTAGTGTATGTCTAAAAGATATGATTGCGCCAAGAATCTTCCCCTTTTTTCTTTCAAGTGGCAAAAGGAAAGAAAATAAGAGTAACATTATTTTGTGATGATACCTGGCTAAATTAGTACATAAGTGTTCTGACTCGTTTTTGTAACATGGTGCATGACTGCAACACGTCTTGCTGTAGGTTCTCCATAAACAAGAGCAGATAAACCTAATTTCTGAAAAACATACTTGTCTGTAGTGAACATCAAATTTAAAAGTACAGGTCTTCCCTTAAATTTACAATGTGGCTTTTTGATCATTGTGATCTGAGTACATATGTCAGTTGAAAAGTTTGAGAAATAGAGACAATTTTTATTCCCTTACCTCCTTTCCAAACTTTAAGTGGGCACAGTTCTAAGTTGTGCTTCTCTTTCTACATCAGGAGAAGCTGATAAAGAAAGCAGGTGACTCATTTGAGGGTTCACAGTGAGCTCATCAAGAGGGAAGCTGAGAGGGTGCCTGGTTGGAACAGCATCTGTAATGGCAAGCTGTGGTTCTGTCCTCTGTTGAGGATCTTTGAATCCAACCCCCCAGTAGCATCTCGGTAGACTTGGGAGGCCACTGCTCATCCTTTGATTCAGGTTTTGTCTGCAGTGTCTGTTGTAAAAATTCTTTCTTATACACAGGATGTTTTTCTGGGTTTTTTTTCTAGTTTTGGTCAGATAAAGAATAATTAGCTCTTGATAGAAAATTTATTTTTCTTTTATAAGCACAAGATATTTTCAGTTGCTGCTATTGTGGCCTCATTTAGCCCCTTTGAGGTGAACTGCTCTTTGACTATTGCATCTTCAGATGCTTAAGGCATCAGTTTCGTAGTCTAAAGTTGCCTCTGAGATGAAACTGAAATGTCAAAGTGTGTGACTGATTTGTGGAATACAATTTACATCTCAGGTGGAAAACGAAGAGTTGAGACATCTCATGTGGTCTTCAGTTCTGTTTTACAAGACTCCAAATGTGGAAGTGATGGCTTGTGTACTTCTCTCAACAAAAGCTGTTTACTTTCTGTTGGACGATTCTTTCGTTCATGCTGATGAGCACCAGTCAGGTAAAATAGTTATTTCGATCCTTTAATCAGGTTACCAACTTAATCCCTGTCTGTGTGTTTGTCTTCAGCTGAAGTACCAGTTTTGGTCAATAATCTTAATTGGACCTCCTAGTTAAGGGATAGAATAGCAAAATTTGCTGTAGCCAAAGTATTGGCAGAAAACTTTTATGTCCAAATAAAACAGGGCCTGCAGTCATGTCTGCTTCTCAGACAGACTTTTCCAGCTGCCATTGTATCCCTGCTTTGCTCTGATGTCATTTCACAGTCCCTAGGCAGCTAAAGGCCCTTTCATAATCAACGTGGTAAGTGAGGGGTAATGAACCTCATGTTGTGCATTCAGTTCAAATGGTTTGTTAATAGATCTGCTGATTGAAATCTGGTGTGTGACAGCTGCTTCAAGAAATGCTGCCAGCACAGAGATTCAGTTGTATTTGTTGCTAGAGAAATTATTAGTCACTGTGCCCACTCTCTTCTTAATTTCTTTCTTCAAATGGGAGATAATTTTAATATTAAAATCTTATGTTTATGGACAGAATAATATTTTTGTTTGACTTTTTCCATCATATGTACTTTTTAAACAGATTTTTGGAACAAAGAAAACTCAGATTGTGAAAATAGTTCTTTTCACCTCTCTTGCTGCTTTGTGCTAAAACTGAATGACCTGCAGTCAGTAAATGTTGGCCTATTTGACCAATACTTCCGAATTACTGGTGAGTACATGTTGTGCTTTGTTTTTCCAGTCCTATTTTGTTTTAGTCTTCTGTTAGATGGATTTCTGTCTTTATTAGTGAGATGGAAGAGTGTATTATTTTATTGCTTCTTTTCCTTGAATCCCTATAGAGCTATAGTTGAATTGCAAGTGTACATCATATTTTAAATGAAGGAGAATTATATTATGTATTTTTGAAGGGATTTGTAAAGATTCTGTTGTTTGTTTCAGGGATTTGAAAGGTTTCTGAATAATGATGCAAGTTTTCAGGGGAAACAGTCCTTGCAGGAAACCTTTTCTGGTGACAGTTGCATGTTGTTTCAAGAAATGGTACTGCCATGTACAGATTTGTGAGTGGATTATATTTTGTGTTCTCTTCAGGGCATTCTGCAGATCACATAGTCACCTGCCTGACAAGGGACAGTTACAACACTCACACCTTCATCCAGCAGCTTATGGCAGTTCTGTCTTTGCTTGCACGCACACCTTCACCTGAACCAGTAGATAAAGACTTCTACTCTGAATTTGGGAGTAAAAACACAGGTCAGTGGTCATTTCTACTTGTCATGAGTTACTTAGGCATCATTCTTCAGGCTTCATCTGAACTGTACTGATCAAAAGTGGAAAAACTTAAAAGTGGGGATTTTGTTTGTGTTCAGTGATCTGATAATGCTTTCAGTGAGTTTGGAACTGGGGAGTGGGAAGGAGGCAGAGGAGGTCAGTTGATATGGAGGTGAATAATCTCTGATATGAGAATGCAGCTGTATTTCCTTTAACTTCTGCCATCCCCTGAACTAATCGTGTGGTTAGAAATTTGCAGAAAAGTATGTTGGTAATGCAAGAAAGACTCCAGTAGAGATCTGTCTTCAAATAAAATTACTCCAATATGAGCAAAAGCATGTATGAATAGATACAAAAGCTGCATCCCTCCATCGCTCAAAGGTTGTTGCTTATCCTAATTCATTAAGTATCATGTAGTACTAAACAGAAATACAATAATGTATGTTTCTTGCAGGAAAAATGGAGAATTATGAACTGATTCACTCTAGCAGAGTAAAATTTATTTATCCAAATGAAGAGGAAATTGGGGACCTTGCTTTTCTAGTGGCAGAGAAGATGGATGGTTTGACTAATCTTCCGTCCCTCAACATCCTTCTGTATGTGTTGGCATTTCAAGTAAATCACGTTGAAGGATCTGCTCAAAACACTAGTTCACTTCAACCCAAGACACTTATACTGACCAGCTCTGATTTGTTCCTCTTTGATGAAGATTATATCAGTTACCCACTCCCTGAATTTGCTAAGGAACCACCAAAGAGAGATAAGTATCAGCTTACAGATGGAAGGCGGATCCGGGATTTAGACAGAGTACTTATGGGTTATCAGACATATCCACAGGCCCTTACATTTGTGTTTGATGATGTTCAGAATCAGGATCTGATGCAGAATCTAACACTGGATCACTTTGGAGAAACTGATAGTGTCCCCAGGGGAAATCCTAAACATGAAGGCAGCAAGAGCAGAGAGATCCAGTGGTATATTTTTATCCCAAGTGCAGAAAGCAGGGAGAAATTAATTTCATTGCTTGCAAGACAGTGGGAGATCCTGTGTGGTAGGGAACTGCCTTTGGAACTCACAGGGTAGTTACTGCACAGCCAAGTGATTTCGGTGTTTATTATAAGGTAAGGCACAGTGTTTAGGTAGATAGCACCCATCAAGTTCTCTTAGTTTCCATGAGGAGCTGACCTGGACTCCCTTGCTCCCTAGTGCAGTGAACATGTAATAGTACATAGAAATACTCTGAAGTGTTAACTGGGGACTGAACTTCTTGTACAGTCTATTTTTTATGCAATAGTATATAGTGAAAAAAATAAACCATGAGACATCCTGGGAAACTGTATGGACAAATTAAGGAGTCAACACTAGTTATACTGTCGTCTGGGGCTGTTAAGGTTTCCACTATTCTTCTGTATATATCAGTCTTGCTGTTCTATACAAATTCAAATGTGTAAATAAGGGTAGATGCTTGTGTATGTTCAAGTGCAATGTTCTTTGTATGAGAAGTATTTTGGGTATGCTGCTAATGCTTATTATTTAATGATCTTACAGTTTTACATATGTTTTTCTTTGAGGCCAAATGTAATTATTTGCTGCCAATCTTGAACTTCACAGTAAAATTCGAGCCGCAAGCAGGTAACAAATTTTCATACAAAATTATTTTAACAGGCATTCTTTTTCCTTACCCTACAATAAAAGAATTCCCTGTTAAAGATCCCCTCAGTATCATCCTGAAAGTGGAATTACCTAAACATGGGTATTTGAGCATTTTGTCAGCAAATAATGAATTTGTATCTCTGAACACAAAGTCTTTCTTTTGCCGATCTTGTGAATACAAATAAAGTGTAATTTGACAGTTTTCTCTTGGCCTTGTCTTTGTTCAAGTTTATATCTTGTGTTTGCAGGATACCATATGGCAGTTCAGCAGCACATATTATGTTCCTAGAGTGCATTGTGAAGTATGAAATATGCATCAAGATGAAAGAAGAAAATAGTTTATTCTACTGTAGCAAGGTTGTTAGTCCAGAAATACATCTGAGTCATGGAACCCGAGGATCTGCAGCTTCTGAACAGAATTGGAGGATTTATTTCATGTAATTTTGCTTCTCCTTTAGCTACTAGGGATTTGCCTTCCAAGCTGTCATCTTTCACTGGATGTTACTGTTCCCAACAAGTTTTAGCCTCCCCTACAACAGTAAAATCGCTACTCACTATTGCAAAGATGAATATTGAACAAGAATGTTCTGTACCCAGTGGGATTAAGAAGGGAAGAGCAGTTTTGATACTCTTGTGCCAGCTGATGCTGCATAAAACTTAAGCTCCTTAGAAAACATGTGGAGAAGTTTTGACTGAAAGAGACCTGGAGGTCCAACAGTCAACCTTAAAACAGGGCAAACTTTGATTGCTTGAGGCCTGCTCCAGACAAGTTAGGAGTTTTCTCCAGGAATGGCAAGTCCACAGTGGTGTTGGGAATTCGGTGGTTTCATGGATTGTTCTTTCCATGCTTTTGCATGAAAACAGAGCTTGGCTGTGTATTTTGGACTCCAGAAGTCAGGAATTCTGCAGTCAGTGCAAGGATGACAGAGGCCGCCAAAGCCAGATTGTATTGCAGGATGCAGTGGAGTTCCCTAAGCAAGGAAGGAGGTGAGGAGCATTACTTGCGTGCAGCTCTGCTCACAGATTAGCAGAGTTAATCTTAGACTGAGCTGGGGGAAATGGAATTTTCACGGACTTTAGAGCTCTTCTGTTCCCTGAAATCTCAAAGTTACTTATGTTCATTTAAGCTTAATTTCTCAATGAAGAATCCTAGAGATAATATAATTAAAAGAAAGCTTAGGTTTTCACTAGTTTGGTTTTTTTTAAGTAGTTCTGTTAGTCACTGTAAGGTAGCATGGCTGTGGCAACTTGCATAGTCTGATTTGCAGCAGCAGTTGAGAACTTACCAGATGAACAAGTCATTTACAGTGAGGTTTGTGGTTTTAAGTTGAATGCAAAGGGAATCTATAATGAGTCCTTAGGAACTGCCTGGGATTTGAGCCAACAAGAATAGATATCTCGGCCTCTCCTGTAGGGGCTACACTTGCCATTGCTTATGGACAAGTGAGCCCTGCTTCCATCTTATAAATAAGGCTTGTCCTGGGGGATGCCTTGTGCTTGAGGCAGACATGAGTTCTGTTTCTAAGCATCCTTTGTAAAACCCAACTGTTTAAATGTATTTTAATGGACTAATGAATATTGTAGAATCTTGTATTAGAATAAGAAATTATAATCCCCTGCTTGTTTGAGCAGGCAAGATCTCTTTTTCATACCTTGTTGCAGAAAAAAACACATCTGTGATTAAACTTGAATTTTTTTTAAGTCCACAGTTGTTTAAAACATTGAATCTGTCCCTTTGGATCAGATTATTAGTCCAGGAAACAGGTGTAATTCCTCTTTGAGATCTTGGTAAGCACCCGACACATTTGAAGATGAACAAAAAGTTCAAGATGTCCTGCAGTGTGTCTGGATTCTTCCATGGAGTGTCTTACCTGTGCTGCTCTCAGAGTTACAGAATCACAGAATGTGCTGAGCTGCAAGGGACCCCCAAGGATCATCGAGTCCAACTCTTAGCCCTGCATAGGCCCATCCCTCTCTGCCCATGTCAAAAGTCCCTCTTTAAAAAGCCCACTTTAAATACTGCAAGGCTGCAGTGAGGTCTCTCTGGAGCTGCCTGTTCTCTGAGCTGAACAAGCCAAACTCTCTCAGCCTGCCTGCATAGGAGAGGTGCTCGGTGTTAGAACCTGCTGGAGTCAGAGCTTTGTGGGTATGCATTTCTGTTCATTTAAGTGCAATGTTAAGCTGAAAAACTTTACCTGCTGTCACTCCTCAGTGCCAGCCTGTTGTCTCTATTGTCTAATTTTAATGTACTCTTCTGTTTCTAAATAGAGGGATTTATCTGAGCCAGTTCTTGAAAATGCCCCATCGTTCATCTTGAACTGCATAAAATGGCCGAAAATTGTTTCATTTCATGCAGATTTCTCAGAACTTGCCACAGTTTTTTACGGAAAATTCACCAGAATTGAAGTCACTTTGTAAGCAGCTGAGGTCACATAGAGCCATACTGGTTTCTTCCTCTCTTTTTGCAAGAGCACTACAAAGCCCTGCATGCATTTTTCCCTTTAGTAATCCTTTATACTCAAATCCTTTACAGCTTCCAATCCTTGTTCAACATTAAGGCAGTACCTGAGTAGCTCAAGTTCTGATCAGAGACATTCTGATCAGGTGGGCACACCCTTGTCAGGAAAATATCTCCTGAACTCTCCCAGATTTCCATAGTCTAGCTTTGCAACTGAGGTAGATATTTGCCACCCTAGGAAATCCCAGGCAATTATTTATGTTCAGTGTCATCTGCTAAGGATCTGGCCAAAGGTTTTAAAACTTCCCTTGTAGTACAATTTAAAAGTTGTAAATGAACCTCATTAGGAAGGAAAGTAAATGAGGTGCTGACCTGAGCTAAACTGTTTTCTTTGCAAGGAGAAATGGCACTGACCTCTATCCTGTCTGTCCTGTGTCCCTGCTCATGCTGCTTTTGCAGTATTCTCTGATCAGTCTGGCTGTAGATGTACTGCACAGGGATGTATTTCCATCAGCCCCTCCGCCTTGCCTTCCTGTTCCTGTCAGCTTTGATAAGGATGGATTTTTTTTTTATTTGAAGTAGCACAAAATGGTATTGCTACTTGCTTGAATGTCTCTGATCAAAAAGTTTACTTTTGTGGTACTAATCTTCAGACATACCAAACCTTAGACAGAGAAGCAGCAGCATGAGGAAAAGCATGAAGTTGTGGCTTGGAGCAGACTGCTGTTTCTTAATTCTAATGTAATATTGAATATCTCTGGGGAATTTACTGTCTGACTCTCCCAGTACAACCCCAGAGCACTGCTTAATACATGGGAAAGGTACAAAATTAAAACCAAGAGAAAGGAATATGTAGCTGTTTTTCCTTGCAGGAGAACATGTGAAGGAACTGGGAGAGTCAAGAAAGAAACAGCCCAGACTTACAGAATTTATGTGCTGGCATTGGTGCTGCTGCCCTCTGAGGTTTTGGACTAACAGGATGTGAGCAGCCATGACCATTTCTTCCTGAATCCCTGAATCACACGACAGCATTGTGCTCAGGGAGCCCTACCTGTCTGCTTGGAATTGGACCACTTGTATGTGCTCGTACGAGTGAGAAAGATAAACAGACCCCTATTAGCTGTGCAGTTCTTCCAGTGTTTTTGCTTTTATCAGCAAACTTTAAAATTCCTGTTCCTTCCAACTTGCCAAGAGTTTAAAAAAAAAAAAAGGAATATCATGTTCTTGTCTCTTCACCAGGACCCTGAGGAGTATATTGGGTAAGTGTGGTTCAGCTGGCCCTCTTCTTCCACACAAGCACTTCTGGCTTGGTCTGTTGAATCCTTTGCTAGTACCTCTTCAGACTCACAGCCTTCTTACGCGCTTACAATTCAGAGCAAAGGGACTTCATGTTCTTTCCCAGAGGAGTGGAACAAGAGTCCCATTCTCTGCCTGGATGTAACCAAATGGTGAGGTCCCACAAAAGCTGGGTGGCAAGGTGGACTGGCTGGTAAATCACTTGCCTTGGCTCTGTAGTTTCTGTAAAGATTGCTTAAACAAAAGATTTCAATAGCCGGAAATTGCCCAAGCTTGCCAGGGCTGCACAGACTTCACAGAGCAGGACTGGTGACCCAGCTTTTTAAAACACAGCATGTGACACAGGCAGGGAGGCTGGAAGGGTTTGTAGTTTTATCCTTTGCCTTTGTCCAGGGGTTTAGGAGGGGGTTCTTTTTGTCTTCCCATGGAATTGGTTGAGTAATTTTTGCCAGCAGCTTCTCAACTCCGCATGTTAATGTGTTCACAGAAAAAAATGCCAGATCTTAGATAAGTTCTTTAGAGTCCAACCTTTTATAAATGCATAGAGCAAAGAGACTGAGAGAGGGAAAAGTACTGAGCACTGCTGCTTGCCACAGTCTGCTGGTGACTGGGGAGACTCAGCCCATAAAGTAAATGATTAGTGTTTCATAGAAGCAGTCAGTGTCAGGGCCAGAATTTAAAGATGATGTTTCTGAGGCTTCCACTGCTAAACCAGCCACCTTCTGCCCTGTGGGCAGCAGGCACTTGACTGATAAATCAGCCTCCGTGCTTTCCAAAACAAATGAATGCCCATGTGCTAAACCTCACAGATAAACACACTGACAGACAGTCGACAACTCCTACTGCATGTTTTCAAATTGGATTTGCAGAATCCTGTTTCAATCAAATATCGACTAGGACGTGAATGAGACCCTTTTACCCTGCTTGCACTAGGCTACTTGTGGGCTCTGTCATCAGATCTTTACAAGCCTTGTCTATAAATTTTCCCTTTGATGAAGAGTTTTCTTCCCCTGGGTTTTCCTGTCTCACATATTCCTTTAATTGCTAGTGACATAACAAGTCCCATGGTTTTATTCTTAATGGACTACTGTGTATTTCCTCTGTAAATTCTGGATGGTTTAGAAAGAATCAGATGTTGAGCTTTCTGACAGATCTCGGGATTTTGCTTTGGGAGACTTTAGGGGTTTGAAGTATTTTTCCAGTTGCCTGTGTGTATTAGCTGCTGTCATATAGAAAGGACTGAGGGAACTGATGTTTTTATTTATTGACAGAGTGTTGGACAAAACAGTGGAATCAAAATATCGATCCAATGCATTCTGCCTCTAAGGCATGAAGTTTTTATTGATGTCATCCATGACAGAATCCATTTATCTGCCTAGGAGGAATTGTTTTATCAGAAAAGAATGGGGACAGTGTAAGTGGAACAGTAACTTGTGTTTGTTTAGCTCAGTTTTGCCCCCTGTGCTCTTTCTATGCTGGTGTTGCCATCTTTGGTGGCACTGCCAACTGAACTGCCCCTGCGAGCGCATTGGCATCTTTCCACTGTGCATTAGTAATGGCTGGGCCACCCTTGGTGGTTGGTGCTTCACTACCTTACTGATTTCCAGAACCATGAAGATCCAAAGTTGGTGCAGATTTTGGTGTTCTGGGTCCAGCACCAGTGATCAGCAAAGTTTCCGTTCTCTCAGAGCAGCTCATATACAGTGGCTGAAACGCTTGGTCAGGAAAGCAGCTTCTGATGATGGATGACCTTTTGATTTTTCAGTTTTTGCTCTGCTGCTGTACAATGGTGCTACTCGGTCTTTGCATTTTTAACCTGTGTATTGCTGTTGTAATTCTTGCCTTTAATTGAGGGGAGGTCAGATTAGGAATTTGGCTGCGAACCTTTTGATGTTGCTGTGAATCTGATTTATTTAATTCAGACAGGAATGTCACTAAGCCTTTCTCTCCCTTCCCTTACTAATTCCCTTGCAGTAGGTCAGATACAGTGATGATAAACAGCAGTGGAAAGCCTCAGAATCAGTCTTTGTGTGTCCTTTTTCCCCAGTACCATTTTCAGTGTTGAGCCATTTAGAAAACTGTCTGAAGACTTCTTGAAGGAGCCAATGCCTCTTCAAGTGCCTCAGGATAAGCTGTTTCCACCTCAAAAGCTTATCAGCTATGTGTGGATGCTAGCAACTTAATCCCTATGTCACACAGCCAGCTCTTGGAAAAACCATCAACAGGAATCCTTCTAGACTGTAGAGTGGGTGCCTAAAGAACAGCATGGAGCAGAGAAGCAGCCTCATTCCTTTGTTTCCGTGGCCAGTCCAGTGCCATGACTGGAGGCAAAGAAGTCACTGTACAGTTTCCATGCTGATGGCCCCCTCCAGAAGTGTCCCCACTGTCCATTTGTGACTTTGCCGTGCCACCACAACTGGTCTGAGCTATGAAGCCACTGCCTCATTTTGGAGATCTGCAGGTACCCAATGATTTCCAGGGCTGTGCAACCCTCTGACCTTGTCAGTGGCATCAGTTGGGCAGCGACAGGCCCAGGGGCCAGAATTGCCCTGTAGCAGGACGAGGGGGGCTGAGTCCTCGGGTTGAGCTGTGGGCTGGTACTTCTCACATGGGTTGCAGTGGATGGTTGTGTGCCTTATCTGCTTCCTGTTAGCGCAGGATATATAATAGGGCTGGCTCTTCATCATGCTAGCTCTGCCTGTAGGATGAAGGAAGAAGGAAAGCACAACTGACAACACTAGTAAGTACAGGGGTTCTTATGTGTCAGCATGTGTGTCTTTGTGTGTGTGCAGGGGCAAAAAAATATTAATGCTCTCGTTATTTATGTAAACACAGTAAAGCTCCCTGTCCTGGTTTCGTTTAGGCACCTTCATATACTATTAATGGCTTGAAACTGAGCAGGTCCCTCGTTGCTCAGTAGGATTTGTTGTTCCCAGAAGGAGTCCTTAGACTGCTCAGCATAATGGGCTCTCCTGGTAGTGTAGGGAGACAAAGACCATGTAAAATCTGTTGATAATCAGTTATTGGTTCTTTGTAATGTTCAAAAAGAGAATATGTATTGCAGACTGTACCTCAGGTTAGCATGTTTTTTTTTTTTTTACTCTGTCTTGGGACTTTCCTATTCTGAATGCTATGGAAGTGCTCCTTGGATTCATCAAGCTGTCAGCAGAGTGTATGGACAATTGTATATTTTGCCATCGCTGCCATAGCACCTTCAAAATGCAATGCTTTTCATGCTGAGAAACTCAAATATTTTAAATAAATACCAAAGCCTCCCCAGGGTGCTTGATTGATGGACACAATGTGCTTCATTATTGCTCTGAAGTGCAGTCTGTCACTCGTGTTGCTTTGTTCATGCAGACTTTGGGATAGGCAGTGGTCAGCTCTACCTTCTCTTTGAGGTGTTGTGGACATATTTAACACCAGTGGTAAAAGGAAGTTAACTTACCCTTCATGAATTCATGGTATTTAAGTTTGCCCATTGGATTTGCCTTCTGTTAAGCACACAGTTAACCTCTTTTCATTCCAATTAGTTGAAAACTAAGGATTTCCTTCCTTCTGTTTTGAACTGATATGTAAGAGGAAATCCGTAGATGTTCCTGTTTTGAGTAAACCTTTTACTAAGGAGTCCTACTCGTGCATTTAAAAAAAGAATAGAAAGAAAGAAAAGGTTATGTTGATTCAGACATAACGCTAGAGGTAGATCCATTTCTGAAGGCTTTGCAGCCAAAAAGCACAGTGCAAAAATGCTCTCTCCTTGTTTGCTTTTAACCTCTGGTTTGTCTTGGATCTGATTCTTAGTAGGCGGTGTTATCTTACAGAAATTACAGCCGCTATCACCACCCCTTTTGTGTAAAGGGTCCTGCCTGTAAAAGCACGAAAATGCATCCTCCTGGACTGCTGTTTCTCTTCTTAGCAGCATGCTTCACTCCCCCAGCTGACTGCCAGAGCCAGAAGGTAAGTCTGTGAGTCTTTGTTTAAATGTTCATTGAACTGTTCTTCATATTTGAGTGGTTGCATGTTAGGAAATTATCCTCCCCAAAACTCCTTTTCTCATTTACGTTTACTCAGATGCAGAGTAACATCCAAAAAACTTTGGGGCTGTAAGGTTTTTTCCTTGTTATGTGCGTAGTCCAAACTGAGGAACTAAAAATAAGTTGAAGGGAGCTGCTTGAATTTTAGATTGAATTAAATTTGTGTCTCTGTTCGGCATTGAACTCAAAAGTGGCAATGTCAGAGGAATACACTCAACATCCTTGTCTTCCGCTAGCTTCAGGACGTGGGATGAGAGCTTAGCATCCGTCAGGAGAGGTCCATAAGTTTCCCAGGAGTAGTTAATTTTTAAAAAAAGTTTTACTATCGCATCAGTTTGTTGCTTTGCAACAGGGTAAATACCTTTGTTTCAAGTACGTTTCCCAACAGCTCCCCTGTAAGGCTTATGGAACACTTTCCATTTTGTGTCAGTTTTGTTGATTTTCTTTCAATTCTTCAGTCTCTGCTCTTGTGTTTAGCAGCAACATTTAGGAGAACATGTGATGCCTTTGTAGATCTGTTCTGCAGGCTCCATGGTGAAGCAGTCCAGTTCCTGCAGGCTGGAATTCACACTATTTCACCCTGTATTGTCTTCTGACATCACCTTTCTTGTGCCCTGCTGTTGGAGGAGTGAACTGGCCTGAAAAGCAGAAGTTGTGGGGCACATTTGGAAATGTTATTCCCTGGGGATCCAAGCTATGGAAAGGTTGTCTTGTCTTGTCTTGAATGACAAAGCAGGGCCTTGTGGGGAATGGACGGACCTGTGAGTCTTACAGGCTTGATTTAGAAAAAGCCAGAGCACTGGAAAGATGTATCAGGGTGTATTCGGGTGGAAGCTTTTGTACAGACCATGTCATAAAAGGGCCATAAATGACTACAGGGAAGGCTTGTAGGATCATTAAGGTGACTTGAGCACAAATATGAAGTGTCTCTCTGCTGATGGATCTTGTTTGTCTGGAGGCGTGCGTTCCAGAATAGTTGTGTTAGAGATATGAGCTCACATCTTCAGCTGGTGTAAGTGGAAATTTAGGTCTCTGCTTTGAGACGCTGTGTTGATTTCTGTAGTCACTGAGGTGTCTGGCTTGGCATCAAACAGTTATATTTATCAGGTAGTTAGTACCCACTTACAGAGAAGAGAAACCTTTTGAATCACCTCTGGAGCAATTTATGTCATCCAGGAAAAATTACTCCCTTTTAGATTATTTTTTCCCCAAAATGTTCCCTCTCCTTGGAGATAGAGAAGAAACATTTGAAAGGTTAAAATGTAAGGTAAGGAAAGATAAGGTCTAATGAACCTTTCTCTGGTAGTTTAGGATAGCCTATTGGTCTGATTGCAATAGAAGTGCTGTGATTCCACTAAAGGCCTCCATTGGCCTGCCAGGGCCATCAAGAGAGAAAAGAGAGATTTTGTGCTACCTGTTTTTTGGTGATGTTGCCTCAGGACTCTGACTTACTTGATGGTTCAAACGTGACAGTGAATCTGTTAGCCTAATTTGGTTTTTTTATACCTCTCACTATGGGCTGGGGGAGATGCAGCAGTTGTGAGAACCATGAAAGCCTTTCTTCTGGGAGGAAGCCAATCCCAGGCTGTGCTGGAGGAGGAATGGAGGCAAGTGGTCTCAGCATCCCTGTGCTTCCAGTGCTCTGCAACTGAGATGGTGAGAAACACCCAGGGCAACAGCAGATCTGTGTGACATGATCTCTGAACTTGATTGTTCATCCTCGTGCTGAAAACTGTCTT
Source organism: Grallaria varia (assembly GCA_013396735.1). Taxonomy (NCBI): domain Eukaryota; kingdom Metazoa; phylum Chordata; class Aves; order Passeriformes; family Formicariidae; genus Grallaria; species Grallaria varia. Next base: position 189,084 of record VWZG01006900.1, read on the forward strand.
CCTTAAACAAGTGTGCAGAGTTGTTGTGCCCAGGAGCTGCTGGTCTGTTCAGCTGAAGTGTTACTGAGAACTTCTTGGGGAGGTACTTGACTATAATGACTCAAGCATGTGTCTGTAGCTCTGTTTTGTAAAGGACAAGTGCACTGGAAACTTGGTGATTCATTAAATAATGACTATTTCCAGAACTGGCTCCCAGGATTGTTGGAGCCAAACGCTGACATTCAAATGTGTTTTTCTTTCTTCCTTGAGATTTTACCGTGCAGAAGGATTTGTGTTATGGTTTGGGAGGAAAAGATAAAGGGTGAAAATGAGGGGAATTGCGAAATACTTCCCAGCTTATTCATTTGAGGTGGAATAAGAGAAATGAGCACTTGAGAAGTAAGGGACATCTGTTCAGAGAGGAGGGAAGGAAACACTGCAGCATCCAGAGGCTCCCATGTGTCTTAGCTGAGCACAGAGGACAGTGGCTGCTCTTGCACAAGCGTTTGAGTGCAGGGAGCGAGCACAGCCCAGCCTGGAAGACAGAGCTCAGTGTGGACAGAGGCACCCTGGCTCTTAACTTCTTTCAGCTACGGTTGGATGTCTCCTGCTTTAAAAGCCTCCTTTAATTCTGGAGATATTTGAGAGCATCAGCCTTCCTTTTCTGTTCCTTTATACCCAAAGTGTGGTACAGTCAAGGCTCACAACATCACCTGCTCAGAGCAGTGACTGTCACCAGGCAGCACTGCTACATCACAGGGGCAGACTGGCTGCTTCTTTTCCAGCCTCCTCACACTTGGAAACAGCGGTCACAGATGAGCCCAAGGGAGAAGTGCATCATTGTTTTCCATGAGACTGTGCCCCAGGGGCCACCTCTGACTCAAACTTTTGTCTATTTTTCATCTTCTCCGAAATTTGAATATCCAGACTGTTGCATTTATGCCCCTTGATTCCCTCTTCTGCTTTCCTAAGGAGCAAAGCTCTCCAGAAAATGACTGCTTCATCAGTTCTGTCACTCAAATAAGAAGGGAAATATTTTTTTTTTAATTCTTTTCCACTCAGCTGTTTTCTTCCTCTTTCCTCCTGCATGTTGCTGCTGACACAAGCATATTTCTTTATAAAAAGGGGAAGGTCTTACTGGAAAGCTGCCTAAAACTTATGAAGTGTCCCAGTAGGGTAGGGAGGATTCCATAATAACTGTCTAGTCTTAGAGACCTTCAAGTAATTAAACATGCCAACAGGGAGGAGTGACAGCCATTCACCTCTCCCACTGTCCACCTCCATTTGAAAATGGAGCCACACTGATGGAGGAAAGAGAAAGAAAATTGAATAATGTGTGAATAATGGGGTCTTCCTCTACCACTGTGACAGAGAACACATTTCATCCCCAAATGTGTCTGGTGCCTGAAAGTACAGACTAAATAGAAGGCTGGAGAATTTTAACTTAGGGTTTTGTGCTCTGCTGTTTATGTGGTCTTTTTCATGCAGGTAGGGTGGCTCAGAGACCTGGCAAAGGTTTGTGGGGTAATTCTATCTCACAGGAAGGCATCCAGCTGTGTTTCTTCCTTGGGCATCTTCCCATTCCTCTTTCCAAGGCATTGTCTCAGAGAAGGTTAAAGATGGCATTTGTTGGGACTATAAAGATGGGACATGTACTGGTCTGTGGGGTCTGTGTGCCTGGTTTCACCTGGCTCCTTTCATCATCCTTTCAGCTTTAATCTGGAGTCCTAATTGATACTTCAATCAGCTGGTTGGATGGACTTCTTCCCTACCCCACCAATGGCACAGCTGATCCTTAGAGTCAGAGTATTCCAGAGGCAGCACCTCGTTTATTCATCCGTATTGTTTGTCTTCTCTATTTTGCTCCATGAAAAATTGGAAATCTCCACTGACTCCTCCATGTGCCAGTGAGGTGGGAACATAAGGAACAGCAAAGCTGTTTTCTGCTGGATAACATTACTAAAACTGGTGCTCACAAGACATGGGCAGGTGGATTTGGTGGATCTCAGATTGGTTTTGAGCTGTTTATAATGCAAGGTAGTCCTTCACATTAACAGGTGCCTCGGGGATTCTGCTCGACAACTCCAGTTCAGAGGGAACGTGGATATGAGTCAGGAAATGTTCCAGGGACATGTCCCTGTGGAGCTGGGACACGAGGGTTATCTCTCAGGAGGTTTTCCTGACAGGGTCTGCTGGCTATCATCTTGGGAGGGCCTTCCTGAGCTGGTGATAACTGATGGGAAGCCATGGGCTTCCTCCCTTGCCTTGGGGCAAATGTATGCATTTGGGCTTCAATTCAGAGGAAGCAAAGCTGAGATTACTGATGGCAATCCAAAACAAGGAGTTCTGGGCACAGTTCTACTGCTTTAACAGCGTTTTTCAGGATTAGCCTAAAAAATCCTAGATCAAGGCCTCCTCCCAAAATTTGATCTAATGTTTTTATTTTTAGAAAATACAATGCCTGAGGTGAGTTGTGTGGGCTTTTTCCAGCCAATGACCTTTTGGGACATACACAGCTTATGCCTCCCAGCTTTTCTCTGTCATCATCAGTGGCAAATACCATCTTTTTTAAAACTTAGCAATGAGATTTCCATGCAGTTGCTTGACTCCAGGAGTTTAGAAATTCAAGGACACGCTTTTGGAGTAAAATCACAAGTTTTAGTGATGGGTCAGCATATGATTATCATCATTCATCCTGAGGCTGTACCTTTGTCATCTGCTTTGGCTGTGTTTCAATTGGAGGATCAAGGCTGTACAGGGATACATAAAACCCATGTGAGGAAACCGGAGCCCCTAAAATTATTGTGGTTGGGTGGAAGGGCTTGTGCTGAATTTATCAGCCCTGCTATTTATCCAAGTCTCCTGCCTGATATTCCTGCCAGTGTTTATGGAGTCCTCCTCACCTAAGGTCAGAGCATCAAAGTGTTCAGAGAGGTGCAGAGTGCTTTTCATCCACCCCCCTGCACCTTCTTGAAGACAATTGCCATGAGAAATATTTATGTGAGCAGTTCCTGGCTCTGGGAAATAGACTGAACTAACTCATTCGGTTCTTCAGACCTATGGAACAGCAATGAACTGTAATGATCATATCAATAGCATGGAAAAGAGAAATTCTGTGTTGCCTTTTAATTCTGGCAAGGATTATTAATTTGGGGCTTGTCCTCACGTACCGCTACCACTTGTTTGTAAAGGATCAGCTGAAATTAGCAGTGCACAGTTATGATTATTTTAGAAATGGTTAGAATTTTTGCTGTGGGGCGTAGGGGAAAGATAAGATAGCTGTGACCTGCCCTGCTGCCTTCTAGCTGAGATCCAAGCACGCAGCAGCATAGGATGATGGTTTAGCCCATGGGAGTGTGCGGTACCTCCCAGCAGCTGCACTGGCCACTGCCCTCCCCAGTGGTATCTAAAGAATGGTGTGAATTGATAAAGATATTACAAGTTGGCAAGGTGAGTGGCTGGGATAACAGTTTAATTCTGGGCTTGTTTCCATTCTGTTTTTTCTTTTTAAGTTAAAATCCATGCGATGCAATGTCAAGACGATGTTTACCTTGAATACAGCGTGTACTGCCTGTGCCGCAGCACATAAAATAATGTGTCCAAGAGGCTGGTTAAAGACCACCCAAGGATTGGGGGTGAAAGACTGCAGGTAAGGCTTATTTTCCTCACTGTGTTAAGCTTTTGGTGCAGCTCGGCTATGCAAGGAGTAGCGTGTGCCTTCAGGAGAACACACTCATAGTTTTGAGCCCTAAAAATCCAACCAATTTTGATTTCAGATGCAGAAAAATGGGTTTACTAACCCCATTGTTGCTGCTTTTGTCTCCTTGCAAATCCCACAGACTTTTTGCTGAACATAAGGTTCTATATACACAATTAAAAAATCTCATTACAATTACCTCTAACTTGCCCTAAAGAACCTGAGTTTGAAAATCCTGCTGTAGCAACTTAACAGAGGTCTGTCTAGCACAGAAGCCTATTTCAGACCCAGAACTCCTTGGTGGCTTATTAGGAAAATTATATAATGATAGTTTCCCTTGTATATCCTCCCAGCTTCCAGCAATAATCCTCTGAACTTTTTACCTTCCTAGTTCACTTTATGACAATTGCTTGTTCATGTGTTCCTTGCTCTTATTCTGTTGAGCTTGGCTGTAATAGGAAAAGGATGAAAGAAAACTGAATTTACTAGGAAGCTTTTGAAAAATGAAACACTATAGATTATTGTTTGTGTACGTATTCAGTAGTGAATGTTAACTGTTCATATATAGCTCCATTGTGTGCTTTCTGCGATTATTCTGTCAAAACACTTCAAAAACAGTGGTGGCAGTTTTGCAGTTTGTAGCAGTTTTTGCACACGCACAGGAGTCAGATTGAAGCCAAAGTGGCAATGCTATTGAGACAATTTCCAAGTTCCTTTTGGGAAGGATGTTGTGCTAAAAATAAAATGAAATGTAAGAATAATGTGAGTGTATGCATCTTTTCTGAGTGTTATCTGCTCTTGTGGTGGTTGTTGGCCAGACCCAAGAATAGTTCTGTGCTGTGTACATGCAGAACAAGAGGCACTGCCACCGAGGACCCCCACTGTGTGGAGAGGGGAGGGATGAAGGGTTGAAAAGAGGATGCTTCTTTGAGGGATTTAAGGATTTTTCTCCAAGACTGAATAGAGAATCTGTGAATAATACGGCTACTAAATCCAAAACTATGGCATTTCAATCTGTAATGTTTAGTAAAAGGCAGAAAGGGACATGTCCTGCAAGGAGATTTTGCTCTTTCAAGGTTATTTTAGGTGTGAAGTTGAATGTTGATTCACTCTGGAGATCCTAACATTGTGTCTATGTTGTCTAATCCTCCAACATCCAAGGATTCCACCCTGATGCAAGGTCCTGTTTGTGCCCAGTCCCTGAGTGATTCTTGTAACCAATCTTTGAGGCTCAGTCCAAAGGGCATCCTTAGAGGAGACATAACCAGAGTGCAACCTCTTGTGTTGCTGCATGGCAGAGGGGATGAGGGCCCTTCCTCCCCTTCAGAGCTCAGTGCACTGCAGTGGGATTGCTTAGAAAAACCCTTCAACAGGCCTGTGCTAGGTTTGTGCTGTAATCATGAATCTTGGATTGTTCTTTTTAAGATACTCTGTCAAGTTAGGAGAAAATACCCTTTCCCTGCCAGGGTGCCATCACGTGTGTAAGAAGGAAATTGAGGAGAAAAAGTGCTGTCCAGGATTCTGGGGTACAGAGTGCTATGGTAAGTTTTTCAGTTTTTTACAACATTCTCTAGCTATTGAAGAAGTCAAACTAGCTTTAATAGGAGGCATTAAACACACAAATACACAGATTTTCATTATTCCTTGGACACTCACAAGGTCTCCATTATCTGTCTGGGAAGTTCAGCATATAATCTCTTTGCTCCAGATGAGTTGAATCCTCTTACATTTAACACATAACATAACCTCTTGTGGTGGAACTTCCTTTTGTCTCTTCTTTAAAAATAAACTTTTGGAAAGGGATGTTTTTGTTCCTCTTTAACGAAGTTTCCAAAGGAAGAGGAAGATCTTTCTGATGTGCCTCCAGTCTGCAGCACGTGTGCCACGTGTGCTGCTGTACAGTCTGGAGTTAGTCGGCCATTCAGGCACAGAACATATCCATCCCAAAGTTCCCACTCAGGTTTATGCCAAGTAAGGAGAATTCGTTTAGTCTTGTCTCAAAAACCCAAAAAGCAAGAACTACTTATCTGAACATTTTTCATGTGATTGACTACTGGAATATGGAAAGACACTGCAGAAAAGGGGAGATTGTTTGAGTGCTTGAGCCTGTCCTCACACAAAGTGCTTTGAATAAGCAACTGGTTTCATCAGAGGAATCACATGCCTGAAATTATCAGAAATAGTCCCCAGAATTTGGAGGTACCCCTCTCCAAAGATGTGTGGACCATGTTTTTCTGGGCACACTTACAACTCTTCCTGAGGTCAGGGGGAGCTGGAAATGCTCAGTATCTTTGCAAAGCAGGCTCCTGTCCATCCTGAGTTTCAGAACTGCCTGTTTGAGATGTTTGATACTGCCTCTCACTCAGGCAAGCAATGGCTCAACCTCAAAAATGCTTCAGTGCCTTTGTTGAAATTTAGTTATTTATGGCCTGTTGGGACTTTTCCTTAGACTTTTAATAGAAGGCTTTTCTTAGCAGCCCAACTGCTCCTTGGTGCCACTCCTGACCCCATCTACCAGCTCCAGGCTGGTGTGCTGGATTATTTGCTGGTGAAGAGGCTGTTGCCTTTGTACAACTGGACTAGCTGGGGGAGGAGGAGATGGAGAGGTGCTGGTGGTTCAATCTAATCTTGCCTGGCCTGTCTCTTACCTGCCAGAGTGTCCAGGTGGCTCTGAAAATCCCTGCAGTGGCCATGGGACGTGCTTGGATGGGATGCAGCAAAATGGGACCTGCATCTGCAAGGTCAGTGCATGATTTATACTGAGGGTGATGTGTTTTTTCAGAGGGATTGTACAGTGTCTGTGCACATGCTCTGGGTGAAAGCTGCCCTTCTGCCTGGGAGGTCAGCAGCAGCTTCTTTCATTCCAGCATCAGTGTCTGTGGTTTTCCTGAAGGATTGTTGTGGTCTACAATAGCACTAAGGCACTGTTGGTAGGGAGATGGAGTTGGGAAGAGTCTTCAGGGAGAAATGAAAAAAGAGCTGCATGAATTTAACTCCCTGATCAGTTCAAATAATCGATATCTGTCTGTGGCTGCAAGAAGCCATGAAACACTTGGCTCACCTTTTCCAGATTTGGATGATATACTTCCCACATTAATCAGTCCTGGACTTTGGAAGGCAGAGTCTGCCTCTTTCAGGAAAAGCAGGAGAGACCAGAAAGAGAATTTAGGACCAATTTTTTTTTCTCTTTCCAGACTTAATACAACAGAAGCACAAACAATCCCTGCACATTTGAGTTGTATAGTGCAGTGGTTTTAACATTTCTAGCTTAATGGATCAATGTCAGACTTGAAATTTTCTCTTTTGAACTGTATGTTTTTACAGCATCCTTAATTAATAGCTCAAATCCTACTTCTTGGACTCTTCTTTGAGAGAAGTTGATTTTGGATTTAACTCAAAGACACCTTAGATTAAATAAAGTATGTGCTGAAGGACCTCAAGCCCTGTAAGATCAATGTAAAAAGTCCCACTGGCATTAGTGAATTCCAGATTCCTTTTTCAGAGAGATGTCTGAAGCCAGCTGGTGCATTCCTGTCTGTCTCTAATCAGTTTCCTCAGTGGCCACCAGAATTTTGCTGGCATTTTCCATGCCTTCTGTGTGTCAGTTTACACAGTGATCTCCTTTGGCATGGGGGCTGGTTAGTACTGCTGGGGTGCTGAACAGACCAGTTTCTTCACTGTGTTGCTTCAGCTGTCACAGAAAATCAAAAATGTGGAGAGTCTTTGAACCGTAACAATGTGTGAAAAAATAGAGTGGTACAGAAAAGTAATACCTGGCACATTTTGGGGCCCTTCCAGGAGCAATACAGTGGGTTTGCCTGCCAGAATTGTCAAGATGAAAACCATTTTGGCCCAGACTGTCAGTCAGGTAAGAACAAGTACTTAAGTGAAACTTCCATAGAAATAACTGAAAGCAGGGAAGGAGGAGGGGGAGGTTGAGTGAGGGAGGGTTCTGAAGAGAAGGAGAGTGGCAGAGTGCTGTCAGTGTTCAGTAACAGGTGTCTGGGCATTTTGTGTTTGTGCTCTTCTCCACTGTCCCATTGGACAAATAATTCTCAGTTTTTCACTCAAACAGTCCATTTTTCCTATTGCAAATATCTCTCTCCCCTGATCAGGGCTATCCCAATTTCCTCTTTCTTTTTAGCCAGCCTGTTACCTACATCTGTGAAAAAACTCGCACTCAGTGCCCAACTGTTTTTTCAGACTCCTGTAACTGCCCCACTTGTCTCTCAGCTTCTTCCTTGTTGTCCTTCCTAAGAAATTATTACACACAGTGCTGCTTTTCATGTGTGGGAATTGATCTCTGAGCAGTGCAACCTGGCTGTTAAAGGAGCCTTTTTTGTCCAGCTCCCGGTTCCTTGTGACCACACAGGTGAGACAGGAATGATCTTGTTGGTTGTGCTCATGTGTTAAAACACAGTCCTGAAAAGCTGGTCTAAGTCTTGCATTCTGAGCTGCATTTGCAGGGCAGTACCCAGGACATGCAGTTTTTACCTCCTCAAAGCTCTCACTGGCATGGCCGCTTTTCGTACAGAGCTTCTTTTGGAGCAGATTATTGGTGGGAAATCAGGGTGCCAAGTCCCAGGAGAGCTGGCCAGTGTGTGCCTGGAGCTCCGTGCACTGCCTGGCTGCTGAAGGTCAGGTTTGTCTGGGCTTCCCTTGCAGTGTGTGACTGTGTGCATGGGGAGTGCCACAGCGGCGTCGCTGGGAACGGGAGCTGCACGTGCCACGGAGGCTACACAGGCCCCAGGTGTGACCAAGGTAAATACACTGGGAGCTGCAGAGGGGCTGCTAAAGTATCCTGTGCTATGGGACTGGGGGCCTGTGTCCCTAAAGGAACAGGGGAGGGCAATGAATAGGTTGGAAACGCAGAGGGAAGATGATCTGGTCAGAGGGAAGAACTGGCATCTGCTCCCCACTTTGTCACAGATGTACCATCCCTTTATGCCTCTGTTCTTTCTCTGGAAACCATCCAGATCCTTTCTTGTCTCAGCCTTGTGGGACCTGACTACTTGGGCTGCCAGGGATTTAATGCTGTCTGCACTGCTTACATCCTCTGCTTTTGTGCCAGCTTGGGGTTCCTCTGGAAACCACATTTGCTTTCATTTCCAGGTCTTCTGTAAGGTAAGTTGCATCTTCCATCAGTGCCCTACATCCTCAAAGGGACTCTCTCTCTTTGCTGTGTGATTGCAGAGCTGCCCCTTTGCAAGGGCGTGACATGTGAGCCCAACAGCCAGTGTGTGGTGAGAGAGGGGACAGCAGTGTGTGACTGCAAGCCGGGCTACAGAAAACTTGGGAGCACGTGCCAAGGTGAGAGACTTCTCTGTGACCCTGAATGGCCCCCTGTTTGGAAAAATAACTTTCTGCACTGGTGCCTGCAGATGAGTTTGATCACTGTGAATACAATGCCTACTTCCCTGAAGAGGCTTAAGAACCTGCTTTTTAAGGATCCTTTTAAGATGAAGGGCTAAGTTTTCAGCTCTCCTCTCACTTGGTCGTGAAAGCAAGAAGTGAATGAGAGTTGCAGGTTCCATCCAGCACTCACTTTTAAGTATGTACTAAATAACTGAGACAACGGGTTATTGATGGATCTGAACCAATTTAATTAATAAGGTGTGTAATTGGAGGAGTTCTTAACTGATTTCAAATTAAAGTTTGTGAATTGGTTTTCTTAAAAGAATGTCAATAAGATGCATTTGATCAGACAGTTGCAGATAGCTCTGTTTTCACTGGTGTTTTACTGACCAAACTGCCATTCCATATAGCCTCAGATATTATGGAAATTCAGAATTAATCCAAGTATGTATTAGTCTGTCACTCACCCTTCTGTTACTGAAGTAACATGAAAAATGTTTCGTCCAAATTCCTCAGATTAAAAAAACACAAATGTCTGCCGTCTGAAATGATTTTATTTCCCTGTGAAATTTTAGAAGTTTCATGGTACAAATTCTTTATACTCCATTCTTTCCAGGCCTTTTGCATTCTGCTGTGCTGCAGTAAGTGCTGTTCTGAAACCAGAAATTTGGTTATGCCCACCTCTCATTTCTTTAATTGCAGCTCAGGATCCCTGCTCTCCTTCTCCATGCTCCCCCTTCGCTGTATGTAAAGCCCTTGGATCACGAACATATCAATGTACCTGCAGAGAAGGATATCAAGGAGATGGGAAGATTTGCCAGCCCATAAACCCTTGTGTTGACAGCAATGGAGGCTGCCCAGAGAACTCCACAATTTGTGTCTACAGACGTCCAGGAGAGGTAAGAGCAACAGCAAAGGCCTGAAAAATGGCCTAGTGAGGAGTTCTTCAACTGAACTGGCGGTTTTGTTGGTCCAGTGTGCTCTCCTCGCCTCAGATTTTGCAAAGGCAAACCAGACAGCTCTTTTCCAGGGTAGCTTAGTGGGTCAAAGATGATGACTGCAGCTCTGTGACCACTGTGTTGCCTTCCCTTAGGCAACCTGTGCTTGCAAGCCGGGGATGAGTAGGAGAACTCCTTCGTCTGACTGTGCTGCATTTCCCAATGATTGCCGGCAGTACTTTTGCGACGTGACTTCCAAGTGTGAAATTAATTCTCAGGGGAATCCTAGGTAAGCCAGTTTAAAGACCACAAATAAAGAAGCTTCTTCTGCAGCTAGAGTGGAAACTGAGTTTGGATGAGCTGAACTTTGAAGAAACGGAGAGTGATCTGAGGAATATAGGCCAGAGTCGCCTTTTGAGAAGAACCTGTTTGTAAGAAACCTGTTGAAAGTAGAGTTTTACATCCATCATTGTGAATTTTGGCATGTGGGTCACAAGCTGCTTTAAATCTGGGGTAGTAAAGTCTTCTGTGATGTGAACTGGAGATGTAGTACCCCAAGTCAGTGGTAGTAGTAGGCTATTATCAGTTATAAACAGTCATTAAAGGGGAGGTATGTGACTTGTTTACTCATATTTGCCCACGTTTGCTTCTGAGGGATAAGTCTTTGTCGCTTCTCCCACTCAGGCCTAGAGCTGCAAACACCAGACCTCATTTAGTCCTTTGAAGCAAAACACTTAGAAATTGATGCCCCCTGAGGTGGGGAATATTGCTGGATATAGGACCATTTTTGCATAAAGGCGAGGACTGTGTGTGTTATTGAGAAAAGATGGAGATTCAGTGAGAGACTGAAGAGGGAAAGGGCAAACCCATCTCCCTAACATTCCCATCTCCAGTGCTGCTAAAACTTAGCATCCACCTGCTCACTCTGTGCTCCAGGCCTGGGCTGAAACATGAAAGTGGCTTCCCTTTCTGAAGTTCTGCTAGCACAGAGCAGGACACTGTGTTCAGCACAGTCCCTGCCTTACATATCTGTTCCCCAGCAGCTGGCACTTGGCCCTGGGAGGCTGGAGTGATGTCAGATCCCTCCCCTGTGTCACATGTCCCTGCATGGCTGAAGCAGAAAGGGCAGAGCTGATACTTGGACAGAGCCCAGACGGGAAAAAACATGGTTATAGGCCAGGGATCTTTGGTAGCGTCTGAGCAACGACTGGGAATCCGTGTGAATCAGGACAGAGATTTTCACATGTAAATGAGCTTTTCTGGAAAAGTCATTAGCCTGTCTGGGCCCCTCACTGAGTTGATGTAACTGGAGATACCTGATGTCCTTGAATTGGCACTTCTCACTGAAGCTAAGGGGTCACGTAGGAACTGTTTGCTAGATTGTCACTCAGCCCATGGGTTTTGTGGCTTTTTATGTATTACCTCAAATTTTCAGAGACTGGAATGACTGGGACTATCAAATTAGAAAGGTGTTGATAAATATATTGTGGATATTTGTACCCTGAACTATAGAGCAGACAATTCTTATGTTGGTTTTATCTGAGAAAGCATCTTCATTCTCTCTGAATGATGTCCAAATTTGCTTGCTCTGCAGAAGTGGGCATCTTTTTTCCAGAAGTTACTCAGCTCTTTCCAACATCCCTAGGAGTGTTCAAGGCCCGTTTGGATGGGGCTCTGAGCAACCTGTCTAATGGAAGGTGCCCCTGCCCAAGGCAGAGTGTTGGCATTAGATGATCTTTAAGGTTCCTTCCAGCCTGAAACATTCTATAATAGTATGATCTTAAAGCTGGGATTTGTCTTTCAAGCATAGGTGCTGACATGTTGTACTCATATTTGTTGAATGTGTTGCAAACTGGTTTATAATGGTTTCTTATGTTTCATTCTTGTCTTTTAGCTGTGTGTGTAAGGAAGGGGAGATTGGAGATGGGAGAAGCTGCTATAAAGATCTCTTGGGTGAGATAAATCAGCATAATTTGCGAGGAAGGTTTGCTAGGAAATTAAACGTCGCCAGGAAAATGTTTGGTAAATATACTTTGATTTTGTTTGGGGGGATGGAACAAACATGGGGACGGGAGTGTCAGAAAAGGCTGCTTTCAGCATAGTACATCTATTTCCCAGTGTATGATCCTGGGCTGCCAAATTAAACACCTCACATCTCTAAACTCATCTTACCAGTTCCGGACTGTGTATTTAGGAAACTGTGCAGTATTATGTGTTTTCCAGTCCTGGTGAAGGGCATACATATCTGCAGAGGAAGGAGAATGTGCCTTGGAGTTGTGTCTCAAACCCAATTGTATCAAGCCACCAATGTGCCTCCACCTGTAGTGTCTGTGCTGAAGGCTCAGCAATCTTTGAGCTGTCACTGAGTGTTCCAGTGGGGATGTGTGGGGCTGCTGTGCCTTGGGGTCCTCTGCTGAACAGAACATTTACTAAGCCCTTAAACAGCCTCCTTGTCAGCACACACGTGTGAGTGGCTTTGACAGAAATGAAAAGGCTCAATTCTGAGCAAAGAATTACTTTGCAAAGCATAAAAGACTCTTGAGTAGAGCCTGTGCACTGCAAGTGTGGGGAGTGATACCCACAAAGGTTAATTTTTGCCTTACTGTAATCCAAGGAAAGAATGAGAACCCTTTAGCTCTTGTCAAAGATTTTTCGTCCTCTGCCAGTCTATCTCCACTGCCTTGGCAGGAGCACAGAGATAGGCCTAAAAGCTCAGCTTGGCTTTTGTGCATACCCCTCCTCATAAATCAGTGTTGCCTACACTATGTTTTTGCATTTTCCATAATGATTTATGCTATGGACAACCACGTGAAGATCTCTGGGTTCCTGACTCCTGGGCTGGGGGACTTAATAATGACCTTTGTTGACGGGCCACTGATGATTGAGTGAAAACTGCCAGCTGTGGCTTCATAGCAGCTTCTTAAGAAGTATTTAGTGTCAATCAATACTGAGGAGATGCAAAAATTAGCTGTTGCAAGGGGAAGTCTTGGCTCAAGAATAAGGCAGTAAGCATGTGGGAACAAAATTATTATCAGTATTCTGCACATTTCAGCAGCGATTCAAAATGCACCGCAGTCACCAATCCTTCAGAAATCTTCTTGGCAAGTGCTTAAAACTCACAGCAACCAAGCTGGGCTGTGACAGAAGTACCAAACTCCCTCTGCTTCCTTGTGAATTAGTAGTTACTTGCATCAGGCTGGTAGTGTGTAGATTGAATTGTGCTGTTAACAAGAGGAATACTTATTGCTGTTGTTAAACCATACTCTAAGTAACTACTTCACATTGCCCCTCTTTTTACAGCTTCTGGTTGCTCCACGTTGCTGACTAAATACGGGCCCTTCACAGTCTTTGTACCATCCCTTCTTCCCATTCATGATAGAACAGAATTTAATGTAAGTTTTCTTGGTTTTGGTGAATTTTTGCTGTCTTGGGATTCTTTCCTCTCTGAGTTCTGCAACCTGTAAAAACTGATTGACATGAGAGAGGAACTTTGGCAGTCAGTATTTATAGAAACCGTCTCTTGGGAAAAGTTTTCATTGTCTGGTTAAGCTGCAACCTCACAGAGGATGTGTTACATCCCTCACATTATTTTAAAATTCCCTATCTCTCTCTTCAATACTGACAGAGTTTGTTTGGTTTTAATGTCAGGAAGTGGGAGTCTTTCCGGCTATTCTTCATTTAAAGCTCCAACCTCTTGTGTGTGACTATTGTCAAAGTGTTAGGTGGCTTTTCACTACCTGTAAATTCAGCAGATTAGACCACCTACATGGGCCAGCATAAACAAGGATTGTGTACGGGGAGCTTCAACAAGTTTTATAATCTGGACCATGCAAGGATAGTTTTTTAATTGTCCAAATCCAATAGGTTTCTGTCTGGGGGATTTCTCTGAAATCTCCTGCAGGTTAATCAGTCTCCCTGTGTTTGAAGGTGTACACAAACAGCAGCAGGAGTTTTGCCACAGTGCTCCTCCAGTGAACCAAAATGAAGAGGGAAGCTCAATCTTGTATGAATTTCTCTGTGTGTGTTAGCTGGGAGAAAGATAACATTATAGTAAATGAAGTTTTTGAAAGAACATGTCATTTATCTCCTCTGTGTGGTCCTTACTCCCCAAAGGATACCATTGCTGAGAGGTTGTGCAGAATGCACATTGTTCCTGGTCTGTACTTGGTAGAAGACATGATAAAAACCAAGACTATGTGGACCTTGTCAGGACACCGGCTAACATTCACGAGCCAGGTAAAGGGTCTCCTGAAGGCCTGTTCCTCTGCTTGCACATAGGACAGACTGGAGCTTGAGCAGTTTCCTGGATGCACTTTCCTGACCAGAAAACCTTTTTCTCTAATCAGCCTGCCTGTGATCAGAACAACAAACTCCTTTGTGGAGCCCAGAGCAAGGTGATTTAAGACCAGACACCCCAAGCAGCCACATCTCCTGTCTCACAGATAACCAATTAGCCAGAATTTGACTCGGGAATGGTCTTTGCATGGTCTGTCTATATATTCTGGGGAAGAGACCTTTCCCCTGTCCATTGGCAGCTACAATATCCGTGTAGCTGACACGGAAGAGGCAACAAAGTCTCTCTTCAGTGAGTTTCCTTAGAGTGTGTGCTTGGGCATAGCCACATGCTGAGTATTTTCTCTTCTAGTTTCTCTTTTCCCCTCTTCCTCTTTTAATTTTCTTAATCTTCCTGGCAGATAATTTGTCATCATTCTGTTCTGATATGAAAGGCGCTTTTTTTTTTTCCCCAATTGCCTCACATTTTCCAGTCTCCACTGGTCTCTCTCCATCCTGCACCTTTCCTGCATGCATGGTCACAGGTGGCCAAGGGAGAGGGCCATGTGTTTCCTCTCTGAGGATCCAGTCTTGGCCTTGAGGTCTGGGTCATGTGCCCAATATACATCAAAAGGACAAAGCACTATTTGGAGCCAGGGAATCTGAGCTTAGCTTGTCAGTGCTCTGTTTAAAATTCTTTCCTTTTGGTTTACTAGGGAGTCTTTTGATCTGGGAAGTCTGCCCTCCCCTTCCTTTGTCTCTGCCAGAGTCCTCGGTGATGTGAACTGAAGTTATGGGCAGGGAGGAGCAATTCAGAGAAATGCATGTGGGGAAATGAAAAGCACAGGGAAGCTGTGCTTGCCTGAACTTGGACCATGGCTGCAGCACCAATACTTGGATGTTTAGTTTGTGGGTTACCCTTGAACATCTTCACATGCCCAGCCTCAGTGCATGGCTGTATACAAAGGGGAAGGACCAGATCTGTGAATTGTAACTCAGTGAGCCTGACTGCTTTGGCTCTGGTATGAAGACTCCTGGTTGGCATCATGAGTCAGTAAAACATGTAGTTCCAGGATTGCCTCCGGATTCTGTGCCCTGCTGCCCAGGAGGAACTGTGGCTCTCTTGTACTGCCTTCTTGTACTGGGCAGGCTTGATGGCCCAGAGCTGGGATCAAGCATCGTTCACACTCAAACTTCATTCTAGAGCTGATTGTCCCAGATTAGGTTGGGGGTTTTTTGTTGGTTGGTTTTTTGTTTTTTTGTGGTGTTTGTTTTTTTTTTTTGGTGTTTTTTTTTTTCTACTAAGACTTGAAAGTACCCTCAAGATCAAAACGTTACCCCAAACTCCAGTAGAGTGGGATGTTTATTTTACACACAGGCCATCCCTTAAATTTACTCTTTCAAGAGTAAATCTGCTTGTGCCTTCACCTTGCTGACCAACAGGCAGAGAGCACTGATTTATAGATCTATCATGATACCACAGATACACCCCAAGAAAATAACCTTGTATTATTATCCAGACATACATCAAATCATTTCGGTACCAAGACCTGCCGGGGGAACTGTACAACATCTTGCAGTCAAACCTGCCAGCAGCCAATGGCATCATGCATGTTATTAACACCCTGAGGAAAACACCTGGCACTGACAACCTCAGAAATCCACAGGTATTTGTATTTCTTCTCTTTTATGGGAAACCAGAATAAACACTTAGGAAAAAAAGCAGTTTTCATCATTAACCTTTCAAATCAGGTAGTCTTTTTTTTTTTTAAAGGGAAAAGGTTGTTTATTTTTATTTCAGCTCCTGATAAGACCTATTTGGCACTATTAAAACACCATTAAAAGTAGCTAATAGCACTGCATAATCCAGATAAAGATCTTGCAGTGATGCTTTTACAGGGCTTGGATATGTAGAGTATTCTGCTTTTATGAGTGAGATCACTCTCTTCAAAGCAAATGAGCCCTTTTTTAGTTGTATCTTAGAAAATATGTATCTCATAGGTTAAATGCTAAGAGACATTTTCACATAAAAATCAATTTTTTAAGGTTTTCTTTAATTGGTCTGTACTGCATTTTGAAATTATATTCAAAAAGTTGTCCTTGCCTTCAAAATGTTTAAAATGGGGATGAATAATCATTAGATTTTGCATTCTGAGGTCATGTCTTGAGTTTAAGACACTGGGTTGGAGTTTCAGGGTCAAGTTCTGCTAAATGCTTTTCCCTGTTAGCTGGGAGAAGCTTTTGCTGTAACTACTGCATTGCTAAGCCTTTTATAAGCATTTTTATATTGTTTCTATATGCAGAAAGCAGGCCCTGTTACTTCCTACCTCCTTGCAAAGAAAAAATTACTCAGAGAATGACACAATCTCTTGGATTTGGTAAAATTTTGCACTTACTTTACACCATGGTAATTAATCTATAAAAACAGACTGTGGAATATTGTGTTGTATGTCGTGTGTTTAAAAAGCAGCTGGAGTTTAGAGTGTTAGTAGCTCCTGAAGTGCCCTGAAGATGATGTATCAGTTGTTCTGCTGTATTCATATGGATTTGACTGTGCCCATCTCTTTGAGGGTGATGGTCTCCTGCAGATCTTTACATGCAAAACACAAGGTGGGCATTCCAGTGTGTGCTCAGACCTCACTTCAGCCCCAGGCACGTTTTTCCTCTTTGTGTCTTCTCGCAGAAAACCATTGGTGAGATCCTTGCTTCCATGGAGATCTTCAGTAGATTTGAAACTATACTGGAGGTAAGCAAGTTTGTGTCTGGGAAGATGTGGCATCACTGCTGTACAAAACCTGCTGCTGCCTTGGGGGGGAATTTTGAACAAGTTTAAATACATCTCAGTGGTTTTCAATTGCTCTGCCTCTAGTGAGTTGCTTAGTGTTTCCTCTCCCTTCCTGAGGGATCCCCCTCACTAACCCTTGCTAGGTCCATGATGAGTTGTCTTCCTTTTTTTGCAGAACTGTGGCCTCCCTGCAATACTGGATGGACCAGGCCCCTTTACTGTGTTTGTACCCAGCAATGATGGTGTGGATAAGCTGAGAGATGGAAGGCTCATTTATCTTTTCACAGAGGTGAGAGCTCATAGTATTGTAAGATGCCCTGAGCTAAATGTGTTGCACTGGGCTGAGCTGGAATGACTTGTGCAGTGTATCTGGACATTGGTGAAAATTGTTCTTCCTGGAGATGGCTAAACCAGAAACTTTGGGGTTTCTGTAAAGCTCTGGGAGAGAAGTGGATGCTGATGAGAGAAATAATGGTTAGGCAGATTGCTTAAACCTGGTGCTTGGCTGCTTTCCTGGCTTTGGGTTAGGGGAAGCTGAAGGAACTTATTCACCAAGTGAATTCACAGCTATAGACATTGGCACTGTCAGTCATTGGTCAGAGGAAAATGTAGTTGCCTCCTACTTCTGAGCATTTAAGGGATAACTAATTCTGAGGTTGCCTTCTTTCCTCAGGGCATAAATAAGCTTCAGGAACTGGTGAAACATCACATCTACACTTCAGCAGCGGTAAGGCAGCAGCTCTAGCTCCAGATAATTGGGCTCCTTTAGACCAACACGGTATCAACTGTCTAGTTTGGCACAGAGGTCACAGTGTTGATGCCTTCAGCTGCTACTTCTTGGACTTCCCCTGGAGGAGCAGAGATGTGATTCGGGATCTGATGAAGCAAGAGGTTTATCAGGTTGCCAAAAGGGACAGCTGTGCTCTCCATCAAGAAACGCTGAAGTTTTCTGGTGTGGTGGTGCTCCTTAGTTGGATGGACTTTAAAATTACAATATTGGCCAGCAGATTTTCCTGCAGGACACAGAAATAACTTAGTTCTCAGAACTTCTTTCAGATCATTAAGTTTCTCAGTACAGAAGCTGCAGTTTACATTTTTTTTTCCTGTCCTTAGGCTTATTTATTAAGCCAAAATATGTTCTCTGTTGTGTTTCTGGCTGAACTTTCATTGTTTATTGAATATGTCCTGGAAAATCCCCTTATTAGTCTGACCCCACTTGCAGCTGTACTAATGAGACACACTTAGTGAGAGGTTACTTCAGCTGTTCTGGACTCCTACACAAAGCAAACCAAGGCAGCTGCCACCAGCACTGCTGTGTTTGTAGTACTGCAAGCAATTCCCACAAAGTCCTGGATGTCCCTCTGATCCATTGTTTGCTTTTAAGGTATTTCATGAAATGTAAATGTGAAGTCCCCCTGAGAAGTTTTTTAAGTGGCAGGAATTGTGGAAGAATTCTGAAAGCTGCACTGAAAAGACTCTGTTTTTCCCTGGTACCATCCCCTTGTGTTTTTGTTTCAGGTGACTGTAGAGAAACTGATTATGATGCCACAAATTGTTACTATGGCTAACCAGATACTTACCATCAACATCAGTGCAGATGTAAGTGTGAATCAAAACCCTTTTCTGCCAAACCCTGCTGTGCTAGGAGAAAGTCTGGATGTGATTCTGAGCAATGTGGTTTCAGCCCATCTCTGCTTCCTCCTCTGCTTAAAAAACTAGACTTAAATGAGGTCATTGAATTAGTTTGCTTCTTACCATCCAATCTGTGACTCCACTAAGAGGCTTAACCATTTGTGTGGTTGCCCTTGATACTGTGAGCCATCTGTTTCCTGCATTGGCTTTAAGTAGTTGATGCTGTCTAACAGACTAAAATTGTGTTTCTGCACCAGGGAAGAATTCTGATGGGTGAATCAGGGATCGCCTTAAACATGCGAGACATTGTGGCATCAAATGGTATTATTCATACCTTGGATGGGATCTTCATTCCTCCCTCAATAATTCCCATTTTGCCTCACAGATGCAATGAAGAGCAACATAAAATTGTGATGGTAAGTCAGTTTCTCCCATTCTCACACTGGTGCTTGCTGTGGGCCCCACACTCACCTGGAGGGACAAAAGCAGGCTGTGTGATTGCATTTGGGAATTGTATTCTCTCTGCCAGTTCCCCTAATGTGACCTTTGGCACTATCAGCACCATCCGTGTTCCTTCTGCTAGCACTTGGCACTGCTTTTCTGGTTATCAGCAGATGTTCCTCATAGGTTGTTTCCTTTTCCATGCACCTGTCCTTCCTTTGATTCTTGAGTACATTTGCCTTTTTCATGATCTTCTTCACACTAGAGTAGCTCACTCAGGTGGCAATGCTTTGTTCCCATCTCTATCAGCACTGGTGTCCTGTAGACTGGACAGGAACCTGACATTCAGTACAGGAGCTACAACTGTTGGTGTGATATTATCACATGGACAGTCTCATATACCTCGTTTGAGGTGGTTGCTCCCCAGTTGGATCATTGGTAGGTTACTGAAGAAAGAAAATAAGGCTCTGAATAGGCAAGGAGCTTGGAGAATGACTGTTAATCCCAAGGTGTCAGAGCTTCCACATAACTTCCTGATTCAGTCAGTCTTGCTGTAAGGATGCCTGGAGTGTTTTCCAGCCTAGCAACATGTGGTTGATAGACTCTCAGGGTGGAGACAGCCCCATGTTGCAGACATGTGCAAACATCTCCTCAAGACAAAAGAGTCCTTTTATTGAAGTGATAAACTTAGCCCATTTCAGAGTGTGAAACTCCTTCCTAGGTATATTTAAGATACATTTTGCGATGTTCTGGATGTATATACTGTGAGCAGTAGCTCTGTAGCATTCTTGTCATGGGGGAGGAGTTCCTTTGAGAAGTTTAAATTTTTGCCTCTTTTTTTCTTAACAGAGTTCTTGTGTGGATTGTGAGGCCCTCAACACCACTGTTTGCCCACCTGACAGCACGGAAATGGTAAATATTTGTGATTATTTAGGTAATTTCTTCTTTGAATGATGACATACAGTCACACTGATAGACAGTTTCTACTTTCATATTGAGAGCAGGAAAGGCAATCAACAGAGAGGCTTGTTAGAGGGTATGTACTCCCCACATATCCATGCTGTGTGAGCCTCAGGCAGAGCTTTCCTGCCCACATGCAGAGTCTGCCAGCTCCTCCAGAGTCCTAGGACCAAGCCTGACCCCACTAGTACCACCCTGTACTACCAATGCCTGTATTACAGCCAGAGAATGACAAGAAGCTTTCTGCACTGCATAGAGTGAGAAACAGTTTGTTCTTGGCCTGTGTTCCCAGTGGGTTCAGAGATGAGCAGGACTAGCTGAAGGTGGAGTAAGGAGGAGGCTGAGTGCTTGTGTTTGAGTTGTCCCATGCTGAGATAGGCAGAACAGCAAGTTCCAGGAAATCTCACTGTGAAGGCCAGACCCAAGATGTTGTTTGCGAAAGCCAGAGAGGTGTTCTCCACTGTTAGCTGTTGGGTGTCTTCTGACAGATCTGATCTTCAGGAGAACTTGCTAACACAGTCTCAAGCATGAATGCCTGGAGTAGAGCTCTGCAAAATCACTAGTTCTCATTTTCCTCCCTGACTGAGGCAGGTGAAGCAGGAATCATCTGGGGCCCAGTTCTGCCTGTGTCTAATTCCATGACAAGTCACTGATTATTTACAGCTCTTTCCACTCTCTCTTATTCTCTCTGTCTCACTTCCTTCCCTGTAAGTCTCACCTCACTTGTTTTCCTGCCCTTCCACACTCTCTGTTTTTCTCTCTTACTCCCCCTGTGCTCCGCTCTCCCTCTCTTCTGTCTTCCCCTCCTTCTCCTATCTCTTTCCCTCCTTTCTTACCCTTTATCATCCCCCTTCCCTTTTGTCCCCCTTGTATCCTCTCCTTCCCTTCCTTCCTCACTGTCCCTACCCTCTCCTCCTACTCTTGCTTTCTCCCTTTTCACAGATACTATTGTTATAACTAAAGGACCACACCTTGGCTCAGACCTGGGAACTGCTGGGAGCAAGAAGAGACCACTGTGTGTCTCTGTTCATGCTGGGCCTGCCATAACTGCATCGTGCTCTCCTTGGCTTCTCAGTGAACTTCCTCAGCTCAGAAATAGGCATAGTTCTCTCTGCAGCAAAAAGAGCAAAGGGGAAAGTTGCAGAGCTGATGGCTTGTTTTGTTTGTGCAGGATTCAGCGTTCTTCCCAAAGGAATGTATCTACATCCATGATCCACAAGGCCTGAATGTTCTGAAGAAGGGGTGCGCCAGGTACTGCAATCAAACCATCACGGTGAGTGTGATGGAAAACCACAATCCCTTGGAAATTCCCTCTGCTCTTCTTTCATTCTGACTGCTTGAGCTGAGAGGGTTGGATGGGACCATCACATGAAGTACCCACCTGCTTTTCTTTGTCAGAGAGCACACAGGGTACAAACCTGCTGCAAATGTAAGAAAGCAGCTCAGTTAAACCTGAGTGCAATAAAGAAACAAAACAAAGCACCCCAGTTGTGACCAGCCAAGCTGCAGGAAGCCATGAGACAAATGGGGCAGTGTTAACTGGAGTGTCCCAGCTTTAGCATTTCTCCCAAAGGAAGCTGAGCGCAGGGAGAGTGCTGTAAGCTGTGAAGTGATTGCATCCTGTTTATGAACCATTGTCAGATGGTTCGGGAAAGTTGGAATTTATGGACCTCGTGTTTGTCTTTAGCTCCTGAGATCTGACAGTGCCAGCTGTATGGAATGATTTGTGGGTGTTCCATGAAATACTGCTGATTGTTTGTCTTGTGGTTGTTCTCCCATTAGTGAGTCGTGACAAGGCCTGTGATCCAGGACTGCTACATCCCTCCAAAGGAATGCAGTCCTGGGCAAGGATAAAGAAGGAGTGAGTGGGCTAGCACTATTAAAGAATTAAAAGCTCATAGAAAACATGGACCCTATTTGTTTAAGTCAGTGGCAGAGTAGAAAGTAGTGTTTTATTCTGAGGAGAGCAGACAGTGAGCAGAAAGCAGGGTATTGTTGAAAAATAAGTGCAGGAGCTCCTGAAAACAGGTGCCAAAGGTGACAGTCCATTTCAGTCCATGGCAGAGAAAAGGAGCAGGATTTCAGACTTACTGAGGGCAGGATGACTCCAGGCAGTTCTTGTTGAGTCATGTCATACCTTACCAATTTTGCTTTTGTTCCAGAAACCTGGATGCTGCAAAGGCTTCTTTGGTCCTGACTGCATGCCATGCCCAGGGGGATTTTCCAATCCGTGCTATGGCCGGGGAAATGTAAGTGTGAAGGATCCTGCTGCATTGCAATGAGCAGTTCCATCAGTGTGGTTTGAGAATGCGGTTGTAGATAAGTATAATTCAGAGTTCGTGGTCCAGGGCTGCAGTGCTGGAAGCAGAAGATCTAGAGAGAATGGCACATACTCAGTGGGTTTTCATTCTTGAGCTCTAACGTGAATCAGGCCATGGCTGTTGGAGACAGCTCTGGCTATGTGGGATTTAATGTTACTACCACCACTCTTCAAAGTCCTATTTGTTACTGCAAATATCAAAGTGCCTTTGATGGATATCAGTGCCTTGGCTTTGATTCCCTGAGCTTCAATCTCTTTGGTTTCCTTTTTGTTTCCCTTCCAGTGCAGCGATGGCATACAGGGGAATGGCAACTGTCACTGCTTTGAAGGTTTCAAGGGAACAGCCTGCCACATCTGTGCAAACCCAAACAAGCATGGCGAGAACTGTGATGAAGGTTGGTAGCTCGGATGGAGAGACTAGAGGAGAATGTAGGACAGGGATATAGTGCAGGTATCCTTATATTCATGTGTCCTGGATTCCCTGGTGGCAAGACCAGTGTGAGGGAAGAAGTGACAAAAGTGTCATCACGGGTGTCCTATCAAACAACATGTTCGGTATGACAGTGGTGATGGGGGTTTTGGAAATGTGAACCAAATTTAGGTATGAGACTTTGATTTAGATCTCTCCTGCTAGGAAACAAAACAGAGTTGACAATGACCTTGAGCTTCATAGCCTAAATTTGAGCCTATCCTTACAGTCTATAAAAACCACAGATCCAGGATCTGTTCCCTGGCCAGGTTTTGAGTTATGGTGGATGTCTCTCAGTAGATGTCCCTCTGTCAAAAACAAAGGGGATGATAATTTAGGTCGTGAAGGAAAGCTGAGAATCTACAAAACATCTTCACTGTGGTGGATGTTGGACTCTTTGTACTTACTGATCTTACTCCATATGCTTGACAGACTGTGGTTGTGTCCATGGCGTCTGTGACAACAGGCCTGGCAGTGGTGGTGTGTGTCAGTCCTGGTCCTGTAAAGAAGGCTATACGGGGAAGTTCTGTGACAGGACATCCAAGAACTGTGGCCCGAGTGGGCTGTCCCAGTACTGCCACCAGAATGCTGTCTGCAGCCTCAACGACACAGCCAGGTCAGTCTCTCTGGCAAACACACTGAGGGGTCACAATTGTCACTGTGCAGTGTCACTGAACAGGCACTCTGTGCCCCTGGCTCTGTATGTGTGTCAATGTACTTGTCTCACAGGATTGTTTGAGTAACTCAGCCAACCTGCTAGAAATCGAAGTCAGGTTCTTCCTTGCTTGAGAGGCTTGTTCTGCCTTTTTGCTCTCTGCTGGCTTTCAGAGGGACTGCTCCACCTGTGTCCCTTTTGTGCTTATACTTTTAAGGTGCATCTGCATGGATGGATATGAAGGTGATGGGTTTTCCTGCCAGCCCATCGACCTGTGCATTCAGCCAGAACGGGGAGGTTGTTCACAGAATGTAAGTGGGATCAGATGGTGAAACATGGAGAAGCTGCTCCTGTCAATCAGAGCAGGGATCTAGGACTCCTGGGACTGTTATAGATTTTGTGTGCTAAATTTCCTTACCTGTAAGATCAGATGGAGTAACAGGTGCCTTGACACAGTCGTTGTAAAGATGTCAGTCATTTGAGCTGGTGCGAAAATGTGACACTACAAGCAGAGTTTCCTGGTTTGCACCAGATATTTTGGCAGCTACAGAGATTACCTACCTGTACAGATAATTTTTGATTTGTATTGATATTCCCCTCAAGCTTTTCTGACGTATGTTAGCTTCTCTGTTGTGGTGTTCAGGCTGTAGCTTAGCTGTGAGCTCCTACTCGTTTTTCCAGCAACCATCAACACTACATTATTACCTATAGTAAAAAACTGTGGTGCTTTGTGATGACAATTACTGCCAAATGGCTGGACCTCAGCATAAAATTGGACCCCTCAGAGAGAGGAAGACACTGGAGCATGTAGAAGGAAATAGGATGTACTGCTGGGCACTCTCCTGTGAGAAATCTGCTCTCCATCACTAATTGCCTCCCACATGTACAGGCAAGAAATTGTGGTCCTCATCTCTGGGAAATATTTATTCTGTAATGGAAGAGCTTTACAGGATAATAATGAATGCCCTGGGAATTCTGGACCGCTCTATGCACACGTGTCTGCCTCTCTGAAAACAAAACGTTTCCAGAGTCACTTTATTCTGAAATTTTCTATGACTTTTGTGGAGAAGATGCTTCCATCCCTAGTGCTGGAACCAGAGCTGGTCGTTCAGAAATCCAGTGTGATGAAGGAGCTTTGTTGCTGTATTTTTATTGCACTCTCTCCCTTCTCCTGAGTGTAATTCTTTCTCTCTCCCTTCTCCTGAAGGCCCTGTGCACCAGTACAGGCCCTGGCACTGCCACCTGCCAGTGCAACGTGGGCTGGACTGGGGATGGGAAGGTGTGTGTGGCCATAGACAACTGCATGCTGGAGAGCAGAGGGAACTGTCACCACGACGCTGACTGCATCTACATCGGCCCTGGGCAGGTATGAGCAAAGCTGAGCAGCCTGATAGTGCACTTAACATTTCTTCAGCTGCTCTGAGATGGCTTTGGATTGCCAGAGGTGAAAATTGGGCTGGCCAGCAGCAAAGCCTGCTTGTCTGCTGCCAGAAACATGGGCTGCAGCTGCATGTGAGATGTACTGTGGGTTTGGGGCTGCTGCTCAACTCTGAGACTTCTGTGCAGCAAAGGGGAGAGACTGAACTTCATAACCCAGCTTAGAATGAGGCATCAGTTGCCGCCCTCCCCTGTTCCCAGATCACAGCACTGCTAAGCATGAGCAGCTGTTCAGATGGGCATCTTGAGCCAGGAGGAAGGCACACACCAGAGGTGGTTTCTCAGGGTGCTGCTTCTCAAGGTGCTTCTTCCCACTGAACAAGGCGAGTGTTGCACAATGTGCTAAAAATAGGTACCAAATCTTTAGCAGATTTTAATGAGGTGAGGTGTGCAAGGGCTGTCCTAGCTATCTTGAAAGCAGGAAGCTTCAAAATTAACTCCTTTCCTCTTTCTGCCATTCATGAAGTCTGTGTTGTTCCCTGAGAAAATGGAAATAAAGGTGGAAACCATCATCTTGGAGTGACCCCTACAGCCAAGCAGTGCAAAGGATCACTGCACTTGCTGCTAAGGAAATACCTCCACATTTCCAGATTTTGAGGGACCAGCAGGAAAACTTGAGAAAATAAATGAAGTTTTGCTGCCATGGACCTTTTTCGGGTAACAAATGAGGATGGTCTGATAGGTTTATAAAACTGAAATGTCTCTATCTTGCAGAGCAAGTGTGTGTGCAAGAGGGGTTATGCTGGAGATGGCCACATCTGTGATGTGATCAACCCCTGCCTCATGGACAACGGTGGCTGCCACGACTTGGTGAGGAGCTAAACAGCTGTCCCAGGGCTGGCACAGCAGTGGAAGTTCATCTGCTCCCTGTAAAACAGAGGTTTTGCAGACATGGCATTGAGAGAATCACAAGGTTTTACGTTGTCATCTTACTGTCATGCCACTGAGGTGCTGTAAAGGTGAACCTTCTGACTTCTGTGAGTTCACACAACCAAAGCTGTCACTTGGGCTTAGTATGGCATGAGGTGCACACTCAGTGGCACCAGAAAGACAACAGGAGGAAGGTGCCTGTGTGTGCTGCTCTAGCCCAGGCTGTGGAAGGCCAGAGTTCAGTTCTGAGATAGGTGTGACAATGTGTCATCGCCTGTGTTTGCTCTCTAATTTCCCCCTTCCTTGTATTTCCAGGCTATGTGTGAACCCCTTGGTGGAGGAGAGAGATCCTGTGTTTGCTCTGAAGGCTACATGGGGGATGGCATGACATGCTACGGGGACATTCTGAAGGTTAGTGAAAAGCAAATGTCTGAGGTCCTTTTGAGATTGGAGAGAACTGGCTCTGCTCTCACTTCACTTTTCTCTGTCACCTGAGTTGACTCCTTCTCCCAGAGTCAGCCTGACAGCACAAGTGTATTCCAAGGCCGCAGGGACAGAACTAATGCCAAGGCCAATTATTGCCAGTGCAAAAATTGGCAATAATCTCTAAGTTGATTAACCCCTGTGCAGGGTGCACCTGTCCTGTGCAATAAGTCATCTTTTCTTTGTTATTCGGAAAGTTTTTCAGGTCAGAGCTTGCCAGGCCATTTTGTGTCATTAGAAATATCAAAGGCTGTTGTGGATTACTCTCCCTGGTAAACATGAGCAATTGCAGATGAGTTGTAAAGAGTTTATTTTGGAATATGTATTTAATGGCTGAAATTTGGTTTTAGGAGTCTCCTCACAATGCATGGTGCCTGTAATGGTTGTGATGTGAGAGGAATATCTAAGTCATTATTGCCAGACTTGATATTGCAAAGGTTTTCTTTCCCCTACCCTGAGTCTCCCAGCCCTACAACCTCTGCTCAGCAGGAATAACTTTTCTGTTCTTCTATTTGGAAGGAGCTGGCCAGGAATTCCCACTTTGCAGGTTTCTACGACTGGGTTAAGGTAAGAGCAGCCATGGGATGCCCACACGGGTAGGTTCTGTAGAGGTGAAGTCTGTGAATGTTGCTTTTGGAGCTCTTGGAGCAACTCCATTTATCTTTTTCATTAGAGAAAAACAAAATAGTAGTGAAGGACAGATTGTTACAGAGCAGATATGTAGAAAAGCTGTGGAGTTTGTGGTACGCTGAGGGTCCTAAGTGTGTTTTGGGGGCCTTGTTTCCAGACAGGAGAAAAATAGGGCTGTGTTACACTTAATTTTCATGGATGTACCATCTGTAACTCCTGGTCATCATAAAACAGCACATAAGGAAAAAAAGGGGTAGCATTATAATGCTATTTTTCCGAAGAACATACTTCAAGAAGTTAGACTGTATGTTCCTTTTCTTGGTACTGCTTCCCTGTCTCTGGTGTGGGAATACCAGAAACACTCCACAGACTGCAGCAAGTCTGTGGAAACACACTGTGATGGATGGATGGCCTGTAAGTGAGCTTTCGCTCACCTGTCCTGCTGCATACACTGCTTTTGCCAGGAATAATCTTGGGCCCTCCCCTAAGAGTGATGTTGAGGGTTCAGGAAGGTTTGATGGCGATGACTGGGTTTGGAGGGTAACTGCAATACAAAACTAAGGCTTAAGGCAAGGTTTTCCTTTGGCAGTCATGCCTGGGAGAGCCAGGAGAGCCTGCTGTGCTGCTGTGGAACACATGCTGTCTTCCCACACGTCCCTTTCACATGACTGGGAGATGGGGATGGCTGCTGGTTGTATTTTGCAGTATAGATGTGGCAGTGGCGTGTCTTACTTGTTCATTTTTGTGCTTTGGACAACAGAAATCTCTCTTCAGCATCCCAGCAGGAACCAATGTCACTGTCCTGGTGCCATCAGAGGCAGCTATCAAGAACCTGAGCAACACTGAGAAAGATCTCTGGTTGACCCCGTACATGCTGCCATTTTTAGTCAGGTATGAGGAGCCTCCTGCCTTTCCTTTACTGGGCCAAACAACAGTAACAGAGCCATGAACTGGATTTCTGCTTGTACATGACCAATAAGGAGTTGAGATAAATACAGAAGCAGATTTAAATATCTAGCAGGCAAAGAATTTAGTAGACATTTAAAACATAACAGACCACAGACCATGGGAAGTGGGTTTATTTTTCATGTGTTTTCAGAGAGAGATTTTCCCTGTCATGTACACACAGATGGCATCAGAACAAGTAATTCCTTCCGTTGTTCTCACCGTATGCTTAGCTACTTCATGTGAGGGATGTGAATGTTGGATGGTACACTCTCATCTCCCTGGTATTACCAACATTTCCTTAATCTTTTCTTTATCTGCCTTTGTTCCCTTCAGGGCCCACTTTCTTGAAGGTGTCTTCACTGCTGAAAAGCTCAGAAAGTATGACAGGCCAGAATTACCCACTCTCAACCCACAGACCAGATGGCAGATAAACACCACGAGCAGTGTAAGGGTTTCTTACATAAGGCTCATGCACCAATCTCAAATTTAAGTGTTCAAGAGCTGCTGTACCCAGTGGGGAGCCAAGATGGGACACAGATGTCCTCTTTCAAAAACTGTACCCACACTAACCTTGTGCAACCTTGAACAAACAATTTGTTTTGAACTTGCCTGGAAATTTCTAATCTTTTTGCTTCTCCCTCTGGTCCTTCTGCAGATGTTGGCCATCCAGAATGCAAGTTTAGTTGTCACTGACATCCCTGCCAGCAACGGCATTATCCATGTCCTCAGTAAGGTACGACAGCATGTGTGACACTGGGATACACTGCAGTGGTAGCAGCAGGTTTGTGTTGCAGCCTCTGTGCTGGGGCCAAGGAGCAATACATGTCTGGACAGTTAGGAAGATACATAAAGGCAAAGATATATCGAGTTATCACAAGTCCTGACAAATGTTTCCTGTGCAGCACTTTTAAATGTTTAAATGTTTAAAATATTTGTCTCCAAGACAAGCAGGAAAGCAGTTCCCCTTCTCTTGGCTGACAGAAGTGTTCAGGCTATTGCAGAATTGTGTAAAATGAGGCCTTTACTAATTGCCCCTCTTTCAAGCAGGGCAGGAGTTTAATGTGACTCCCCACAGAGACACTTACCCACTTTTTCCCGCTTTTCCCACAGGTTTTGTTGCCACCTCCAGGAGAAATCCCACCAAGTCCTCCTGGTCTGCAGGAACAGCTCGAGGCAGTGGCCTCATTCAGCACATTCAGGGAGTTGCTAGAGGTAAGCAGTTGAGGTGAGCACTGCTGTCACTGTCAGAACTGGATTTTGAGTAAATTACCACCTTACCCTGTAGTGGTGGACCAAACTGGGACTGCCTGGTAAGGAAAGGGAGATCACCCATTTCCTACCATTCATGAGCAATCTTGTAGGAAAGGTCTTCTGAGCAGCCAGAGAATTATACAATTACAGTTAGATTGCTAGATCACTGGCATGTGTTACTGTGGAAGATGATCTGTCCACTGCAGGTCATCTCATACCTGTCACAGGGCAGAGAATCCCAGAGGAAAGGGAAGGCTTGGTCATAGCTGAGATGTGCACTGATGTCAGCCAGGGTGAGGAGCAAGCAATCAGATGTTTGACTGAGTAGAACTTGTATATCCCATTTTTAAGCGTTTCCTCTTGCCTTTGTAATTGATTTCATGTGTGGTTTGGTTTTTTGTGAGTATAAGGATAATTGCTAATATTTCTGTTTGGACATTTTTTAGCAATACCAGCTCATTGAGAAGATCGAGTCCTCTGAAAAATACACCATTTTTGTTCCTGGAAATAATTCCATTGAGGAGTACTGCCATGCTGCCAATGTGACCCAGCTGGTAAGCTCACTGCTTGCTTGCAGTCTGAATATGTTTTGTGGGAGGGCAGGGACATGTACACTGTGAAATAATAAACAACTTAAGTGAGTTTCGTCGTGGAGAGGAGACACAAATCTGATGCTAAAATCTGGGAAAAATGTGGCACTGAAATGTGAGCATCTCCTGGGGTGTTGCAATGGAATCTGAGAAGAATATTGGCACTCCAATTGCTGATTACCTTGGTATGTGGGTAGGTGACACAACATATTCCCTTTCCTGACTGGCAGTTTCCAGACTTCTGAAAGGTTCCAAAGAACATTTATGGCTTCATCAAGTAACAGAATCATCCAGTGTGATCAGTAACCTCTGATAGAGTTACTAGGCTCTGTGGGGTAATTAGATATTATAGATGCTTAGGAACATTTCTTTTGTCACACGTCTGATTGAACTGTAGTTAAGAAGTCAAAATAGTCCTAACATTGTATTTTTGTGGATTCAGGACAATGCAACAGTGCAGTACCATGTTGTCCTGGGAGAGAAGCTCTTGCCCACAGACTTGAGAAGTGGAGTTCATAAGAACAGCATGTTAGGCCTCTCCTACTGGCTGATGTTTTACCAAAACAGCACCCAGGTAAGGGAGGCAGACTGTTCTGCCACTTGAGGATCTGCCTTGACCTGTCACTTTCTAAGGCTGGGGCTGGATGCGCCCATTTTTGTTTTGCACACCCTTGCAAGTTTACTGCTGTGGCTGTCTGACAGCTGCCAGGCAATCCATGCAAAAGGAGTTTTCTTCATGCTGTTTAATTATCCTTTGCAGAAGCTTGTCAATAACATCCCTTTGGATGGAAAATTCCTCGAGACCAAGAACGGAATGCTGGTCGGGGTGTCCCAGGTGCTCCAGATACAGAAGAATCGTTGCACTGCCAACACCACCACCATACAAAAGGTAATGGTGATGACCATTTCACAGGGTTTCTCCACCTGCTGAGCCAAACTGATGGATAACAGACAACCTGCCTTGTCTCTTCTCATGGATAAGACAGTAGCGTGTGGTCTGACCCCAGATGAGCCTCATGTGAAATGGGGAATCCTGGAGACTTGGCACCTCCGAGCCTCACATTCTTTGGATCTAATGCAGCAGGTCTGCAGCTCTTGTGCAGATCATGTTTGGTTCCCTTGCTGGGGCTCTCCCACAGTGGAGCAGGCTGATGCAGGGACTCCCAGACACTCAGCTGTGAAAGGCCAATTCTTGCATGCCATGGCCATAAACTCCCCTCAGAAATGCTATCTGGTCTGCCTAGGGGTCATGGCCAAAGTCCAGCCTGCGTGAACCTCGTGCCTCTTGGCCATCTGAAGATTTCAGGGTCAGAGTGAGGTACTTCTGCCTGCTACAGATCAGGAAAAGAGTATTTGCAGCCTTGCATGAAGGAACTCCAGGCCTAAAGAAAGCCCTACCCAGCTCAGAGATTCAGGAAAAGTGTAGCGTGTGATCTCTTCTTTTGTTGTTTTGACCTATGGACTTAAATACATCTTTGTTCCAGCCAGCAGCCTGTACAGTACCGTTTGTGCTGTAATTCAGGATTAGGGACTTGGTGTGATATGGGTAGAGGGCACACTTGTGACTTTTCCTGTTCTCTGTGCCCTAGTCAAGGTGCGGCAAGTGCGAGAAGGGGATCAAGTGTCCTTCTGGATCGGTTCTTGTGGTGAGTCTTTGATTCATGTGACAGCTCACAAACTGTTTGCAGGTAGTGCTTTGATGTCCTTTTATTGCTCTGTAGATGACATCTTGATACCTGAAAAGTGTACCCTTGAGTCCTCTGTGGCTCATCCATTACCAAGGTTTGTAAGAGAAAGCAGAAACCAAAAGGGAGGATCACACAGGAAAAATACAGACATGAATCATGAGGCTCTGCACGAGCTGGCAGCAGGCTTACCCTGAGTTTCAGGAGCCCTTTAGGCCATGCCATGTAGGGAGTTTCCCCACTTGGCAGGGAAGAAAAGATGGTTTTTTGGGGTTTTTTACCAACTTGCACTCTTTTGACATTGTCATCAAGGAAAGCCAGCTGAGAGTGCCAGTAGCAATTTCCTGCTTGGACCATTGGTTTGTTCCCACAGATGGGCTGGTTGTGCCTGCAGCTTGTTTGTCAGTGACAAACATTTCTAGAGAGAAAAATAACCAAGCATCTCATCACTACACTGGCTGTGAATTGCCTAACAGCTACATCTGGCTTCTTAGGCTTCACTGCTTGACTCTATGCCCCAAATTTTCCAATTCTTTTTTCTCAGTATTCAGACTGACATGTGGAGCATGGATTTGGCAGGTGACAAAATTGACTGTGTGTGGTGACCTCACATCCAGAGATGTCTCATTGGTCTCAGATCTAGATAGTCCAAATGTTTAAGGCTGTTCTCGTAGGATACAAAACAAGAACACTGCTATATGCACCAAAATGTACGTTGTTTGTCTAAATATTTTAATATCTTCTCTCTGTGTCTGTGTGAATTGCACCCCCAGGAATTGCCAGGGAGCAGGAATCTCGCTCGCTGCGAATTGCGCTCTGGGGATACAAGAACACTTGGCTGCCACTTTACCTGTGCAAAAGTGTCTCTGGTGAGAAAAACACTTGCCTCTGATTCATTTTGACAAAAGCAAGATGGGTATCAGAAGTAGAGCCATGAAAGTACAGGCTGTGCTGAAGTCCTGCCTGTCTTTGTGCCATTGCATCAAGCTGGGCTGGGAGTTGCTCTCCATCCTGGAGATGGAGGGCACTGGAGCAAAAGCAGACCTGCAGGAATGTCTGCACAGTGGCGGACTGTGATCTGCTGCTTTGGTATTGTTGCTCTGGGTTTTGTCCTGCCAAGGAAAAGAAGGAGTTGAATGTTTGTAGTCTAGTTTCCTAAGGAAATGAGGCATGAATGATGGTATTTTCCATGTGCATGTGCCTTCCCAAATGACTGATGACTAATTGGAGCTGAATCAAAGGGAGGAGCAGGTCTTGCATCTCATGTTAAATGTGTTACAGCCCCTACCAGTTTTGTGAAAATGTGTGTCTGGCAGAAAACATTTGAAAAGGAAATGGCAAGAGAAAGACTTGTGTGAATTTGAGGTCTAATAGGTATTGCAGCATCATTTGGAAAGTTTAGTGGGAATGGGAGATTGAAGAGAAAGTAAGAGAGGGAATTGGACATACAATACTCACATCGGGAGCTTCAGTCAGCATTTGTACCTCACTTGGAATTTCTGCATCCCTTCATTAGATGATGTTTCTTTTCATCTGTACTGTCCAACTTGGTCCCATCATGATTTCTTCCCTCCATGGGTAGATGCAGAAAGAAGTGAGAGCAGTTAATTTAGGTTTTAGAACCAAATCACGTTCTGCTAGTGCCTCTCTCTGCCCAACAGAGAGACACAGGCAGAAAATAGGCTGTAGGGGCACAGGACTGAACATTGGAGCTACTCCCAAAAGGGCCAGTGGTGCTGAAGAGCAGTGCAGACCTTTCCACAAAGCTCTGGGCAACAGAGCACCCTGTTTTAGGGTGCTCACTCCATCCCAGCTGTGCACATCTGGCCCCGTCATGTGTTGTCAGAAATGATGGCTATAATATAGTTAAAGGAATAGAGTAACTTCCAGCTTGTTCTTGTCGCTTTTCCAGAGGTCCGTGTGCTGCCCCGGCTACTACGGACACATGTGCGAGATGTGCCCAGGGAAGCCAGGCCAGTGGTGCTCTGGGAACGGGGAATGCCAGGATGGCACCCAGGGCAGTGGAGAGTGTCGCTGCCAGGAGGGTTTCCACGGCACCGCCTGTGAAATGTGTGAAGTGGGACGCTACGGGGCTGACTGCAAATCAGGTGACACCGGTGGCTACTGCAGCTTATCTCCAATGTCCTGCTTGCAAAGGGAGAAAAGTGGCCACGTCTCAGCTCTTGGGAGGGGTGGTGGGAGGGAAGAAATATCCCAAAATCTCTGAGACACGCAAATAGCTGGCGGGCCACCAAGAGAGGGACAGTGTGAATGAGCGACTGAGTGAGCACTTGTGGTCAGCCAGAGGAGTGGCCCCATTTCTCACCCTCAAGCCACAGCATGTGCCGTGCTGTGCTGCTCATCCTGCTGCCACACAGACTACAGAAAGTAGAAGTGGGTGGTCTGTTCCTGGGCTTTTTGACCTGGCACTGAGGGAACAAGAGCTGATACTCCTGTGACATTTTCCTTATGGCAGTTTGATGTTGGATTAGGAACAGAGCAGCCAGAGAAACGGCAGCAGGACTCCGCTTGTGGGACCTGGTTGGTTTGACAGTGGTTTGTATTTGCCCTGCAGAATGTGCCTGTGACAATGGGATATGTAACGATGGACTGCAAGGGGACGGGAGCTGCGAGTGCTTCCCAGGCTGGAAGGGCCCTACCTGCCAAGAGAGTACGTGAGTGTGAAGGGGCCTACGGTCTGACATTGCCTTTTAGCAGAGAAATCTGTGACACCCTCTTTAGTTGCCAGAGCAACTCTGTGCTGAGCAAGGTGACCACAGTTTCATGTACTTTGCGTCCCCCCAAAAGCTTTTCAGACCATGCTCACTCATTCCTGCACAGAAGCTGCATTTGCAGTGTGACTTCCCCAACAGCACACGAACCCCTGAGTTCTTTGGTTGAAATTCATATTGAGAAAAGCCTGTCCCCTGCTTCCATCTCCACTGAGAGTGAGGCACCACAAGAACAGCCCCTTCAGAGAGAGAGCTGGAAGCTTTCAGCCAGATTGAGTTGACCATGACTCCTGTTACTTGCCTAAGAAGGTGGCAGGGCTTGATTTGAACCTCCAAAGGGCCCCAGTGTGTCTGATGAGTTACTTTTTCTGCTCACAAATCTATTCATTCAGGTGAGCTCAGGCTGTAGTCTGCCATATCAGTAAATCTGTCACTGTGTGTCAAAATAACATGTTGAAGATGGATTTGGGATTATGGTTAGTATTTGGGTAGGGAGAAACCTGAACTGTTAAATTCTTTGGGATTTTACAAGTTTGCACACGGAGACTGATTTTATAGTGAAGTCAAATTCTGTGGGGGCGTTTAGAAATAGAAACTGAGTGGAGCTGTCCCATCTAGTGTAAATGTAAAGCATGAAAACAGTTAATCTTTTTGCTTTGAAAAAGGGGTACAATCAAATGGCTCTGTATGTCTGGATAAACAAGGTTTCAGACTTTGTTTCATTCCTAGCAGTGTGGAGGCCTTTGGCCCGGTCCTTTTCTTTAAATGACAGAAATGGCCCCAACAAGTGCTAAATTGAAAATGCCAAGTCACATTTGTGTCTTCTCTTGCAGGAATCAAGACTGACTTATGCAATAACACTTGCCATCAAATGGCCAAGTAAGTGCAGAGAGAGGGCTGAGTCATCCCTCCGTGTTCGTATGTGTTTTGCACAGAGGTGATTCTGTGTTGAGGCCTTCTCAGAGGACTGGGAGAAATGCATAAATGTCACTTCCATTCTGGGAACTCTCTTTGCTGTTGAACTGCATCCCTTTTCCCCAGGGATTTTGTCTGTCTGAGCATAAATTCATTCCAAGTCCCTTCTGCCTGTATGGATGGGAAAAAGCAGAGGCTCCAAGGTACTCCAAGTCTTGCCTTATTCAAGGAGCAAATGAACTAGCCATTTACAAGCCTTTTCTGCCCCTGCAGAATGAAACAGGGCTGCAATGACTCCCTCTTGCTGCCTTCCCTAACCATTATCCAGTCTCCTGGATAATGCCAACCCCATCATACCATGCAGAAGGACGTGGGCATGGTGAGGGTGCCCTGTGTGAACTGCCAGGTCCTGGCCAGCATGACTTGAGTGTTTGGTGCTGTAAAGAAATCCACAGCACGTTCCTCCTGTGGTCATTGTGGTCTCTTGCACGTGCCAACCTTGTACTTGTTTCCCATTGACCGAGTGAATCAAGGGGTGTCATTTGTGATTGTTTATCCCTGTCTTGTTTCAGCTGCCTCAATAGTTCCACAGATTCCCTACCTATGTGCTTCTGCTCTGCTGGATACACTGGGAATGGGACCCACTGCACAGGTATGTCCAGCAAAGACAAAGTGAAATAAATGGCATGATGTTGTCAGAGGAAAGATCACTCGAATTCTTTTCCTCTCATGACCTCTGCCGTGCTTTGGTAGAGAAGTTTTCCAGTCCAGAGCTTTACAGAGGATGGTCTTGATGTTGCTAAAGCCTGTGAGAGAGGGATAAAAAGGCAGGTAAGTGTAGGAGGGCAGTTCTTATTGCCTGTGGAAAGTGGTGCACGTGAATGCATTGTATTAGTTCTGATATCATAGCAATGGTGGCAAAGATATAACAATTTTGGCCATTAATCCCTGGAAGATGGATGTTTCAATTCCCTAGAACTTTGTGCTTCTTCTGTTTGCTGGCCATGCCAAAATCAGGTAGGATTTCAGGATAATGCTTCAGGGCTGCATTACAAACCTGGCCTGTGTCAAAAGCAGACCAGTGAAAAATAAAGTAATAAAATTTTAACAGTCAAAACACTGGTAGACATTCCAGTATCTTTTCAGTATTGTCCTTGTTGAAATGGGAGTGAGGGGGGAAAAAAAGAAAAAACCCCACAGATTTACATTGTTCAGGAAAATATTTTTTTTCTCGTCTAACCATCAGTCCTCAGTGAGCAAATGCTGTGAGAGAAAGACTTATTAGTCCAGTTTGGAGATTACTTAAGCTCAGCTTACTTACTTGGACGGGCCACTCTCCGGTCTGGATGAGGCTCCATGCCCTTCAAGGACCCACAGTTTCGTGAAGAAACAAAGGGATTTTACCGAGATGTGATTTTGTTCAGGTGGATGAGTGTTCTGGCACGGTTGATGGTTCCCAGGTGCTCTGAGCTGATTCTGCTTCCCTTGTTTGTGGTCCTAGAAATAGATCCATGCACTATGGATCACGGGGGCTGCTCCGTGCATGCCGTGTGTACCAAAGTGTCCCCAGGAGAGAGGACCTGTGTCTGCAAGGACGGCTACGCTGGGGACGGCACACTCTGCCTGGGTGAGTGCTCAGTGTGTGCTCTGGGGAATTCCAGACTAAAACCATTAGTGTTTTGCTGTCAAACCAAAAGAGCCCGGAGAGGTTTCTCATTCTGATCCATGTCATGGAGCAGCCCAGAGAGAGAGGGTGAGGGCAGTCTCACACAGTGGTGCTCCAAGATGAAGGTGGAGCTGGGGGACAGTCCAATCCTCTCATATCCTTCAAAGCACACCCAGACAGGCATAGAATTTTCAGTGGGCAGATTTATCACAGCTCAGACACCCGCATGTGGCAGGAGTAGAACTTGCAGTTGTATCCTATTCCTTTGCTATCACAAGACAGTTTCCCAGGAAAGTGTTCTCCAAGCTGGAAAGGTTCTTCCTGATGTTTTCCCATTACCTCTTTGAATCACCAGTTCCCAGCTGCCTTGAGCAGCCCTCAGCAATAATGTGGCCTCATTGTTTTCCTGCAGAAATCGATCTCTGTCTCGAAAGCAACGGGGGCTGCCACGCCAACGCAGAGTGCATCAAAACAGGCCCAAAGAAGGTGAGTATGTAGGATGGATGTCAGAACAACATTGTTGTAGAGGTGGTCACAGCTGTGTAATCCTCTCAGAGACAGTCCTGTCCATTGCAGTGCCCTGCTTTGTGCTTACTACCCTGCACATAGAAAAGTTGCCTGGGAAGAGCATGGAAAGATTGCTGTTTCCGTGAAGGCAGATGGTTTTGTTGGCCAGAGGCTGGAGGCAGTCTCGGGTTGTATTTGTTGTGGACACAAGCATGGTTATTCATGAACGCAGCAATGAGTGTTACACCCCATGCTTTCCATCCCATGCAACCACTGTTTGTTTTCTTCACTGGGTCCAAGTCTCAGACCGAGGATCTGTTCTCCCTCCAGGTTGCCTGCAACTGTCTTCCTGGTTACAGTGGGGATGGTGTGAGCCAGTGCAACCCCATCAACTTGTGTGAACAGGTATGTCTGCACTTTGTTTCTACCACAGGTGAAGGCCACAGCTTTGAAGTGTTCCTTTCTCCCAGTAGTTACCAGCAAGAACAGCACTAGCTTGGTTGTTTGGAGCTGGCTATCTTGCCTTGCCAGATACTGGAGGGACTTCCTTGTGTGTTTGGTTTCCATTGTGTTGGTCACCTGGCCCTCCCTCAGTGTGGAAACAGCTACAAAGGGTTGGAGGCATGTGGGCTTTTTCCACCGTGTCCATTTGGTGTGGGATGTGCCTAAAAGCTACAGAGTAATTTGTGCTCACAGCATCGCTGCCATTTCGAATGGCCATTTCTGAATCATGGGGTTGGTCATCACTCTGGGCTCCAATAGAGGTGTGAAACGGGGTGTTTGGTGCTGGAAAGCCCTGGAGGTTTTGGGTGAGATTTATTCCAAGGCACTAAAGAGGAGCAAGGAATGGTTTTCTTTCCACTGAGTTGGGTGTAGTTTGCATCTCCCACATGCAAGAGGCCATTCAGATTGTTGGAGATGCCCCTCCATGGAGGCCTTTTGCTTTCCCTGGCAGAACAATGGAGGCTGCAGCCCCTTTGGGCTCTGCAAGTACACGGGGCCAGGCACTCGGAACTGCTCCTGCGCCTGGCACAGCATCGGAGATGGCTTCACCTGCCGTGGCAAAGTGCATCAGGTGAGAGGCATGTGCAGCACCCTCTGTGTTCCTGTCCCTGCCCTGCAGGAAGGCTCCCCTCCCATTGTAAGGTGCAGGTGAGCTGATCTTAGTGTATGGTATAGGAGGGAGGACAGGTGCTTTTAGCCAAACTCACCATAAGTCACAGGTGTGTTTGGTGTACCAGCTGTGGGAGAGAATCACAGTAAAGTGACACTGTTCCAAAGGGAGCCACTCTGGGAACATCCTGCTGCTCTGTCAGCAACATTGGCCATGCCTCCAGGGGCTGTTTTCTTCATGTTTTAGGCAAATGGGAGTGATTTTTTTTTTTTTTTCCCAAGGCAACTCAGTTCTGCCCAGTGAGATGAGGACAGGTGGCCATGCCAGGACTTGGGATCCAGTTCTGTTGCCAACACAATGGCTGTACTTGGGCAAGCTGGTGACCTTTTCAGTTAGTGGCAATTAAAATCTGTCATCCCCACAGCAGAGCCAGGAGAAGGGAGATGGACTGTTGTGTGCTTTTGCTCTTACTGAAAGTTAGCATGGTAAGGAGAGGGAGTTTGCCTTGCCAACGTGTGTCTGCCCTCTGGACAGAACCCCAGAACTGGTAGTGGCAGCACAGTGAGGTTGAAGCTGAGGTTTTGTGAAACACTCAAGGTTCTCTTGAGCAAGGGGCAATTATCTATGAGAGAGCTGCTGCAGAACCAGCCAGCTTTCATCTCTGTCCACACCATCCTGCAGCACTTGTGATGTGATCACTGTAACATCCGTGCCATCTGTCCCTGCAGTTCTGGTGAGGGAGGAAGGGAAGATCACTGTAGTGTGTCAGGAGAACTGATTCCTCATAAGGATGGGAGAATGACCTGGAGTGGAAGGAACAGATCACTGTGCTGGCTGGAGAGGAGCAAGTGGAAGGGACTCTGCTAACACCAGCTCTTTCTCTTTGTTTAAGGAGCTTGGAAGAATTCCAGATTCATTCATGTTCTTTAAGATGATACAGGTTGGTAACAAACAGCCTTGTCCTTGTGTCTATGTAGTAAATACCACTTTTCTGCAAAAAGTCTTGCTAACTGGAACGATGTTTTCTGTTTCCCATCACACAAATGCTCTTCCAACACAGGCAGAAAGCATCAAAGAACTCAGCGGGGCAGGGCCTTTCACTGTCTTCATCCCACAGACAGATTTCATAGGAAACACTACAACAGTAAGTGTCCTCCCATCCCAAGCTCTGTCACGGGTTTGACAGCTCCAGTTGTGTGGCAACGTCCCTCTGGGACTGCTCTGCCCAGTGAACTGAAACAAAGGGGCTGCACCATGGAGGGTTAAAGGCATCCCCTGTTCTCCATCAGTGTAAGAGCAGAAGTTTGGAGGTATCTCCCTGAGGAGACAGACTGGGCAGGGGTGGACATGGCTCCTGTTGTAAGGAGACCCTTGCTGGAGGCCCTGTCTCATGGGGCTCTGTGCCAGATCCCTGATGGGTGGTGACTTTCATTGCCCATGGCTATTTTAGGGGCTGGTAACAGCAAGGCTTCTAGGCATCTGTGACAAAGACCTCTTACTCATTCTCTGTGCCCCAGGCCCTGCCATTCCAGTTCCCTTCCTACAATTGCCAGCAAGTGGGGTGTTTGGGGCAAGTGGAGACCTGTGGAGGGAGAGATCCCTATTCCTGACTCTGTGAACTGGGCTCTGAACTAACAGCTTTTTGGTGTCAATGTAATGGAATATCCTAATCCCATCACTGACAAGTCCTGCCATGCAGTTTCACGCCACTAGTCCCAACC
Organism: Grallaria varia; assembly: GCA_013396735.1. Classification (NCBI taxonomy): domain Eukaryota; kingdom Metazoa; phylum Chordata; class Aves; order Passeriformes; family Formicariidae; genus Grallaria; species Grallaria varia. Next base: position 229,136 of record VWZG01006900.1, read on the forward strand.
TGTTTCTCATGGGCTCCTGTACATCCAATAAAGAAACAATTCCCAAAGATTACATATCCCAGACATCACTTCCTCAAGGCCAATGTCCTTATTAGTCCTTCCTCAAAGGACCTAAATGCTGGTTTTGTCAACCAGGTTGAAATTTCCCAAAGCTCTGAAATTGTTTTGTACGTTCCCTGTGTTTTGGAGGGACTGACTTTCCTGCAGGGATGACTCCGAGGGGCTTTGGGCAATCCAGGTCTCCCTCATTGGGGCTGGGGGCCCCACGTGCAAGGCAAAGTGCACCAGTGTGACCTGTGGGTTCTGTCTGTAGTTTGAGGAGTGGAGGAGCAGAGGTCTCCTCCGGGACCTTCTTCGCTACCACATGGTGGGTTGCCAGAAATTGCTCTCCAGTGACCTGGAAGCCCAGGAGTCCCTCACGTCTTTATCTGGTCACAAAATAAAGATCACAGTGAACGAGGTAATTCCCTTCCCTGTCCCATTGGTCAGGATGTCCCTTCTGCTGTCATTTGAAGCCACTGTGGTTGTGGCAAGTGGCTTGCCCAGAGCTCACAGGCAGCTCAGAGGGCAGTGCTGTGGCTGTGAATGCCCCATCACATCCCCTCTCCCGCAGAATAGCATCTCCCTCAATGGGGAAGCCAAGGTGGTCACGAGTGACATCATTGGTGTGAACGGGGTCATTCATTTCATCAACAAGATCCTCATCCCAAGTGACCTGGTGGACCGTAACATTTCCTCCAAGCTCTCACGGGTAAGGCTGACACTCTGACTGTGCCCTGCTGTGGTGAGGACAGGGCCAGGATCTCTCTCCCAACAGCACTGCCTCAGTGTGGGCTGTTCTTCCTCCCTGTTCCTGGCTGTGGAGGGGTTGTCTGAGGGCATGGATCTGGCTTGTGAAGGTGACAGCATCTGTGGCACAGCCAGATTTGGAATAGAAGGAGCTTTATGTATCACTAGGGAACAACAGCACTGGATGTAGGTGTGGGGATCATGTCCTGTGCCAACCGTCACTCTCCTTTTCCAACACAGAGCAGATTGCAGCATGAGATTGCCAGTGCATCTCTGGTACTCCTCAAGCAGGCACTAGGAGCTTATAAATCCTGCCTTTTACAGAAGACAACACATTTTCTGTACAGCACAAGAGGGTGCTGGAATTCATCCCAGCTCCTGCCATGGCAGCGTCTGTCCGGGATGAATCAGAAAAGCAGGGGCTGCCAAATGCCAGCCCTTTCCAGGCCAAATCATCAGCATGATGGTGATAGAGATAAACTTGTGTTTAGCTGCTGTCTTGTTAGCTGTCTGGTTTCTCCACTGTGTTGTTGGCCCTGGAGGGGGAACCCTAAGTGACAGTTGCCTGCTTTCCTCCCCCTGCAGCAGAACATCACGGAGGTGGCAGAGGCCTTTGGGTACAGCATTTACAGCAAGCTGCTGCAGGTGAGTGACTCGACCCAGACTGCTCTCTGGGGTTTGTGATTTGTGTGTTTCACTTTGGGCCTTTTGGCTTTTCCTTTGTATCCCGTGTTGTCTCGAGCAGGACGCGGAGCTGCTGCCCCTGGTGAGTGACCCCCTGCACAGACCCTTCACCATGCTGTGGCCCACGGACGCCGCCTTCAACGCGCTCCCAGAGGACCAGCAGAAGTACCTGTACCGCAGGGAGCACCGCGACGTGCTGGCCTCCTACCTCAAGGCACACATCATCAGGGACACAAAGGTACATGTCACAGCACAGGCTGCTGCCTCCTGAGGCCACACGTGGTGCCACTGCCTGCCTGTGGTTGTGTCAGAGTGACCCTGCTGAATTATTGCTGCTGTAGAACACGCAGCATATGCACTGTCTGGAGAAGACCCAAAGCTGTTTGAGAGTTTGAGGCAACTCCAGCTTCATCATGGATCTCAGGGGGCTGAGTTGAAACCTTCTGTTATCAGGTTCCTGGGGAGGCCACATTGCTCTCTACAACCCCCTGACAGGAGGGTGTAGCCCGGTGGGGGTTAGTCTCTTTTCCTAGGCAACCAGCAATAGAACAAGAGGGCACAATCTTAAGCTGTGCTAGGGGAGGTTTAGGTTGGACATTAGGAAGAAATTCTTTACAGAGAAAGTGATTAGACATTGGAATAGGCTGCCCAGGGAGGTGGTGGAGTCACCGTCCCTGGAGGTGTTTGAGACTGGAAATGGCACTTGGTGCCATCATCTAGTAGGCAATGTGGTGTTAGATCGAAGGTTGGACTTGATGTTCTCAGAGGTCTTTTCCAGCCTAGTTGATTCTGTGATTCTGAGTGTCAGTGCAAGGCTCACAAGCAGGCTCATCTACAGGGATGATGAATGAGGGAAAAGTCCAGCTGAGCAAAACCAGGGCCTGTTTCCACACATGGATCTCTTGCTGCTCAGGAGTGTGGGACTAACCCAGCATAGTCATGCTGTGCCACCCACACCAGCTTCACATGCTGCCACGTCACACCCCTCTGAGTGTGGCTCCTGACCCCTGTCCTCACCAGGCAGCATCCCATTAGTATGAACTGCCAGTTTTCCCTGTCTCCCCCTTCACATTCTTCTTTTCCCCTTAGATTGTTGCTGGTAATGTGCCCCAGGTTGAAACCATACGGACCATGCATGGCTCCACCATCTCATTCAGCTGCAGCAAAACCCACGTGGTGAGTGTTGGCAGAGCAAGTGTCCCTGAGCGTGGCCATGGAGCAACTGGTGCTTCTGGCAGGAACTCAACACAGAGCTGGGGTGCTCACAGGCTGGGACTCCCCCTTCCCCTGCCTACAGCTGAGCTGTAGAGAGGCTCCAGATGTTGCGTCCAGCTCTCAGGAAAGTGTGGAGGTGTATGGTACTTGCAAACACATCACCGTGACCCAGTTGCAAAGCCACCCACATGGTGCCACAGCCTTGGCACATGTTGGACATCCTTAGGAGATGCAGACATGAAAAGTGTTATTCAGGAGGGGTGGACCAGGACGTGAGCACAGAGATTTTGGAGAGTTCTTGGGGTGATTAAAAAGTCATGGCAGCCAAAAATGGGCAACTTTTGGGTGGTGCAGCCAGGATGTAGGATGTGCTGGAATCACACAATGCTTTCTTCCTCTTTTAGGGGGAGATTCTGGTGGGGAACGGCGACGCCACCATCATCCAGAGGCACATGGAATTCAATGGGGGCATTGCTTATGGCATTGATAGACTGTTGGAGCCACCAGATCTGGGATCTCGGTGTGATAAGTTCAGTTTTGTTGAGCTACAGGTAAGCACTTGTGATGAGGTCAGTGAGGACCTCATGCCACCCATGCAGCCCCCTGCCTGGGAAGAGGCTTGGGGAGGGCTTGCTGCTCTTCCTTGGCAAAGCTCTGAGCAGCCAGGAGAGGCAGCAGCACATGTTGAGTTGTTTGAGGTTTCTTTCTCCCCTCCACAGGGATCTACAGAGAGCTGCGGACTCTGTGGCTTCGAGCCACCCTGCCCTGCTGGCTCCGTTCAACGGGTAAAGCTCACAGCCAAGGAGGCCTCTTAGGGGACTCATGGCAACACCCACGTGCCTCTCATGTTTTAGCAGCAAAATGAAGGCCCACCTGTATGTGGGGAGTCCCTCGGCTCAGTCACATTGTCCATGCCTTACCCCAAGGCACACAGTCCCATAGGGCAGGACCTGAGCTGACAAATATGGGGTTGGAGGCTCCAGTGGTCTTTGCTTGGGTGACAGTGACAGCGGCTGCAGGGGTCTCTCCAGCACTGGGGGTGGCTCTGGGTGCTCTATAGCAAAGGAGCTCAGCCTGGCCACTGGAGGTGGGTCAGGGATCCCATGTGAGCAGCCTTGGGGTACAGTGGTCATACCCCATTCTCACTGTGGGTTTCTGGCATGTCCTTGAGGTTCATCTGTGTCTCCTCTGTCACCAGCCCCATTGCATGTTAGGAAGCCTATGTTACTTGTCATAAAACTGAATGAGTGGCACAAGAAAAGTCAAGGTGAGTTGTCAGTGAGCAATGTGGCAAACTGTGTCTTGCCTGTTCCCTCACAGGTGGAAACGAAGCGCTGCTACTATTACGGCAACCACCTGCTGAGGAACACTTTCCTGCTTCACCGCAACTCCCTGTTGCGGTCATCGTGGCCGCACTCCCAGTGGGACCCCTTCAGGAGACACTTCTCTTCCAGGGGGCCTCTGAGACGAGGCTGCAGGAGGAGCTGCTTTTCCAGCCAGTGGATCCCACAGTGCTGTGCCAACCACTATGGCCGAGACTGTCGGGGTAAGAGCCACATGACCCTTTCCTGCCCCAGCCCTTTCTCCTGTGGGAAGGTGGCATTAATGGTTCAGCACAGACATTTTGCATCCGTGAATGTGCTTCCCTGGAAAAGGGTGGGCAAAACCCCGAGCAGGGAGCCCCAGCCTGTAGAGGGTGCAGGGAACAATCCCCTTGGAACACACATGGACAGTATCATAACGGGGAACTCCCTTACCTTGGAAACCTCTTATCCCCATGGAGAGCCCTGGGCACGGGGGTGTTGGGGCGTGGCTGTCAGACATGTCACTCACCGCTGGATGTTGCCAATGCTCAGCCATTCCCTGGCATCTACACTCTGTGCATGGGCAGCTTTCATGTGCTTGGTTGAGTCTGCTGCCAGGTTAGCGTGGGGTGCAGACCCAGCAGTGGCAGCAGAGGGTCTTCCCAGGCTGGAAGCTATGCCAAATTTGACCCTTTTGCCCCTGTTCCAAAGGTTTGCTGTCATGGGATGTCCCCAGCACTCACTGCCCAGGCTGTCTCAGGTCTCAGCACCCTGTAAGCGGCAGCTCAGGGTCAGTTTGTCCCCTCAGCCTCACTGAGGTGCCCCCTTTGCAGTGTGTCCAGGAGGGCTGGAAGCACCGTGCAATAACCGTGGGACCTGTGATGACAACATCGGCGGCTCAGGGAGGTGCAACTGCAGCCAGGCCTTCCTTGGGACCAGCTGCGAGCTGTGCGCGCCCGGCAGATACGGCCCCGAGTGCCGAGGTACGGGGCCGGGGGTGCCACTGGCACAGGGGGCTCTGCAGAGGTGCCTGGGGCACGTGGTGCTGCTTGGAGAGGGAGGAGGTGCTGGGCTGGCCCCCTTGCAGCTGGCAGTGTGGGAGTCAGTGCTGCCACGGACCCCACAGCGCTGGGGTCAGACCTCCGGGGCTGGGGACGTCCCTCCCCAGGGTCTGGCTGGACAGCCACTAATCCAGATGTGGCTGGACAAGGCTGGAGGGCACATGTTGGGAGCTGTGGCCAGTGCAGCCAGGCTGTTGGTGGCCTCAACTTTGTGATGAGGCCACAGGGTCAGTCACAGCTGAGCACCCCAGGCTGGCAGAAAGGATTAAGATGTATTTTGAGCCTGGAGATGTGTACGTTGTGATGGACCCTGTACAAAAATTGCATCTCCTGAGACATGCTTGGCAGGGGCCTGTGCCCATGTGAGACAGAAGCAAAGGGAAGAAAAAGAGAGTCCTCCATCCTCCCATCCCAAACTGGGCCTTACGGGGTCTCCAGGAATGTTTTCAACAGCTGAATATTTGCAGGGATTCGGTGAGAAACACGTTTCCAGAAATGCCCAGGGGAGAGGAGTGATGGGGGTTTGTGGGTGCAGAGGCTTCTCCTCCCCTGTGAAGGGTGCACGTTACAGGAGGGACAGGGCTGGCAGTGACAGGAAGGGCTGTGTGTGCTGTGTGCCCACCTTCATACCTGCCCTCACACACCACATTTCTGCCACGTGGCTGTGCCATGGCTTGAGCGTGGCCTTCCTGTGCCACCAAGGCAGGTGCTGTGATGGTGTGTTTCTCCCTTCCTCGCAGAGTGTAACTGTACTGAGAACGGTGTCTGCAATGCGGGGCTGCACGGCGATGGCTTCTGCTTCTGTGCCGAGGGCTGGACTGGAGACCGCTGTGAAATCAGAATTGGTGAGGGATGCCAAGCCCCACCCCCCACCCCGGGAACTGCTGCCATAGGGCTGCTTTTCCAGTAGCTGGATAGTTTAAGCAGCTGGTCAGAAATATCTCCTAAAAGGAGCTCTCGGGTGTGAGGCTCATCCTGAGATCTGTTGAATTGCACAAGGGTTGGTGTGGTGAGGAGGAGGAAATGTTCACTGGAACATGAACAAGTCCCTGAGCTCAGAGATGCTCCAAGAGTCTGAGCCTGAGGGGAAGGACTGAGATGCTCCAAGAGTCTGAGCCTGAGGGGAAGGACTGAGGTGACTCTGATGGAGTAACAGCTCTTTGTGTTTGGGCAAGTCGGCTGCAGAGGAGAACAGGGAGAGGCAGCGAGTGGGAGTGTGGGGCAGGTAGGGCTGTGACGGGCACAGCTGCCACCACCACTGAGATCCCCCTGACCTGTGTCACAGCCCTGAGCCCCCCCTGACCTGTGTCACAGCCCTGAGCCCCCCCTGACCTGTGTCACAGCCCTGAGCCCCCCCTGACCTGTGTCACAGCCCTGAGCCCCCCCTGACCTGTGTCACAGCCCTGAGCCCCCCCTGACCTGTGTCACAGCCCTGAGCCCCCCCTGACCTGTGTCACAGCCCTGAGCCCCCCCTGACCTGTGTCACAGCCCTGAGATCCCCCTGACCTGTGTCACAGCCCTGAGATCCCCCTAACCCATGTGTGAGCCCTGAGATCCCCCTGACCTGTGTGTGAGCCCTGAGATCCCCCTGACCCGTGTGTGTTGTGGTTCCAGTGGTGACACCCAGCNCGATCTCTGTGTCACAGCCCTGAGATCCCCCTAACCCATGTGTGAGCCCTGAGATCCCCCTGACCTGTGTGTGAGCCCTGAGATCCCCCTGACCCGTGTGTGTTGTGGTTCCAGTGGTGACACCCAGCTGCTCCCCACCGTGCCACCCCCAGGCCGTGTGCCGTGCCAGCAACCTCTGCGAATGCAACCTGCACTACGAGGGGGACGGGAGGATGTGCTCAGGTATGGGGGGATGTGCTCAGGTATGGGGGGGTGTGCTCAGGTGTACGGGGGGATGTGCTCAGGTAGGG
>VWZG01006900.1:240752-268875 GCA_013396735.1 Grallaria varia
CCTGGCCCCGCCCTCACGCCGCTCTCTCTGTGCCCCCCCAGGACCCGCCCCTGGCTGACTCCAGCACCGACCCCCCCGGGTTCCTGCAGTGACCCCGCCCCGGCCCGCCGGGAAATAAAACAGCTCAGCGACAGCGGCTCTGCCCCTGCCTGTCCCCGCTCTCGCCGCCCCAGCCCAGCCCCCGGTGTGTCCGAGGTGCTGCCCACCAGAGCCTCCAGCTCGCAGGGCTCGGTTCGGCCACTCCCCGGGACTCGCAGACCCCGCTCCTGCCCTGTTCTCCCCTGTGACAGCCCCCGCGGCACAGCAACCCTGGCCCCTGTGCCCTCCCCCTGCCCCGCGTCAGGTACGAGACACAGGGGTCAGTGAGCAGGTTAGTCAGTTAGTTACACGTGCTGCAGACATTTATTGAGCTACACACTACGCACAGCAAAGAGAAATGCCACATGCACCTACTACAGCTGTTTGATTAGAGCAGCCATGTTAATAGTGATTGTCCAGGCCCCTGAGTCGAGAGCAAGGCATCCTGAATGTGGCACAAAGACAAGGCAGTAAGACACAAGTGACAGACTGACAGGCCAGCCTGGCACAGCCCCTGGGAGGAACAGGCAGGAGGAGACACCTCTGGATGTGTGTGTGATGAACACTGAGCGTTGCTGACACACGTTGTACTTTGGCACCTTTCTCTGAATCAGAGCTCCTGGCAGACGGCCCTCCACCATGCCCTAGGTCCTCTCCCTCGGCGGCCCCTGCACTAACACCACCAGCAATCACTGCAGCCCAGCACAAGCCCCGGGTGCTGCCCCCACAGCCCTTACCTGCTGCACAGACACTGTGATCACTCAGTTCCTTGCCTGCTCACTACCAGACTCAGCACAAGAAGTGCCTCCATTCTCTGTTCCCTCCTTCCTGTCACCTCCACACCGACTGCCCCGCGAGCACACTGGCACTGTCACCCTTGTTGCCATCTGCAACTGGTGCAGCAGGGAGGGGAGGAGGACCACCCCTTCCTTCCATAGCCATCACTTCCCACACACCAACCACCTTTCTGACAGTACAGTGTTCGCCTGTTTCCCAGGGCCGACCAGCATCAGAGTGGCACAAACCCTCACCAACTCCTCCCCACCTCAGCTGCTCCTCGACCTCCTTACCACTGCTCTGCTTGGCCCTGGGGCTGAAGCCTGGCCCGAACCAGCAAAGCCCTGTGCCAGGTGAAGAGTCCACTTTCTGCACCTCACATCCTAAAGCAGCTCTCACCTGTCTGGGCCTCCTGCCTGTCCCCTTTGTCCCATCCTACATGCTCTAACATTGCTATTATCAGCACCTCTTTGCTCTTCCTGGTCCTGAGGAGGCACCACAGGGCTTTGCATGGCCACACTCCCCTTTCTGACCTGACCCAGCACTTCACCCTTGCATCCTCCTTGGACATCCTCAGCAGCCTCTCCATCCACCTTAGGCCATATCTCAGCAAACAGGTGGAAGGCCACCACCTCTGCTGCCACCCCTGCACCTTCCCTGAGGGGCTGAACACATCCCTCTGCAACCCACAGCAGAGGACACCACATCAATTGCCAAAATACTGATGTCACATGGCACTAAACCAAAAATACCAGCAGTGCACAACCCTGAGCTCACTCAAAAACCACATGTGTCACTCAGCACTTACCTTGAGACCCTGTGACCTCCTCCCACACCCAGAGCTTGCACATCCTGCATAGCTACCCAAGAGTTCCCTACCCAAGTCCCCAGCTGGACAGACCAGTCTGGTGGGGAGCAGGACGGGGCTGAGAGCTGCTGGGACCAGTTCTGGACAGGTAACACTGCTGCTGCTTTGTCAGCCATGCTGGGCTTTATTCGTTGCCCAGTTGGCAGCCCTGACCCCATCCTGTCGACCTGCAGAATGACACTGCAGTCCCTGGGTATCTGGGCAGCTACAGCCCTGACCTACCTTGTCACCCCTCCTGTAGGTTGCACTCACTAAGCACTGGAGACATGGGGCTCCATGTCTGAGCCACTTCTCTGGGCACAGAGCAGGGAGTGGCTGTGTCCCAGCACCAGCATTGGTTTCTCCATCTCCTGCTCTTAGAGAGGGCTCCCTGCCGCTCACTTACAGCCAGAACACGCCCTCATCCTCTGCAGCCTACAACGCACCTCAGGGAAAGGGATGGAGCCAGTGAAGGGGAAAAATAAACACACCATCTACACACGTACGCAAGTGTCAGACGCCCTTTAGTGGTGGACAGAGGTGCTGCAGGCCCGGCTGTGCTGCTGCCTGCTCCGCCTGCCCCTCAGCGGATGTGCACCATCTCCTCCAGGAAGGGGGTTTTCATGCAGCCCGTGCAGAGCTGATCCATCCAGAGCGGAGCCTCGTGCTGCAGAGGGGTGCGCCGCGGGTAGAAGGTGAAGTTCACGTCGTAGTTGAGCAGGCAGCTGATGGAGGCCATGTAGATGTCAGAGAACCGCACCAGCCGGCGAGAGAAGTACGTGGGGTTGTGGAAGGTGCGGAAGATGCTTCCAAACTGGGGGTTGAACAGGTTCTTCGTCAGCGACCTGAGAGGAAGGAGATGGTGCTCTGTAGATACAACTGTGGTCACACTCCCCTATCCCTGGGCCACCCCACTCCCAGAAGCATGAGGGGCTTACCCTAAACACCCTCCCACCAGGCTGTGTGCAATGAGACTGTGATGAGTATTCAATGCACTCTTACTCCACCCATTATGGGCAGTGCAGTAACAGACAGCCCACCAGCCCCTCCCAGCACTCTCCTTTCTCACCCTGCCTTCAAACCAGTCCAACCTCCCAGGCTCAGGCCTGCACTGCTGCATCCCCCAATCCCGGAGGCAAGTGACAGCAGGGAGGACCAGAATCCAACAGCTGCAGCACCACTGTCCCCAAAGCACATTACAGAACAGACTCGGTGCAGGCCTGAGAGACCTTGTGAGTGCTCACCTGATCTCCTGTCGTTCCTTCATCCACTCCAGCAATACTTGCTTTGACTCTGCATCCTGATACATCTGCAAACACAGCAGCAGAAAGCACCACGTACATCATTCCTGCAGGCCACACCTCAGCTCCCCCCAGTTTCCACTGTAACTCACAAACCCAGAGCCCATGGCACGAGGAGGAGGATGAGGTATTTCTGAGAACGAGGCAAGATGGTACATTGCTCCATTCTCATGCTAAGCCCAAAATGAAGACTTAGAAGGCAGCACCTGACCTGTCCTGCTCAGCCAGGAGCTGTTTACCTGCATTCTCTCCAGCAGCCCTGTCAGAGCCTGCTGCCAGGTCAGGGAGTGCATGTACTGCTCTGTGTTTATGATCCGGATCTCTGTCTCCAGTTCAGGAACGATGGCTCCAGTCCTCCAGCCGTGACGCAGCATGAGGTCCTGGAGGTCAGGGTGAAAAAACAACCAAGAATTCAATATAAAGTCTGAAAGCCAAACACAACCCTGGCTCCTGGAAGAGTGGTCTTGTTCCCATTTTGGATTCTCAGGGGACAACCATCCACGGTCTGTGCCAGTAACAACCACCTCCTGGCCTCCAGGATCAGCTGTGAAACACCCAGAAATGCGTGTGCCTCTGCCTGACAGCACATGGGAAAACTTGTGTGTCCTGTGTGTGCCCCAAGAGCCTGCAGAGCATTCAGACCAGGCCCTGCCTTCTCTCCAGCCCAGCTGCAGCCACAGGGCCTTGCTCCCACCTCACAGGAGAGCAGAGACATTTCACTCACCGCAAGGTCACTGTACAGATGGTCACCAAAGTAGAGCACTTTGGACCCGCGCCAGCCCGTCAGCCTCAGGAAATCAAAGAGGTTACCCTGCAAGTGACAGGAGGACAGAGAGAAACGTGATTACAGGCTGCCTTACCACATGCAGCCATGAGCACTCTCTGGGGTATCAACTACTCAATCCCCCCCATCTACACCCAAAAGTTTCTGTCCTTCCCCACTGTCCCTTGTGACAACCCCTGCTGTACATCCCTCAGCTTTTCTCAGGCTACAGAAAAAGGCAAAAATTCTTCCAAAGTGTTTCTACAAACAGGCAATTTTACAAAATTGTGCACTCAAGGGCACAGCAAGTCAAGAGAACAACATGGACTTAAAAAGGCAACAACAGGAGGCAGTTTAGAGGCCATGAGACACCTAAATTAGAAAAACCTGAGGATGGGCAAAGAGAACCCCATGTGTTCTGGATTTAGAAGTTGCTGAGCTCAGGTGAAAATGCACAGGTGAAAATGCACAGGGTGCACCAGAGGTAAGATGAACAGTCAGGGAAGGCTTTCCGAGTCAGGAGCACTTGAGGCTGTTCTACACCACTGACCTCCATCCCAACCCCAAAGATTAGCAACACCCACATGTTGGCTTGGTTAAACAATTCCTGAACAAGTCAGGCAGTTTGCACAGATTCACAGACAAGTAAAATAAACCAAATCCCAAAGCACCAGCTCAAGCATAGCACCAAGCAGCTTTTAAGGCTTTCCAACCATCCATCCAGATGCAGAGAACACTTCAGGGACTACCCTTCCATTTCCACACAAGTTTTCCACGTGAGTCACAACAGAAACAAAACCCACTAGGACTGGGAAAGGCTCCATCAATGCCAGTAGAGCAGCCCAAGCAGTCAGTTCAAACGTGCAGCCACTCAGCAGCAATCCCTCCTGCCATGCCAGGAGAGAGCCAGCACCTGCCCAGACACAAGGCAGCCCCCACAGCAGCTGGCCTCTGGCAGCTGTATGCATGGCTAAGGGTGCTGGGCCTCCTGCTGCTGGAGCATCCCTGGAACTGAGCAGACTTCCCTTAATGGCACAGAAACACAGCACTGGACAGGCCTCTGCATTTCTTGGACATGACATTGCTGCTGCTCACATGAGGGTTGCTTGGGAATCCACTGGCAGAGCAGGGAAACAGACCACAGCCTTGGGAGGAGGACAGTCCTTTTGCTGTGCTCCAGTCACTTGCAAACAGCAGTGGACCTGACAGCCAGGAAACTTGTACTTGGAGCTCCACTGAGCCACAGATCTGTTAGGTGACCTCCAGGATCTGCATCCTCCTCCCCTCCTGAGACAGCACACCAGGGGAGGGATGGGAGTACCATGAAGAGAGAACACCACATTGATCAGAACAGAGGGATTAGAGGACATCACTTAAACTTCCCAGTCCCCAGGGCAAACCCCCAGCTCCTGAGGTCCCATTTGTGGGATCCCCACAGCCAAAAAAATGCCATACAGACGTGCTCCAGGGACAGGAACAGCTCAGGCCTCTGGCAACACCACCAGCACGTCAAGGTCCATGGCCACTAACACTTGCCAGAAAGAAACATATTGTGGCACTCCAAGAAAGCAAAAGTCCTGGAGACAGGGTGGATTACAGCCAGGATACACATTCTGTCACATCCTACAGTTAGGCAACAACCTTGATGTAGTTAGATGAACATCGTGGTTGGGGAAGAACTGGAGAGGAGAACAAAACCTACCCCCATCCCTCCTTCCTCCCTTCATGTCTTCCTTTCCTCACTGCACCATTCTCTTGGGTGAGCAACCTGTGGCCACAAGATGTAGGTGGTCAGGAGCAGGATTCAATTCATCCATTAACTCTAGAAAGAAAAGGCTGAGGTGCGCCTTTTCTCCTGAGGGAGCTCCTAACCCACTGGGAATGAGCTATACTTGCATGTTCCCAGCTCCTGGCAGAGGATGGGACACTATCCCAGCACTTTGGCAGACACACCAAAAAGGCCAGAGGCTTCCCAACAACCGTACTCAAGGACATGACCCACTTTTCTACCACAGGTCAGGTCCCAGCGACTTGACTGCGATCTCACTAAGAGTTTCTTCCCGTGGGATCAGACAGCTTACATAACCAAGAACAAACCGTCCTAAAGCCAGAGGCAACTTGTCTCGGGGGACAGACCAGATGCAAGGACAACACCCAGGGCAGCCAGTTCACCAGAGTAACAGCTCATCCTCCAGATGGGAAAAGGGAGCATCAGGAGCCAGGCTTTGTACCCCATTTGATCACCTTTGTTTCTCTATTCCCTCCTCCACAAGTCCACCTTTGCCAACTAATGGAGGACAATTTGGAGTGAGATGTGGAAGATCTTTGCATACACATTAGATTTCAGAGAGCTGTGCCTTCTTAGCTGGAACTACCACACGCTTGGGAGCCCCTCCAGGACAAGAGTTTCAGGACCAGGACATCAGAAGCGCCACGGGAAAACTGCACTGTTGGCCATGCAGGAAAATGAGCTCCCAGGATGAAGGTTTCACTGTACATGGGGGCAGGGCCATTCACTGACCTCTGCTACACATGGAGAGGATGTTTCCCTACCACGCCATCTCACAGAAACAGGGCAGCAGCAGGAAAAACTCAGCCTGGCAGAGATAACTCAGCACAGGCTCCCTTGGGCAGAAAGGCAAGCACCTGACACCCTCAGTTGCCTGGCCCTGCTCTGCCTTTCCCCCTTGTCCCTGTCTCTCCATCCCTAGTGCCAAGCCCACGCTGAAAGTGTTCTGAGGGACAGTGTCCTGCCAGGCCAGTGAGAGCCCACAGGGACCAGGGGGTTGTCCCACTGCCCCCAGACAGCACAGCACAGAGCCCAGAGCGTGGCTGCTTACAGCCACCCTCTAACTACACACGTGGTCTTTTCAAGGACTTGTTTTTCACTTTCCAAACATCCACAAGTGCCCTACAGAAGAGCCCATCATTTCCCCCTCACCCTAACTAAGCAATTTTACAGGTTTTCCAATAATTTCCTGGCTTTTCCAGTGATTTCCAAAACCACAGGGGTCTTATAAGTCCCCACCACTTCAGACTCTTGGTTCACACCCGTTATGCACCCATTCACTTTACCTCTTTGTAGATCTTTCCTTTCTCCAGCTGGTTTATTTTGTCCCACTGCAGCGAGCCTTTATCATCCAGTTTTCGAAAAGGTCTGGGAAAAAAGGGGGAGAGATGTCAATTTTTTTTGATTTTTGGTGATTGTTACCCAGCAACCAGAACATTTGAATCAGGAAACTTGTTTACCTATGTAACAACTTGAAATAAAAGCTCCACATGAGTTCTAAGTGACCTTCTGGGCTTTCTGAGCTATTTTCTCAGGGGAAGAAAAAGTGTGAAAGGGAAATAAATATATTTTCAAATTACTTCCATTGACTGTAAGCATTTCATGCCAAAATGCCTAACAAGGCTTCTTGCTTTTTACATACAGAGGGGAGGAAAATATTAACAATAATGACTCCCTCTGAAATGCTAAGGCCAAGAAGGCTTTGCCCTGAACCACTTTGTGTCCTGTTCCAACCTGGCTACGCCCCAGCCCAACAGAGTCTGTGGAATGTCCTAATAGGATACAGCAAGTGTGCAGAGTGGATGGAAAGCAGTCCCCACACTGATCTCAGCAGCTGACCCAAGCTGGCTCCTGTTATTCCTCAGGGTTTGCTGTGTCATTCCATGGCCCACTACATGAATGGATCTTAAGCACCAGGCAGCCACAGGTTTTATCTCCTGAAAGGCCACATCGTCATCACTCCATGTTGTGTTTGTAAGACAGTCCACTTGCAGCCCATGAAGAAAACCTTTACCAGGTCAGCACAGCCTATAAAACCTTATACTCCTGTTTATAACAGTGGCATGGGAAATAGGGGAGGAAAATACATTCAAAGGAAAGAACAGACTGATCTCTCAAGGGCAGTAATTTCTGGTCAGTCATGAGTTGAAGAAACAAAGCAGACACGAGTTCCCAAAGCAAAGAATCCAAAGAGTAAAGTGAGGACAGCAGCCTGTCTATCAACTAGTCCCTTGGCAGGCCCTAACTGACCACAAAACCAAGCTGCCATGTACAAAGGCTTCCAGAGCTGCCAATTACCAAACAGCATGTATCCAGTAACTAAATCCTAAAAAAACAAACCACACACATACTTGCTTGGGGAACAGGAAAAGGAAAGATTTTGTAACACTCTCTAGACCTAGAGCCAAGAAACGACCAGCTCTCATGCACACCATTCCACTCCTCTCTTCTTTCTAAGGATTTAAGTACCTCATTACCCCTAAAAATCCAAGTTAAATCCAGACCATGACAAAAATCATGAGGATTAAATAGCTAGTTTTAGAAACACACTTTCTGCTTGGCTCTACACATGCTATCCACCTATTCCCAGAGGGGTCAGTTTTTGTCTCCTCAGAGAGTACCTGAGAGGACAGCAGAAGGCTGGATGCCTACTGAGCCTACACTCTGCTTAGCCAATTGCTCTTTGGGGAGGCAAAGGAGCTGTTGACTGCAGGGAGGGGCCCACCCGCAGCACAGAGCACTGCCCTGCACACGTACTTCCGGCGATCCGTGAAGAAGTTGGGCTTGTCCGCCTGCACAATGACCATGTCGAATAAGTCCCGCCAGTTCTTGCCAACCATGTGTTTCATTCCTTTGTCCCTGAGGGCAAAGGAACAGAAAAATTAACAGAGCCAGTACTCTTTTTTTTCACCTAACACCATATCTTTACAACAGTCTGGCCTAAATTTACTCTCATTACAGTAACAGAGAAGAAAGCAGATATTTGTGAACCCCCTCAAGGTTGTCTCATTGCATGAAGAATTGGTGCTGGGGTCTGTTTCAAGCTGTCCCACCCTTTCTCCTGCACCATGGGAAGTCCAGGGAAGCCAGTGATGCAGCAGGAACTGCTAGAGGTAACACAAAGTGTCAGCTCTGTACTGTTGTGGTCAGCCACAGCCTTGTATTTTCTTCAAAAAGTGGGAGTCAGTGCTGTGGACAGCACTGTGGGGTGCAACATTCACCACAACCAGTTCCCAGAGAACTCTCCTGGCTGTTGCCACAAACCCCTCCACTACACAACTTCCAGGTGTGCCTCGAGGAGGGACTGCCCTGCACAGCCCTTGCTGAGCCATGGTGACCCATCCATGTATGAGAATGGTACTCACACAAAGCTAAAGGGACTGTTTGTGATGAGGAAGAGTTTCTTCTTGTGGTTCACCAGGCGGTTCAGCACAGCATAGATTTCATCCCCATGCAGAATATACTGTTCTATATTGGAATGAAACAGCATCAATCAAAACATTTTGGCATAAGTCATGACCACATTTCTATAAAACCAAACCAAACCCAACCCCTGTGCCACTAAGGATGCAAAAGGTCTGAGTTGGATCCACCTTGGGCAGGCAGGTGTGAATCACCATGGTGACAAAATGGCCTTCCTCATCCCTATCAATCCCATCTAAATAGAAAAGACTGAGGAACTGAAAAGCCTGGCAAAAAAAAAAAAAAGAGTGTTGATACCTGACTGTCACAAGGCCATGCTGCTCCCAGAAGCTTCCCTTCCCCTGAATGACCAGGAAACCTTCCCAGATGATGCCTTTGCATGTTCACATCATGCCAAGGACCATCAGCCCTCACTTACAAGCTGAAGGAAAACACAAACACAAGCAATGAAGTAGCTGTTTTCTCCATTAAAACAGATTGTCCACCTGTCTCTAAACACGCCTTGGTTTGAATGCCACTCTTCCCTCAGCTGCCTCCAGGCATGGCACAATCAAACATTTCAGTAAGTTCTGTGTTCTCCTGACTCCTGCAACTGTGTAGGGCCAACACAGTCACCTTACCCAAAACACCCATAGTATGAGACATATCAAAACAGATTTGGCACTAGAGCTCTATTTAACTCACCCATGTCTTTTTCAATCCATTTGTACATCACTCCTTTCACATGAACATCTCTAATTGCATCCTAAAGAAAAGGGCAGCGGAAAAAAGTGTCAGTTTTACACAGGGCATTGCTGTATCCCAGCGTGCAAACCTGCTGTGACCTCTGAGGACCAACAGAGTAATGACACATCCCCTGCCTACTGAATGTACAAGAGCTCCATCAGTGCTAAGCAGCAGAGCTTGCCCAGCAAGGCTCACCAATGTGCCAAAAGAACATAGTGGCTGGCTCAGCTGATGCAACACAAGGGGGAAAACCTCAAAACTTATCCATGAAAGCACAAATTCCCTCCTGCTCCTGGAAACAAGCATAGACAAACACGCTGGTACCAAGGCAATAAAGACTGTGCAACTCCAAAACCATTTACTGTCCCAAAACTGTGCTGGTCCAGACACTAGCTGGCTTTGCTTCCTCCCATGCCTGTGGAAGCTCTGCCAAATGTGACCCAGAGGAGCATGGCCGAGGTGAATAGCAGCAGAGGAGAGCTTCTGTGATTCCAAAAAGCTCCCCAGAAGCAAAGGAGGGCCACAGCTCCCAGTCCTGGGTGGCCAACGAACACAGGCAGAGTAGAAGCTTTCACTAGGAGGGTGGCACAAAGCACAGCAGGGAGGGAGACAAGTTAAAACAGATGTTGTCAAGGGCATCCAAATATCCTCTATTTTCCAGGCCAGAGGCCAAGATGCAATTTTTGGACACACCCAACTGAGATTCTGCCCAAGTCTTCATCCAACAGATGCTCCAGACACACAAAACCATTTCCAGAGCAGCAACACAGTCTGCAGTGTTTGCACATGCAAATGCTTGTTTTAACAGTACTGTTTTCATCTCTGATAATTTATGGAGGTAAAAAAATGCTACCTTAAATCCCTGTCACACTCTGTGTGTCCCTTCAGATTGCAGTCCCACACTCACCACTGACATTGCTACACACTTGCCCACACGACCAATAGTGCTGGTGAAACCTGCTCATGATTCCAAAAAATCATTTCCTGCAAAGCTGTGGAGAACCAGAGTTTACAGCTTAGATGGGGATGATGAAGGAGGAGGCATTACCACTTGAAAGCGGAGTTTTAGGAGCTTCTTTCTACCATGTGGATTTGAGTGGTAAAAAGACAGAGGTCACATCTCCATGAGTTATTGAAAGAATTGGAAAAAAGAACAAGAGCTCTAATAAGAAAATAACTTTCTCTTAAGCTGCACTGGCATTAAAAGCAAACAATACTTTGGATATGTATCAGTATTACCTCTGCAGAGGAGAAAGAAATTCAAGTCTGCTCTTTCCCTAAATCCTTGCCACTCCAAAAGCAAAAGGGAAAAAAAAAAANATAAGGTTCCTACAGGGAAAATCTTGGTGGCCTTGGGACCTATCAAACAGGGCTCAGAAATTCCTCCAAAGGGAAGCAGGGTAAACTCTATGTTCTTTCTTTAAAATATGAAGTGACCAAACTGGTGTGACAGGACTGCTTGGATTGCATGTCAGCTTCAGCCTTTACCACTGCCTCAGGGTCTGCCCTTTTGACTCAGCACAGTGC
The DNA here is from genome assembly GCA_013396735.1 of Grallaria varia. Taxonomy (NCBI): domain Eukaryota; kingdom Metazoa; phylum Chordata; class Aves; order Passeriformes; family Formicariidae; genus Grallaria; species Grallaria varia. Next base: position 251,984 of record VWZG01006900.1, read on the forward strand.
CTGTAGCACTTAAACTGCTCCCAACACACAGATCTGCACCAGCAGCACCACTGAGAGTTACAGAAGGGTGTCAGGTTTAGACATATGTTAACCCACTGTGAGCCAGTGCTGCACTAACAGCTGGGGCTGTGCAAGCCCTCTGGGACACCTGCCTGTAGGCAGAGGGACCTCTGTGCTCATGGACACTAACCATGTCTTTGCACTTGCACGTGCTTACTGCAAAGGCATACGTTTTGCAAAAATGTTTGTTTTTCCTCACTGTACAAAAAAAGTAAGAACTCTTCTGGTGAGAGCACAGGGCAGTCCCTTATTTCGCACTCCCCCTCTCCCCCAAGAGCAAGAACAACAACCAACACCCTCGACCATGTTAAGATCTTGTGGGCCAGCACACTCCTATCAGGGCACCAACAGAAGTTCAGAACACAAGCTGCAATCCTTGGCTGCAGCCCAGCTGATAGGTGGATCCTTATCATAAAAGCAGCAGCACTGACACGGAGCTCCATTTCCCTCACAGTGGATGAGCCTAAGCTTCCCATAAGGCACAAACAAAAAACCCTTCTCCGTGGAAAAAGGAATGCAGTAAGGCTTGGAAGATGTGTTGTCTGTCAGACAACACAGAGCAGCAATCTCAAGCGCTTACATCTTGTCTACAGCATTAACTAAGAAGTCAGACAGTCTCCCCTAACAACGCTGATAATCCCACGAAGTCCTTTCAAGTGCCACTTAGCACCTTGGAGGAAATGACTCATGAAAGCAACAGTCACCCACTGGAAAACATCTCCAAAGGATCTGACTACTCTGCAGCTGCAAAGGGAAGAGGTGGATCCTCAGAGCAGGCAAGGACAGTTGTTTCACAACAATCACTGGATAAGTAAGGTGTTTGGTACATGATCAGACTAAGCTTCTTTGAAAAATCAGATACTAAGAGAAAAACATAGCTTAAAAGTCTGCAGAACCAGAAAACATTTACACAAACTTTGTGACCTATTTCCCATGGAAGGAACTTCAACCTAACCAGCCTTGGCACTCCTGCACAAGATAATGTACAGCAATACCAACTCTGTAGCACAGACAGAAACCAAGCATGTCCTGAAAACACAGCTTTGAATATTCCCTGGTAATGCTTTGATCTAAAGGGGCAACATCGCTGTCATATCAGGCTGCTCACTACCAGCCCTTTGGGCTTGGGTGCTGCACAGCTCAGCTCTGGTATGGTATGAGCTGTGGGCGCTTGACTTTTTACTTACAGATATGTCCTTGTAGAGATGCACCTGGTCAAACTCAATGCCATGAGTTATGAAGTAATCAATGACTGAAGAGAGCAGTGTCATCTCAGGAAGAGAAAAAATGTCCATAAACTGCTTAAGTGATGGACCCTGGAAAGCAAGAAATGAAAAGACACATTAAACTAAAATATTTTAAAAAAAGAGCAAAGCCAACAAACTCACATCACCCAGTACCATCTGCAAGACATTGCAGGTAACAAAAACACCAGTGTGGAAAGACCCAGCAAACAGCTCTCACTTCTCAACTCAAACACTAAGCTAGTGCATTAATACTTGACAAGAGAGAGGCTTCTCCTTCACAAAAACCCTTAAACAAACCCAGCATCATTAACATCATGGGGTGAAGGTAGAAGAAGGAGGGAGTCAGTCCTAGACAATTATTTCAACCCCATGCCCCTCTGCTTCCCACCTGGTCTCTTGGCATTAATACAGGTGCCAAGAGACAACATTCTGCGACAGGAGCAGCCACGGGCCTTGCTGAAGATGCCCCGTTAGTCACCTAAATCAGGCTCTGACCCTGGACACAGGGCACCAAAGCTGCTGAAACCATATTCCAGCGAGGTTCCACAAGGCAATGCAAGAATCACTCTACCAAGCCATTTCTCAATACCTGTCTTCCCTTGAGTCACCACAGAAAACCCAGAGCAGGCACAAAGAGGAAAAAGAACTTCAGCCCACCCAGCAGTCAAGTAGAAACAGACAATTAAATCCTGACCAAGGAATAACTCCCCTTGCAAGGCTTCAGCTCTCCCATGCATTTGCTATTATTATTGCCTCTCAATCACAAACCTATCAGCAGGCCAAAGCTGACTTTGGAGGCCTGTCAATAACATGAATCTTGTTTATTATGTATGTACCACCTGTGCAGAGGACAATGGTGAGTCTCACTGGCAAGATGAAACTGGGATCAGTTTTTTCACCTTGTGTCGAAAAAGTTCCAGATCAGACAGGGGGATGGTTACCAAGGTCTTGATTATGGAAAGTAATTTGGGAAGTGTACAGATCTCTCAGTGAACCTGGTCACCAGTGGTCCCCTGGAAGATGGCATCACGTCTGTGCATGTGAGCTTTGAGCAAGGACTGACTGCCAGGAAGTTCAACTCTCTAGGATAATCCTGGCCCACACCAGAAGGCATTTATTGTGGCTATGTGAGAGACAGACACAAAAGCAGCATCCAACAGACCACAGAACGTACAGATGGCAGAGGCTGACAGGGCACATTCTGCCTTAATGACAAACATGTGGCCCTGCTGTGCCTGGATGTAACAATAGAACATCTCCCATCTCACCTGGCCAGGTGAGGATGGCAAAAGACACCCCTGCAGCACTACCTAAAAGCAATATTGGGGCAACACAAATTGGGGTCAGGAAAGATGATGTAAAAAGGGCAAAGGAACAAACAACAGCATTTTGCCCGAGATGTATTACCACAAAAATGCTGCAATGAATAGCTATGTCAGTGTGCTGAGGGTTATGCAGTTTCCATTCATTCAGCATAGGACAACTTGACCTGCAGCAGAAGAGAACACAAAGGGCCACACACAGTGGTGCTGCTTGGGGATACTCACTGAATCCTTTCAACACTTCTGTCCATTTTGATGTCTGGTTGCTAAGGGAACATTTTTCCCACTAGCAAAACCAAAATTTCCTGAAAACAGCCTTCGCATTATTTCCTGTTAAGGGATGCTGGGAAAGAAGCAAGAGGGACAAAGACAGGTAGTTCCTACTGAAATAACTAGGTATGGGATTTAGCAGAGCAATGACCTGTCCTACCTTTCAATACCTTAAGCATAGATGATCCAGTTAAATGTTCATTGTTAACACCAAAGATTTACCCCGCCAACTCTGATTTCATTTTTGTGCCTTGTGTCATTTACCTACAAGACAAGTCCAGCCCTGTTCCCTTTAGTGGCCTCAACTTCCTTAGGCAGACATAGTGACACGAGCCAGGATGGAAACTGGACTACGTTTTTAGAACGCTACATATGTTTTTTTCCACAATACCCATGAGTTCTCCACCTTCATCACAGGCCATCAGGAGTTCTGCCAGTGAAGGCTACAGTGTCTAACCCTGGGCATGATCCGTGCCCACCTACTGCAGGTGTTGGGCTGCCAGAAGCTGTCCACTCCTACCAAGAAAGGATCAAGAAAACACCTAAGAGAGAGTATTCACACACTCCAGCCTTGTTGCCTGGAATCAGTGACCTGGCCGACCTTCCTGTTACCCACACAGCAGCATCAGCAGGACAGACTGCAGAGGACAAGATCCAAGAGCCAAAGGCTCGCTCCATACCAGCAGTCATCTTAGCCCAGATGCTTTCCCACTAATGTGTTAGGGGCACAGGTAGAGCAGACATTGCTGGCTGCAAACGTCATTAGTCATAGCTCCTTTCGTTCTGTTTGGGATCCACCTATTAGTTCATGGAGTTCATTACATTATTAGGAGAGGAGATTTACCTCTTCACAAAGACTAAGTTGCTACCCCTACTTCTGTGGCCCAATGTTACATTGAATTTTTCAATACAGGGTGCTTTCTTCTTTCCTGTAGTTGGTAAGCACAAAGCAGCACTGAAAGGCACCTTGGCATGAGCACCTGGTCCTACAGAAGGTCACAACTCGAAGAAGATTTAGTGTTTACTATTATTTAAAAAGAAAGATGAAGTCACCTCAGGTTTGCCAGGACTGAGGAGAGTTGCACAGCTGGAGGCTAACAGTGCAGTTTACAGAAACACTCTGTTTCAAAGCTGGAAACATCATTGAGCTATAAACTATAAACAGAGTATATACTTATCTAGAAAGCAACCACTCAGATTAATTGTTCCCCAGGGAGAGAGAAAAATCAAGAATTGGCCTTGCTGGAGACTTCACACAGCAGACTTTCAGGGGTATTACCAGAGGAAGTGTGCCCTTCTCCTTCCAGCTTCCCTTAAGGCAACAAAGGGCAAGAGACAAAGCAGTTCTGAGGGAAAGGGATGTGAAGGCCTCGCTTGCCCACTGCACCACACTAGACACTCCAGGAAGAAAAATCTCTCTTAACTTCCTCTAGTTCGGATAATCAAAGGATTTCTACAGATCCTGCAGACAGTGTCACTATCTTACTATCCTCAACACTCATGGACACCAACCCTATGAATAATACCCACTGAGGAGGCCTGAAGGGGTGGGGAGGGGGATCCTTTTCATGAAAGAAAAAAACCCTACCCAAAGCCAAGGAGTGAAAGGCATTGCAAGCACCCTGCTGCTACACACAGGGACCCCCTTCCCGCACAGCTTAACTCGCTGCACACACCAGCACTGCAGGCTGCCCGATAGCTTGGGAGCTAGATTTGGCCAAGGAAGAAGCAGAGAACATCTCTCTATCAGTCTTCAAAGCCATTCAGCTCGAGGCCAATAGCCCTGGTGTTTAGGAAAGCTTTGCAGATGTCTTTCAGATGCTAAACTGCTGAATAACCTCTGGGGCATATTCCCAGTAGAACAAAAACACACAGTGCAGCTCACTAGGGACCGAGGCTTTCCAAGGGAGGTTGGAGTCATTTACATGTGCATACAATTCACTCTGTTTTCCAAGCTGTTAAAGAGCCGCTGCTACAACACAGCAGCCAAGGGCTTACAATACCTTGCCATAGAAGTCACTCATCTGGTACAGGGGGATATGCTGCGTCCCACCGTAGAGTTCGATTACCTCTTCATCTGGCACCGGTTTGAGCCCTCTAGACACAAACAAAACAACAATTTGTCAGTAATGCCCAGTCTGCACAGTGCTACAAACTGCACAGAAAGAGAATATGGGGAAAACGGGCTCTTTACTAAAACTCACAAATTCCTCTTGCACAAAAGAGACAGTCAGAGAGCCTGACAGCTCTAAAGAGTCCCATAAAATCTTCCCCAAGACATTCTTCAGATATCTTGTTTGATCCTACAAGTTAATTGAGGGGCTTTATTCACATTCCAGCAGAGAATCCAGTCAGAGACCTCTCTGTCTGCTGTCAATCTGCTGACGGGACCGTCCCATCAAATCGGCCCCACGACCTGACTTTGGCAGCACCTGGTAACTGCAGGTTTGGAGGTGTTGCTTCCATGAGGTATATCAGTGTCAAATGCAAAGGTGCAGGAAAAGGGCTTTCTGAAAAGGGGTTTTCTCCTTACTCAGTTTCCCTAAGCAAAACAAGTTCTTCACTAAGACCAATCAACAGACATGGTTGTTTTCCCCCGAAACACCAAAATCAGAAGTATGGCCGAGCTGTGCAGTTCATGACATCAGGTTATCTGACTGCTGAAGGTTTCACCTCTTGCACAATTTTTGATGGGTGTTTGCTCAAGCAGTCAGCAACTTTCCTTTTTTCCTTTCCTACTCAGTTATGGTACAGCCTCCGAGAAGATAAAAGTTGCCTCAGTTGTGCTCTAAAGCAAAGGACAGTTCAGGAAAAGGACAGTCCAAGAAGGATAGTTACAAAAGTACAATAGGGGATAAAAAAAGCTTAAATGTGTTCTCCTAAAAATCTCTTTCTGACACTGCAGTAAACTGTGGGGCAGTACAAACCCCATTCTCTCCCACCCCCAAGCTGGCACTCAAAGAAGCCTATTCTCTCCGATTATGAAACTCCCTTTTTAATATTCTTGGAGTGTTTCCTGTAACTGAAGCTTAACAGCAAAAGGATAGAGATCAAGAAAAAAAACCACATTGGCTTCCATACTCAGGAAATACAACATAGGATTTACAGGAACTTTGCTGCTGGTATCTATAAATTACTGCTTACACACCAACCCCACTCCTCTTTGGGGCAAGGTGTTTTCCCAGTCTCCAGTCTCACAACTCTTTGGAGAAAAGTTTCCTCTGCACTGTTCTGGCCACTTATTCCAAAGCACATGCACTCTCCTTGGAGAACAATAAAGGGGAACAAAAAAATAGGGCAACCAAGCCTTAAAGTGAGCCCAGATTCTGCTGCATTATTGCTTTATTGATATGTCTGCATCGCTCTAAGATTTAATTTGCACACCCAGACCAGTCTCCAAGGCACAGCAGAGCACTGCTGGGATACGCTCCTGCCTGGAGAAGACAGATCTGTGCGTGAAGCACACACCAAGGAGTCCTTTCCTAGTGGTACTGTTTGCTCACAGTGTTAACCCAGCAGTGCTGTAGCTGCAGCTCAGACAACACGCAGTGTACGTGACCAGATGTGTCATTAACCATTAAAAAAAGCTCCAGATCTTCCCACCCATACTTGGCTTGAAATGCTTGAGAAAAAAAATAACTCCCTGCAATTATATGCCAGGTAAGCATTTGAAGCAAGTGCAAACAGGATAAGCCAGATGAGACTGTGCTCTGCCTTAGGAAAAAAAACCAAAACAACCCACATATGCCATGAACACACACTCAGATGTAGTAATCCACCTTTGCATAGGTGGGCATTTAGAAAACGATTTTCAGAACTGACATACCTATATGCTGTCCCCAGCTGGACATAATGGAAAGCATCAATCTTCATGAGAAGACTCTGTGATAAGGGGTAGATATTTACTGTTAGAATGGGGTTACTGTTACAATTGACACTGAAACCTTAAAGTTCCACACAAATGACATTTAGAAAATTCAGTATGAACACCACACATCCATGTACTTTGGGCAGCACTTACTCTCCAGCTTCTTTTATACACATAATATTCTGTCTTTGACTTTTTATTGGCCTCTCTGTCAAAAGACCATCTTTCTATGAGCCAAAGTCTGTTACACTCCAGTTTGTGGACACAGACACATTTAAAAAACAGGGGTGACCATGTTTCTGTGACTCAAGACAGCATCTTGTCTCCCCCCCAGGAGCACACACATTCCAAAGGAGCTTTGTGTGCACAAGAGATCTATTTCTCCTCACATTTATCTCAAGCAGAACTAAGTGGGCAAGTTTTGGTTTAGAGCACAGCTGCACCCAGTCATTTTCTTAATGTAAGAGCTTTCCCCTCCACTTCTCCCCCTCCCTGACAGATGCTGAAGCAGAGTTCAGGAGCACACCAGGCTGGTAACATTAGACCTTTCTTTGCATTTTTGTATCAGACTCCCTGCTCATGAGTCATCCCTTCTCCTCCATCCATCATTCTGAAGTTGTAACACAAGTCCCAGGGCATGGAAAGCAGCTCTCCCACTAAACCCGGATCGCTGCAACTTGCATAAGAACACAGTATCAAATATCTTTCATCAGGATACCACATCAGTGCAGCTTGTTACATGGTGGGAAGACCTCCCAGTAATTCGTGGAGTGCAGGCACATATGCTGAAGTTTTCCTCAGGCAGGCACTACCCAGATTTTGGTGTGTTTTGCAGACTCTGATCCTAAGAATTCACACCTTCTACTCACTGAAATGGTGCCTTGCTACTCGCCTGTGTTTCCCTGATACATCAGCCAGAGATTTAAAAAGAGAAAGAACCTTCTGTTTCTCACAGATCTTCTTTTTACTTTGTAAAGCCAGAGGCATAAGAAAAAGCTACTACAATGAAGCAACTTTGACTGCTATGCCCTTACCTGAGTGCCTGGCTGCAGCAGCCAGCATGACATCAGGGAGCATGAGGCTTTCAGGGAACCAGTCCAAAGCACTGAAAAGGGTTAAAGCGAATGCCTGCCCTTGGCTTGCCCGTGCTCCTAAGAAGCATGCATCTCAAGTAGCTTGGATCTTTTTCCAGGCAGTCCTATTATTCGGGGTGGGGGGTGGGGAAGGCTTCCTAAAGCATTCTTCTGACAAATCATTTCTATTATTAGAGTAAGACATTATGCCTCTGCCCCGGCAAGTACTTGTAGATGCAAGATTGAGTTTTGTTGTTTAAATTTCCTGAAAGACAGAAACGATCCCCACAAACAAGCTCAGTCTTCTATTAATTAGCCTGTGGAATTAACTGACTTTTAAACTGGCAAGGCTGTTTACCAGAGGCCTTTGCTAGAATGCCTCATTTTGCCAGAGGCCAGGCAAGCACAAAAGACATCTTTCCCTGGGGAAGAACCCACGCAAGGAAAAGCACAGCCACCCTGACTCACTGGTAATTTGGTGATAGACATTATTGCAAGCAATGACAAGAAAGTACTTCCACTAAAAACATAACAATGGAAGGCAAAGCCCAGGAGAGTAAACTTTGTACAGCTTACCTTTTGCACATCATAGTGAAGTCCACGTATGGCAAACCCTGGAATGTAGTCATACTTTGCGAGCCCTTCTGGATACTGGGAAGACAACAGCAACATCGTTAGAGCACAAGCATTGAATAATTAACAAAATCATTTCACCTGCTGAGCTGGCTTAGTCCTATTAAGTCCTCTCACCCCAGGCATAAACTGATCAAGGAACAGGTGGGATTCATTTTGCCCTTCAACAAAGAAAGTGGATGAGTGGAGAAAGACAAAGGATAAGGAACCCCAAACCTAACTTCTTTCATGTAAGGGACGCTAGTGAAAAAATCAGAGTCAGTCAGGCAGTGAGAACACTTCTAGTAAGCTCCACTCCATGCATATATTTGGCATAGATTGGCACTGCAGAGCCCCTCGAAACAGAAAAACCTGATGAGAAAAAAATGCACAAAGCAGTCGCAGAGTGTCTTTTCTGGGACATGCTATAAGTGTGTCATCCACATCAACTTTCACATGTCAAGTCCTGTACAGCTTCAATGTTGGCCCATGATTCATGTGTATCCACCGTGTGTACCTCGAACCAGCAATTCTGTAGGCGTTACTTCCATAGTTGAATAAAACTGACCAGACCTTTTCTAGACTAAGGCTCCCACTCCACATTCATAAAATCTCAGGAATGTACAGTAAATTGTCTCAGAGGAAATGAATTCCATGGACAGAGAAAATTTTCTGCAATCAGAGACTGTGAAACATGAAATTTATCTCAATAAAACAAGTACATCTGGGGCATAGCAAAGACAGCAGCAAGCGTAATTCGGTGGAAATTCTGTCATTACCTTGAATTGTTCTATTAGGATGTCTCTGGCAGTGTTGAAAATCATGGAGTGTAGTAAATTAGAATACTGTGCTAATGTGTAGTCATAGTCAAAGCCATATATCTCCACATCTCCCAGGCTGATCTCATTGTTAGCGTAGATCGCTGCGGGGTTGAGGAGATTGCAGACTCCGGGTGGAAGGAGATCTAAGAGAAGGGAGAGGGGAGAGGTTAGAGAAACTGAGAGCATCACTGAAACAGACTTTTCGTTTCTGTGTGGAAAAAACACACAGCAGCAGCAAAGGAGCACAGAGCTGCTGCCAAAAGCTGCTGCTGTTAACTCAAATAAACCTCCCCATAAAAAAAACACACACTGTGAAACCTCTGGCAAACCTCTGGCTGCATCTGGTGAGGATGCTCTCTATCCACTTGCACAGTAAGACTGACCTTTTGTGTCAGGAAGCTGCAAAACAATGTCCCCTGGTCTCTGGCCTACACGAGGCAAAGCAGAGCCGAGGTTTTGAAGTGTCAGATTTCTGGCTGAGAGCAGCTGCAGTTTCAGCGGGCTCACAACGGGAGAGGTGGCTGTGACACATCACCGGGAAAACACGCATCCCTCACTTAGAACCCCAGCAAGCAAACAGCCCAACTTTGCTCTTTGGGAAATCTAGATTACTCCAAATTGGAAATTTTGAGGTTTGTCTTTTGGCATTTTTTGTTTCTCTCAGAAGCAGTGAGACTTCACAGAGAAATCCTGCAAGTACCATTAGGATTTTTTAGATTTTTTTTAACAGATTAACAGGATAAAACGAAGTTTTGTACGAACACCAACATGTAAAAAAAACCCCAAAAAAACAAAAAACCACATTCAGCTACTCTCTTGAAGCGCTGATAGCAACAAGTTATCTGCTTTCCCCTGATAAACAGCTGTGGAAACAGCTCAGCCCTTGCCTGTGGTTTGTCAAAACAGTTACTGTTCAAGACGCCTGGGAATAACTTTGCACCCCAGACCACTGGGAAAATGGGACTAAGTGACCAAGCAGCTGAACTACCTGTGTATTCTTTTCCAGAGCTAGTCCAGAGAGGAGAACTCCCAGTACCATGGGAGAGGCAGGAACAGACCCTCCCCAGGCTTCCCACTCCACAAGAGCTGTCCATTGCAAGATGAAAGAGCAAAAAAAAAGAGTTCCCTGTGGTAGTTGCCTAGTCACAACCACCCTGGGGGACAGAGGGGAAGGAGACATTTCCTCCCTCCTCAAAGATGGGTCATTTTCTCTTTGAATGATAGGAAAAGTGCAGTGGATAGCTTTTTTTTTTTTCCTTTCCTACCTTAACTTTTGGCTTTTAGCAAGAATCCCTGTGCCGGTTCTTTAGTGCTCCCTTGCTATAAAACCAAGTTTCATCTGAATGTAGGACAAAAAATACATGATTAGAAAGCTATCAAAACCATTTCCAATACAGACTTTGCCTGGAATTATAACAGAAATCCAAAGTACTTTTGTGAGCACTAATTCAGAAAGGAAGCCAAAGAAACAGGATTCGAATATATCATAATAATTATTTTTACAGGGGAAAACAAATGGGTATGTTACAAAACACAGTCATCCCTCTCTCTTAACTCACTTCATCTGGCCTTCAAATGCAATTCACCAGATCAACTGGAGAGGAATCACTAGAAAATAAAGCAGTGTATTAAGGCAGGAGAACTGACTTTCTGGCTACACAGCAACAAAAGCTCTCTTTGAGTGGCCCCAGTGGTGGCAAAGTTCCTGGAACAGGCTGAAGAGAGTGGACACAATCTGAGTATTTTCCACTGGGATTTTAAAGAATGGGAAATGTAAATAGGATTCAGATGATCGCAACTTTCATCCTTTCATCATAAATGCTCTTTGCACCAAAAACAAACAAAGCTCCACTTCCTGTCCTTACCTCCAGATAACTTGTGGGAAGACCTTTTCCTAAGCATATACTGGGATTTGCAGGGTGTTATTTTTCTTCCTCACAAGGAAAATTATGACACAACCCTAGGCACATCTCAGGGCAAATGTGCAAGACTTTCCTCTTCTAATGAAAACACTTTGTGTGACAAATGCACTTGCGGCTATAGCATCCCTACACAGAGGTCAAGCTCTTCCAACATTCCCCTTTTGCTAACAGATTCAGGACAACACATTTTGATAGCTTAGGAGCAACACAAAACACCCTTGCCTGAATTCCACCTCTTCTCTCACAGAAGACATAAGAACCGTCTGGATTCATTCACATATGTCAGCCACAATTTATGCAAAATTACCATCAGGAAGAGCTAAGGGATTTTGTAGGATTTGGTAACAAGGAGAGGGCAGTGTGAGCTTCACTAAGTGAATCCTATCTGTGTTCAGAAGCTCAAGCAATAACTGTGCCAGAGCTCGATTTCTGAAGTACATTTAGACCCACTGGATGAAGTAATTTTCCTCCCTGTCAGCCTCAAACATACAGAGCTCATTTCTGTTCTCTGACAGCCTCTTGCCCCAGTCATTTTACCCCACTCTGACATTTCATCACTGATTCACCGTGTTCTCTCTTACCTCATAAGGGCTGGAAAAGGATGCATACACTAGGCAAAATGCTTTATCCCCACTGCCTCACCACAACATGTTCCCTCCACACACTTCCTGGAGAACCCCACATCTCCTTGCTGTGTTTCCTATTACACATCACTGTCACCAAACCAATTCACAGCTTGCTGTGTCCACACCATCATCCTACATGTTAAATTTACAGCAATTCCAAAGTCACTGATCTCCTAGAAAGAAGGAAAGCTCTGATTTTCAGTCTAGAGATTCACTCTGCATACTTGGCCCACTGTAAATGTCCATTTGCAGAATCCTCCCCACCAGAACTGCAGGTGTCCGTCTCCTCTTTAAGCTCAGCCAGTCTCCATGCAGGTTCCAGCTACCACAGGCAAGAGACAGGAGCTGTGAGCACATGCCAAAATCAGTTTCAGTACAAAAGCCTAGACTTGCCAGGAACTTACCAAGCCAGGTTTCAAGAGCTTGGTTTAATTGTGGGGTTTGGTTTGGTTTGCTTTTTGTGCCTTTTTTTTTTGTTGTTGTTGTTGTTTTACTTTCAAAGATAACCACCTGGGTGGGTACCAATCCTGAGTGCTTAATCAAGTCCTATGCTGCAGTCTTGGGTGCTGCTGCTCTGCTGACATTCCGCATGTAATCTGCCAGGGATCTCTGCCTCAGATTTCCTGGCAATTGTCAAATCAAAACAAACAGACACCCTCCAGAAGCTCATGAACATACTGTTTTCCAAGAACGATAGCTTCTGCTTTTCCTCTGCCAAGGCACTACAACAGATTGCTGGACAGATAGGAAAATTTACAGCAAGAAAAAAAACCCACAAAACAAAAATGAAAACCAGCTTTGGTTATTAAAAAAAGGATAATAATCCCAACTACTCTTTCCGTCTGGGTCCTAACTGGAAAGGCAGGCAGACAATATCACAGTTAGTCACTGTCTACTCAGCACTTCACCCAGGAAGTATGACCTAAGGGAGAACCAGCGTGAGCACATCTGAGGACAGCAGGGGGAAAAGCAGCTCCTGCAATAGATGCAGCCCTAGGAATCTGCACACTTGCACAATTTGATCCGGTTTGCAGCTCTGCCAGTTTTAAGGGAAGTGTCTGCATGCCCATGGCACATGATGAAATTCAACAACGAAGGCAGACCATAAGAAAGCGTGCTCGATCTCGTGCATCTCTTACACCCAGGTGTAAAAGCAAGGTAAACACACAACATCTCCTTCATTTTGCCACTATGAGAACCTGAACAGCTGCTTAAATCAGAGTATCTTTCTGTGAGCACAAATGTCTTTTCCCAGGCAATAACCCACATTGTTAGAAAGCAATAACACCCGATCCCCAACATGAGAGCAGAGATGGAAACAAAAGCAGGTAATTAACTGTGAGCAACGACTAGAGACACCATATGGCCCCTTCTGATGTGAAAAACCTCCGAGCAGGAGGTGCTTGCACGTCTCCTGCTTTCCTGAGCTCCTGAGCTCCCTGAGCATCCTGCAGCAAATGCTCCTTTGCTCTCAGCTTCAGACCCAGCATATGATGAAGAATAATACATAAACAAGGCAACTCACACCCATCTCTCACACCCTTTGTGCTCTCAGAGGTCCAACACAGCAGAAATCCGCACTAATTTCCTAGTAAGACAAGCAAGGAAAAGAAGGATGCTGAAAGCAGATGGCCACCATTCTCCATATTGTTCATGAATTAAAAAGTTTTCCTTGCTCACACTGACTTGCTTTCTAAAGACAAACTGCCAGTTTTCCTCCCTTCCAAGTATCTCTTTATCCGTTTGAAGTGTTGTTTTGTGCCATTGCCTGCAAAGCACTCCAACCAGCCGAAGTAGATACTTCTACTCATTGGATAGGAAGAGGAAAATATTACTTAAAGGGCATTAAATAACAGAGGAAACATGTTAAAAGAGTGATGAGAATCATTTTCAGAGCACAGTCTTGAATTTACACCATTATGCCTAAATATGTTGGGATTTCTTGCCAATGAAATCTACACAAACTAAAAGCAGTATTAAAAATACCATTTCATTAGATAACGACATTTTAAAAATACACAAAGGCACTAGGCAAATGCTGTAATAGTTCTTTGCTAGAAAAAATGGTTACATTTAAGAAAGCAGGATGTGGATGTTAACATAACTGGTCACTCTTCCAGTTCTGCTTGTGCTCACAATTAACCACGCTCAAGCTCGTCATGCAGAGGCAATAAGTTTGCAGTTATTGTAAAGGTTCTTTAGGAAATCTGAGTTACTATAGCCACATTTACAGGTTTGAAAGATCTGTAAAAAAACAAACACACTTGCTTACAGCCAAATCCTCACAGGCTTGGCAGTGCCATTGAGTTTCAGGATAGGATGTTTCCTAGAGTGTAAAACTTCAAAGCTCACTGAGAGAGCTTATCGCCCTTCCTTGACACTTAACAGATCACAAAACAGCAACTCTTGCTCAACAGCAACACCTCTGATAAAGGCGATTGTACTTTTCCTTTTACCAGAGAAAAGACCAGAAAAAAAAAAAAAGGCACATGAAATGTAAGTAATAGTCTCAAATTTTTACAGATAACGAAATTTGGTCCTACAAGTCAGTGTTACAAAAGGCAGGGGGGCTAATGAAGAGAATGGCTTCTCCTGAGCCAGGGTTAAAGGGAGATTTTACCTCAGCAGCACCGTTTGTGTAGCAATGCTGTGCTCTCGTTTGTATCACCCCACTCGAGCCTGGCAGAGCACAGACATGTTTAGAGAAAGTTGAGAACTGGTGCCTGTGTTCTGCTCACCAAACCTGCACCACCACTGAGTTTTCCTTCACAGAAGCTCATCCTGCACATCCTGCTCTGTCCAACTCCGTCAGCGTTTATCACTGGAATCCCCTCTGTGCAAAAATACAACAGTGCTCCATAGATCCAGTCCTAAGCAAGGGCTGATTTGAAAACACATAATAAATTCTCCTGGCAGAGACCTCTCTCCAACCCAATAGCAATAACTGACAATACAGGACAAAGGACTTCACAAAGTGGAGTTTCAGAGAGGGAAGGAGAAGGTGGTACCGCCAGAGTCTGCCCAGACTCCATGCTGATGAGTACTGAGAAGTGGTGGTGTTCTCAAATCCATACCCCAAGCAGACATACACTTTTACATCAGAGGCAGAAATCAAGCTCAACGGAACAGACTGATGCCACATTTTTCACAATTGTTTAGTCGCCAATGCAACAATTAAAACCAATTTGGACAAACTCTGTCTTTTCCTGACAAGACGATTAACAGCACAGTCTTAAAATTTTGGTTTGGGGAGCTATTTTTCAAACAAACGAGGACCTTTTTATTCAACATGTCTAATGGCTACCTGAAGGTTTGTAAAGAGCCTGATCTGTAACACTTGGGCTACTTCACCCGCCTTCATTTTGTATTTATTCCTGCAGATTAGTTCTCCACCTCAAGTAATAACTATCTCTTGCATCCCAACAGAGTTATGTGAACACAAACTTCATGACCTGTCACATAGTAAACTGAGCATTTTGCCAAGAGACCATGACACAGCCTGCATTTATGGTTTCAATTCTATTATGGAAAAGCAAAAACACCTTTGAGGATATTAAGGTTCAAACAGCACTACAAGTCCTGTAAGTTGGAATTTCTTTCAAGCAGTGAGGCTAAAACCACAACTCAATCTTGGAGCAAGGTATTAACAAAACTACAGCCCTCTGTCAGCACCCTCTACTGCTTTCAATGCACAGGGAAAAAGCTGTGTGGTAGTTTAAATTTTAGGCTTTGGTGAGGTTTGCTGAAATGCAGCAGGCTGAGCACCCAATGGATCAGCGGCCAATTCCTTCACATTTGTGCATCATGAAGGATTTGAGACCTTGTGTCAAATCCTGTGTACTGAAAGATGGGGAAGGAAGGAATGACAGAGCTTGCCAGTCTCAGAACAGGGAGAGGGTTCTTCCAGATGCCTACAGCTGGCTGTCGTCCTAATCTAAGCCCTTAGATAAACAAAAGCTAACGGAGAGCTATAGAACAGCAGGCACAAACTCACACTTCCTAGTTCTCTACAGTGCCTACCTTCAGCATTCCAAGAATCAAGAAACCAACAGGAAAAGGTTCCCTGCCCTAATGCCAAGAAAGCTATTTTTAGGGGAGTTTAAAACAGCGGAGGTCTGCTGCTGCCAAAAGCACTGCAATCCTGTTTTACACACAGACAGATTTGGCAAGTGATCTGAGTTTTCTCCTCGCTTGGCAAGAATTCAAAGTAGCCGACAGAGCCAGGTAACCCCTTGGTCAGAGAAGTAGAAACATGTACATGCTCGTGAGTAAAAGGTGTCACATCTGGAACACAAGCTGAGCTCGGGACCAGGAGACATCCTCGGAGCTGTAGCATCAGTCCTCTCCACACTCATCCTTGTGCCAGTGGCGAGTTGGACTCCTCACGCCCTCAGTCAGCATTCCTGTTTATCCTAGTCCAATCGCGATCCCGTATGCCAAGAAATGGCAAATAGGAGGAAAAGGCAACAAGCCCTTCATTGAGACCATTTGTCACGACAATACCCACGTTAAGGGGGCCATTTGTGAACAGCCCCACATACTCTGCACGTCCTGAAAGGCTGAGACCAGGCAGGGGATGTGCACAGAGGGAAGACCGGGATGGCGAGAGGGAGATCAAGACCAGATTTCAGCCAAGCGAGGCGCGGAGGCTGATGGCATCGCCGGCGTGAAGGCTCCTAACCCTGCACAGCCACGGGCACATCCCGCGCTCCGCAGCGCGGGGAACGGCACCGAGATACAAAGAGAGGGGAAAAACCAGAATGGAAAAGGCCGGTCCCGGCGGGACGTGGCAGCCCCCTTACCGTACACCAGCTTTTTCATCTCGTGGTACCTGGCCCACAGGTAGGTCTTGGTGTCGGCGCCCTCGGCCGGGGCGGGCTGGCCGCCCGATCTGCCGGGCGCCGCCGGCTGCGGCTGCTGCTCCCGGGGCTGCCCGTGCCCGCCGTCTCCGCTGGCTTTGTGGCGGCAGCTCTGGCAGGACACGGCCACGGCGAGCAGCCGGGGGGCCGCGCCGCCGCCCCTGCGCAGCGCCGCCGAGCCCAGCGCCGCCATCGCCCCGCCGCACGCCGCG
>VWZG01006900.1:268886-328780 GCA_013396735.1 Grallaria varia
GGAGGGGTGAGACCTCGGCGGGCGGCGAGCCCGAGAGTCCCTCACGGCGGTCCCTCACGGGGGTCCGTCACGACGGTCCCCTCAGACGAAGCCCCGCCCCCGGGCCCGCCCTGATTCGGGCCCGCCCCTGGCCAATCAGGGAAGGCGCCCCCAGCTTGCGGTGTGCGTCACGTGGTGTCCCGCCGCGTCCGTCCGTGCGGAGCCCCGCGCGTTGGAGGTGAGGGGCGCGGGGGCGCGCGCGGCGGGGGCGGCGCTGATTGGCTGCGCGTTCCCGCCGCTGGGGAGGGGGCGGCGGGTCTGAGGGGCCGCCATGGCTGCGGGGACCGGCTGGGCCCGGCCGCGGCCGCGCCGTGACCGCCGCACGTCCCGCTCCGCCTCTCACACGTCTTCCCCCCGCCCCGTCTGTCCTTGCTCTCTTCACTACCCGCGAAGGCGCCGGTGACCGCCAGGCCATGCTGGTCAGCAGGAGGCTGAAGCGCCTCTTGCAGCTGGTGCCCGGGAAGCGGCGCTTCGGTGTTTACAGGTTCCTGCCTTTCTTCTTCGTGCTCGGCGGGGCCATGGAGTGGTTCATGATCAACGTCCGCATCGGCAAGGAGACCTTCTGTGAGTGCGGGGTCACCGCAGGCACCCCCCGGACCCCGCGAAGGGGGATCCCCTCACGACAGTCCCCCTCACACTCCCAACAGCCTGTACTTTAGGAAAAGGATCGGCTCAACTATATGGGAATATTCTCATTTTCCTGGGCAATCTTGTTGAGTCTCTGTGCAATGAAAGGGCTTGATACAGTTTCCAGAACTGACAAACCCACAGCAATCAGAATTGCTTCTCTGCTCGCTGCTGAAGGCTTGGGTTTGTTGTGGGTTTGCAGTTGTTCAGTTCTGACGAATAACTAAGTCAGGTTAGAAACTGAAGCGCAACATCCGTGGAGCAGCTGCCCTTACATTTCACCTCAAGCCTTGTTTTCCTGAAAAAAATAAATTACTATGCCTAATGATACTATACTACAATAATAATCATTGTGCACTTTAGCCCTATTATTGCTTCATAATCCAAGCAAAGTGACAATGTACAAAACTGATAATCTCTCTCTTTTTTTGGTCAGTGAAGGATTCTGTTTGGTGATGGATATTTAGGGGTGATCAGGGAGAGGGGAAGCAGGAGGGAGAACTGGGAAGACCATGAAGATGGGAATATTCTGTGCTTTGTTTATATAAAAAAGGCTAAACTACTGAAGCCAGGCTGGCAGCCCTCAGGCATTGACTTTGTGCTTATAATTTAATTTCCCTTTCACTTCATTTAGTTGGGGTATTTATATTCTTAATTACTCTCGTGAGAAAGTAGACAAGAAATGACTGTTTCGCACTGGAAACTTGATTTTCCTATAAAAACATCTAAGCAGGACTGACAGGAAGAACTTAAGCCTGTATGGAGAATGTGAGTTATTTTGAGGGGTAATAAGGATTTGCGTTGGCTTGAATTTCCAGTTGCCCGTCAGTGTCTGCAAGAGGAATTTGGACTGAGAAGTTTAAAAAGAGATGACAGGGTTCACACATTTAGTACCATCTTGCATCTAATATGAAACATCTTTCTCTGCAGATGATGTTTATCGTAGGAAACGGTCTGAGAGACAGTATGAGGCAAGGATGGAGAAAAGTGAAGTTTAGCTGAAACGTTTCAAGGGGGAGGTCCCACTGCTTTAACTGTATCAGTGCCAAAGCAGCCTTACTGCCACGTTGATGGCGGGGGAAGATGTTGGCTCTGCCAGATGAACTGTGATCCACACGTCTGTGTAATATATTCTCAGATGGCTTTGGCAGTTTTGTTCTTCTTCCATATCTTTAATATTAAAATATTCAACTGAAGTACAATAGTGAAAATTTCATTGTGTTTGGGCATCTCCCACTACTTTAATCTTTGCTTAGTAACTCTAAATAAACTAAACTGAGTCAACAGTTTGGCTAATGCTTTTCTTTGCTTGGTGAAACACCCTTGTGAAAAGACCAATGGGAAAGAAATGTTACACGTTGCACCCATTTCAGCATAATGGAAATAGCAATTTTTAGTTCCTTTCCACTGCACTGACAGAAACCGCTTTGGCATTTGATTTGTTTTCTTTGCAGTGTGGCATCATTTTAACCAGATAAAAAGAGCACAGACTCACTGCTCAGTGTTTGCTCAGGCCACAGTGCTTGGAAAGTCACCCGTGCCCACAACAGGAACACCCTTTGTTGCTGCTCTAGCAAGTGACCTGGGTTCAGCTTGGACTAAAAGTCTGACACATGTACCAGGTAACAACAGTGCAATGGCAGTCCTGGCAAACCTGGGTCCTGTTTGTAGGATCCTGTCCCTGAAGTAGGAAAGTGGGGCTGACTGCTGTGTCCCTGTACAGTGACACGCGCTCGGGTAGGGCAGTGTGTTGGTGACTGTGCAGCAGGCGGCTGGTGCAGTGTAGTCAGTGAGGGTTGTACATTACCATTGTTCTGTTTCTGAGGGTATGTGTGCATGCCAGAGATGCCACAAAGTGGCCAGTTCTTAAGATCAACCCAAAAACAAACCCGAGGGAGTTCTTACACTTACCTGTGCTCCCTCCCAACAGCCTTTGTAAGTTATCATCAGTTGAGGAGATCGAATGCTCTGAAGATGTTACGGTGTGGGTACTCGAACCACTGTGCTTTGTGCTGTGCCTTCCAAGGGCTTGATGTGGAGGACCGGTGCTGCTTGTGTTTCAAGAGGTAAACTGACAGAGAATTAGAGATGTGACTGTGCCATTGCATATTTTGACTGGGCAGCAAGTGAAGCACTTAAAGAAAGTCCCTGTTTCAGAAGTATTAAGAATTTTTGACTTTGGTTCCAAGGTAGAGTCCAAGTTCAAAAACTCATGCACAAGCTGCTCTTTGCAGTCACAGATCATCACACTGAAGTCAATCCTGACTGTAGCAATACATTAAAGAATATAGCATTAATAAAAAGCCAGATTTGAAAATTGCTGAGCTTTAGCTCCATCTGCTTTTACTTTGTGAACCTTTTGGAACGCTCCTGTACTTGGCTTCCATAGAACAAATAAATTTTTCAATACCTGCTTTTTTCAAGGAAGATCCCTGTGGCCCAGCTGTTTCACAGACCTTGGGAGCCTGGTGTGCAAACTTCCTGTGGCTTCTCTGAAGCACTCCTGTAATAGCGGCAGAGTGTTCCACACACATCAGTGAGCCAAGCCCAGTTTTCCACTTCAGGCCTCTTGCTTGTTTTGCAGCCACTGTTTCCCACTTGCAGCTGAGAGTGCCAGGCACATCTGGAAAATCCCTCAGGTGTCTCCAGCCAGGTAAATAGAGGGAGCCAGGCTGTAATCACCCACAAAAAGTCTGGTGTCACTGATCTTCAGGACCGCAGCAGGGATAAAATCCTTCTCCAATCTGGCATTGTACCATTTCAGGCAACACAAAATCTGTTATGACAGAATATGAAGCTTGACATTTAGAAATCTGAGCTGTGCTCTCTTCCACAATGTGTTTGCTGTTGCTGACCCTTGGGCATTTCTGCATTTTGCCAGTCTCTCACTAAGGCTGGAATGACCTGTCTGCTGAAAAACCTGTGGGGAGCCAAGAAAGAACTGAAAGAAGTTATGGTAAAGGAAGCATGCACATGCCCAGCCTGCACTCCTCACTGGCACATGGGGTGGCAGTTCTGTCCAAGCTTTTCAAGAGTACAAAAAGGAAAAAAATAAGTCATCTGATGTACTGGTGAATTCTTTCTTGGAGGAAAGCTTTTCCTGTCTTCAGTGGAGGTGAGGTTTCACCTTAATGCACAGATCCAAAACTGCACCTGTGCTCTGGCCATGGCCAGTCCCAGCTCCTGCTGAGAAAGGGGCAAAAATCTCCAACTGGCAGGATGGGGTAACTGCTCCTGAGGAACTTCCCAAAATCACTACTGGATGTTGGTGCATCACAATGAGGATGAATTATAGTCCTCCCCAAAACCACCCAATGGGAGCTGAATTTGGACACTCCCTGTAGAGACCGTTGCTCAGACTTCATGGACTGACCACCTTTTACTGTTTCTGCCTGAGGCTTTTGTGGTGCTCAGCTGAGCCTGAGCTGAGCCTCACAGTCTGCACATGTTGCTGTGCAATTCTGTGCTTTCTTCTCCATTTCTCTTCTGGCCTCTCCTGCTGCCTCCTTTAACAGATGATAATCTGCATGGCCAGGCTTCTCCACTGGATTTCTGATCCCTCCTGGCACAGGAAGGACTGGCTGTATCACACCTCCGAGCATGTCAGACGGTGGGAATATCTTTATGCAGGATCACCAGACCCTACTGCACTGCAGCAGCTCTCGTTTTGTTTCTTTGTATGAAGGTTAAATTAGACTTCCTGGAAAATGCAGTAAGCAAGAGAAATGTGAGGTTTCTTTTATCAATCAGAAAATTTCCCATGTATCAGTGAATCTGATCCCATTCCTGACTCGATGCTCAGAGTGCCCAGCCATTTTGAACCTCCAATTTAGTGCATTTGCAGCATTTGGCTGATCTTTAGTATCTGGGACTGAGCGAACAAGATGTGGAGGATGATTAGGATTAGTCCCCTCTGGGCAACTGCAACAGCAAATTATGGAAGGGTGGAAGTTTGTGAAGCTGGCAGCCTGTGCGAGAGGCAGCATTTATCCCCCAGGCTGAAGACATGGATGCATGTTAATTAAATATAATGCTGTCTGTTCTGGTTGTTTAGCTCTTTGTAATTTTGTAATTTTTATGTCAGAGACACCTTGAGAGGTTCCTATCACTTAATTTGTCTTGCAGTTTGTAGTATTAGAGAAGATTTCTATCCCCGTTTCTAACTTAACTGTGTAATAGACACTTTTCCGATATTACTGATCTAATTTCCTCTATTAAACAGCTACACAGAAGACAATCCTGAACCATGTCAGCTTCCAGTATGAAATTAAGGCTTGCTGGTTATTTTCAAAGCAATTAATATGGGGGCATCTGGGACTGACTGAGCCTCATCATCTCCACTGAGCTTGTTCCTAATGCATCACAAATTTTTCAGGGTTCACTGTTCATTGCTCAATCTTCAACATCACTGTTCTTATCACCTCCAGGCAGGTCTCGCAATACACAGGAGAACAGAAAAAGGGTATTTTAACCACACATATGTACTTGATAAAATCTGGATCAGCAACAGCCAGAATTACTTGAAATAAAATCTTAACAGAAGTCTTAATGGGACACTCAAACCTGGTTAATCCAAAACACTTTGCAAACTATTTTTATTCAAATTAAAAAGACTCAGGTAAACAAAGTGATGGTACATACATATTATAAACCTGGTTAGCAGCTCAGCCTTCAGGAGTACAAGATCTAATGAATAGCCAAGCATGGATAAACCAGGTCCGAAAACATATGCTCAAAAAAAGTCACCAACATCAACGCTTTGAATTTTTACACAAACAGTAAATTTTCTCATGGAGGGGAAGGACTGAGGAAGAGAACAAACAATTATTAGTCGTCTCCAACTGGTTTATGAAAATACCGGTCCTAGTTAGGCTATTTTCCACTCTCACAGAAGCCAACCATTGCCCACACATACTTTTATTTTAATATGAAAGTTTTGTTTATGCCAATACAATGAACGGCAGTGAAAAAGAGATGAGGGGTTCAAACACCCACAAAGAGAGAGAAAGAGACAGACAGACATGTCTTTTTTTTTTTCTTTTTCCTTTTTAACCAGAGTGAGAAAAGTTTCTTTTGCTGGTTTTGAATTCTAGACTGTAGCCATTATATCCTAAATTTCACTGCAATCAACTGAAATGCCTCCAAATAGAGAGAGGAGATACGATTTTGAAATAAATAAGGCTTAAAATAATTGATCAGGGCCAGCCCAGTGGCATAGTGGTAGTGCTCTGCACTGCCTTGCGGGAGGAGCCAGGTTTTGTTTGCACTTCCAATCTCTTTCTCCTGGGCCAGAAAGAGCAGTGAAAGGAGGGATTCAGCTGCTCGGCAGGAGAGAGCCAGTGCTGCACGTCTGCTCACCACTGACCTTCAGATAAATTAAACATCTGAGTTATACAGGCTCCACAGGGAGTCCCATCCAGTCCTCAAAAGAAAAATAAATAAAACAATAATTTAATTAAAATTCATCCCAGGTTCTTTGGTGTAATTTTTGTTAATGCTGAGAAGTAGGAGAATCTGGTGGTGTATTAGTACAATCCATGATAGTTCCAAATGCGCAAAAACCAGGATTTGCTGCCTGATTCGTTTCACGTCCTGTCTTTGTGGCTAAAAACTGCAAAACCTATGAAAGCTTAAACACATTTTCAAAAGATACTGTATATATGGGTTTGGTCTAAGACTATTCAATTTCTACATTATTAAATAAAATTGGTCACTTACAAAGGCCAGGAAGTATTTCTTTACCATGGGTGTGCTACTTGTAGAGTTCAAAACTGTAATTTCCCTCTATGTTGTTTTGCTCCATTTCCTTCCCATCCATTGCACATCTGACCTGAACTGTCCTTAAGTGCCTGTTTGTAATTACATGGGGGGGGTTTGTGCAATGACTGGAGGATTGCAACAGGAGAGGGAAAGGAATTGGCCAGTAAAATTAAATCATAGCTTATACTTGCAAGTGTCACTTCCCTCATCAGAATTAATCACATCAGCAAAACAAACCCCAAGATATCCAGTATTTGAAGAAAAACATTTAACCTTCTGCCAAGTATACTGAAAGGAAAATGTTTTGTACTATTAAACTTCAAAACTTATTTCCACATGATGAACATCTCTAGCAGTAAATGAAGTACATCAATAAATCAGTTCCTTTGGGGTGAGTTGCAGTGTCCTGCCAACTTTTTTGTTTTCAAATTCATCGAGCTTTCCCAGTTACTTAATCCAATCCAGACATATTAATTCTTTTTCTAAAATTAAATAAATGAAAGGATTTACCTTTAAACAATTAACTTTGTAGTCCAAAAGGCTGGTTAGTTATGAGGACAGGTAAGTCTTTAGCAGAAGGCAGCCACAACGTTGACATTTGGCAAGAAGAGTCAATACCTACTTTACTTAGATTTAAAAAAAAGAGAAAAACCCCAAACCCTCTGAAGGCTGCAATGCAAGTACTCTATTACTCTATTTCTCCAATGCACTGGGTATGCTGACCTTACACATACCATACTATACAGCAGTATTTTACTTTCAAGTTAACTTAAGCATCAGATTTCACTCCAATTTGCATTGCAAAACTTTCATTAAAGTTAATGAATACACTCAAAGAAAGCATACAAAAATGTCTCACAATGCCCAATCAGGAACAGAATATGTGTGAATTTCAGAAACATCACGTAACTTCACTAACAAAACTCAGCTTTTCTCCCCTAACTTACCTCCCAAGACCCGAGCTGGTGCCAGGTTCTGTGCTGTCTCTCCCACTGCAGCCAGAATCCCACAGGGAAGGAGCTTCCCCATCCCACTGCTCGGTGTCAGGGACACCGCAGAACCCCCAGCGCAGGTCCTGGGAGATGAAACACTTCCCCTCTAAGGACATGCCAGCACAGGTATCCTGTTACTGATTTAGGATCACAATGGCCTTGGCTACACAGTTAAATCACTGGACAGGACTGGACAACATGAGCAGTCGAGACACCCTTGTCCCATCCACAGGAGCACTTCCATGGCTGCTGTGCCCACTCGGCCTCAGTGGTGACTTGAAATGCCAATTTTCCTCAGTGCCAAAGCACATCTTACCTTGAGCTTCCTTCAAGAGATCCTCCTCCCTGTTCACATCCAAGTGAGAGCTCTGCTGGAAGTGGCTAGCACACACAAGCACAGGTACACACATTCTTCTAAGATGTAAACTATGACTAATTCACATTCCACTGTATCAATCTGTAAATACTTTGTTTTCCTTTTTTTTTTTTTTATATAAAAACAATGGCATCAGATTCTCAGCAATAAAGTATAAGAAAGATGAATCCTTGACTACACTTAACCAATTATGAAATCGCCTTTCAAACAAAGGAAACATATGCAAAAAATCTGTGCATTTGATAAAGTCAACTCAATATAACAAAAAGTGAAATATGCTTATTAAAAGTGTCCTTATATAAAAATGGTCTTGCAATGTACAGTAAAATGCAATACAAATTATTGTTGGTTATCTCTTCCCACCCTGTAACTAAACCAGCTATTGTCCTGCAGAGCTCCTCAGTGCCCCGAGGGCAGCACGGCTGTGCCTACACGTGCTCGATGTTGTAGGCCTGGCGGATGTTGAGCGTGTCCCGCAGCATCAAGTCTCGCAGGCGCCACAAGGCATCAGCCATGGTGGTGTGAGCCCCTTTGCTCTTCAGCCAGTGGGAGGGGAGCCGGCTCTCCTGCTCCTTGGATAAGTGGACATCTCGCCTTCGTGCTGCCAAGGCAAGAAAACGGTCCCATTAGCCACTGGATTTGGTATTCGCTACAACTTTTCTAGAAAAAGTTAAGTATAACTGCACGGTATAGCTTTTGCTCTTAGTGTTGGAGCCCATACAATGGATCCTTTGGTTTATAAAACACTGATGGAATTAGCCTGTGGATAACATACATATTCTCAGCCTGCTGATCTGTCTTTAAGAATTAATTGCATGTGTACACATTATGAAGTAAAGAGCAGATTTATTTAGCATTTTGCACAAAAGCAAATCTAATGGTTATGAAGAACATATATAAACATCCCCGCTGCACCCAAGGCCTTACCTGCAAGAGTCTGGTCCCACTTGCTGATACTGTTCGACTCGGCGCTGAGGCCCTCGATGTATTTTAGGTAGGCTTCAGAGTGCAGGAGCCTCTGTGTCTTTGGTGGAGGGGACACGAACATGGGGGTCGTGGGCTGCTGCATGACGGGCTGCGCCGGCGGGCCCTGCCCGGGGTACGGAGGGGGCGCCTGCTGTCCCGGGGGGCCGAGGATTCCTATCTGCAATGACAAAGCCATGGAGACATCGCAGCTGGGGGCACTGCAGGGGACAGCCCAGCCTCAGGGCAGTCCTCCTACAGTGGAGCTTCAAACAAGGTGATGTACAAAAAAAAAAAGGTCCCTGGAGACGCCCACCTTGGCCAGGGGTCACTGAGACACACAGAGAGAGGGAGTGCAAACCAACCACATGCAGATTTAACAGACATTGTTCATATTTCTCATCTATGTATCACACTCTGATTATCATCACCATTCCTCTTCTACTAAGCTTAATTACACCTTTTATCTCCTTTTTATTTCATGTTTTCGCCAATGTGGTGGGAAACCGTGTGGCCTGTGAAGTGCAGGGTCTAACTGTGAAATACCTGATCCAAACTGACGCTGATCCTTGGATGTCTGGGATACTTCCACAGAATCAATGTCCGGCAAAAATCCCAGGTAGGATAAAAAATCCCAGTTGCACAGAATTCCCACCACTGATTAATTAGTGGTACCAAGAACCTTTAGCACAGATAGCCATGGTCTGGAATAACTCAATGTCATGACAAACACTTCACTACTTTCTCACTCAGCTCCAGGTTTTCACAAACTCACAGAATAGTTTGGGTTGGAAAGGACATTAAAGATCACCATGGGCAGGAACACCTCCCACTAGCTCAGGTTGCTCCAAGCCCTGTCCAGCCTGGCCTTGGACACTTCCAGGGATGGGGCAGCCACAGCTTCCTCTGGTCAACCTGTGCCAGTGCCTCTGAATAAACAACTTTTTCCTAACATCTAATCTAAATCTCTCCTCTTTTAGTTTAACACAGGTCCTCCTTGTCCTATTGCTGTCTGCCCATATATGAAGTCACCCTCCCTCCCCTTCTTTACACAAAATAAAGCCAAAATCATATTTCTCTTTATGATAGAAAAACTTATTCAACAAAATTGGAAATGTTCTGAACAGTTCATCTGAGAAGAAACTTAAGTGAGATCATCACTGTTACCCAAACTCACACATCCTGACCTGCCAATGAGAATCTGCTTCACTGGTTTATGAAATATGGGAGCAAACAAATTTAAAACCAGTTTTCACCCACTCCTCAACAGCTGAGAAAGTGCACAGCACCCTCTCTGCATCACCAAAGCATGCACACCCTGAACTATCAGCAGTTTAACAGAGTGTGGAAATTACTTGATTTAGTTTAGTAGAAACAAAAGAAAACACTGCCTTGATTATACTCTAAAAGTTACCTCACTGGATAAACCTCATTAGTGTAATAACAATTCAACCATCAAATACAGACACACACTCTGAGAGTAAAATATTAATTGGTTCCAAATACCTCAGTGTGCATTTCATTTCTGTTCTCCCTGGGACAGCCTATGTGCATCCCTACATGCCCTAACTGGGATGTGGTTCTAATGCTAATTTAGAGCTCTGGAGCCCCACAAATACAGCAAAAATGACTCACCTGTTGTCCAAAAGGACTTGCTCCGGGTGCTGGAGTGCCTACCATGGGGGACACAGTTTGGCCTATAACACCTATATTCCAAAATATAAAATAATTAGTCTTATTTCAGAGCAGTGACAAATACCATTTTGGTCTTCTATAGTAAGAATTTATACATCGATATCACTGCTCACAGTTATTTCAGGCAGATGTACAACATTCAAATATCCCCCTCTCCCCCAACAAAAAATTTCAGAAGTTTCTGAAAGAAAAAAAAAAAAAAGCCAACGTGACAAACTACCAAACACTGATATGTGTGGCCTGTTGAATTATTTAAATTAGAGAAATGCGAAGTGAATAATTTTTGCTTTTCAGGTTTTTTCACATTAATTAGTGATCGCCTGACTACATCTTTTCATTTATAATATACGCCTTTGGCTTGGCAGGAGATTCCTGTAATCCTTTAAGAAAGGAAATGCTGATCTGCTTTAGCAAAATTTAACATTTCCTCGTGTTCAGTTTTATAAAGTAAATTCACAGCAGGATAAAACCCAAGCCGCTGCACAAATTCTGTCAGATCTTACCGATATAAAATACAACTTACAGGTCGAGTTTCAACAGTCTTATATATTTCTAGACCAATGAACATTTGAAATAAATGTCAACAAAATAAAAGGTGTTTTCTTTTCTCAACCATATTGAGACTTTTTCCTGCTGCACAGAGTGCAGCACACCCACGTCAGCCTTACATACAGACATGTACAGATCTAAATGAGAGTTATGCAGTTCCTGGTATTTTACATACAGATACTTTGGTCTGAAAAAAACGAAAGTTACGTGTGCTGCTGCTTTTCCTTCTGCTTGTGCCACGTCTCATATTAATGCATTGGAAAAGCTGCAAACTAACTGTGCTCTTCCTGAGGGTTTAATTTACATTAACAGATGCATGATCTTTGTATCAGTGATCAAAGGACACGCCACTGCATTTTGCACATTAAAGCAGATTTCAAATGCGTTCTCCATTTGATCATAGTCCCCATTTTATACGTATCTGTACTAACAGCACGTAAGAAGTTGGGAAAAACATTGGTAACACAAATTGTGGAATATGGCATGGATTGGTTTTGGTATAAAGGAGGAGGGCACCCTCGGGAGGGCACCCAGCATCTGAGCATGGGATCACCCTTACCCACCCTGCCCAATTTAGCACCACTTCATGTGTGGTCCCCCACTCCCAGGCATTTGTTTTTCCCTAATCCATAACCCCTCTGTTTTAAACACCATCCACACAGCCTGCTACAGCGGGAAAAACCCTTCAAAGCCACACATTGTCCTGGATTCACCTCCCACACAGTTGCAGTGGCTGATGTGTGCCAAATGTCAGGGACAGGCTCCCGGACACAGCTGTTGTCCTACTCCCTCTAGGTGACAGCACAGGGAATTAACTGTACACTCCAGCCAAGCTGCACGTGTAACACTGATGGGTTTTAAAAAATACCAGGCAAACAAACAAACAAACAAAAACCCAACCCAAAAGATTAGCATACAGATATAAAATGCCTTAACAGAGCTTCTGATAAACACAGTTGCAAGGAGGGCAGGGGGAGGCAAATGAGACTGTTTTGTCCACAGCTTGTTTAACTGCTGGACAGAGGGATGAACATCTTTTACACAGGCACATGAGTTATCAGAGGGAAAAGCTGAAAGAATCGCCAGGAAACAGGCTCAGCAGGTAATATTTTTCCCAATAACAGACACATGTTAATGGCATTAATGCTGGAAAAATGTTTGTTTCATTCAGACTCACTTTTCATCAAAAGTGTGGCCAAAAAATAGCTACTGTGTAGAGGGAATGCTCTCAAAAATCAATTTGAAATTTGGCCACAATAGTTGACTGAATTCACCTTGTCCCAGTCACTGTTCTATCAGCAAGGTTTAATCTGAACAGTGTGTTACAGGAATACCTCAGTGCCAAGAGGTCGTACATGACCAGGTTCATTTCAGTGCAGCCTGACTTTAACACACTGAAAATTACCTTGGTAAGGAATGAGAGCCATAAATTTAATTTAAAAGCCCACTGTAAATAAGAATAGGAGTGGAAGGATGCTGTACGAATGACATAAGGATATGAGAGGCCAACTTCAGCTTTTCCCACTTCTGATAAACTCAAGCACAATTATCCAGGGTTTTTTCGGCTGGAGCAGCATCCCGGGCTGGCTGGACACGCTGTTCCACCAGCGTTGTGCATTTTCAGCAGTGTGTGCTGCAGCTGAACAGAATTCCTGTAAGAACTGGTTAAACAGCAAAATACATGACAATGAAATAAAGGAGCAATGAGGATGACGTGTTCTTACCGGGTGGTGGGATGCCTGGGATGCCTGGCATACCTGGCGGAAGTTGGTGGGGTGGGGGCACCCCTGGGTGAAGTGGCTGCATGCTGCCCATGCTAACAATGCCATCAACTGGGCCCTGCAAAGGTGGCAGCACCGGTGGATAGCCACTTATCATGCCTTGAAGGACACAACAAATTTCAAACATGCATCAATAACATGCAGTATGACCTAACACAGTATGACATGCACTACTGACACGCACACACACACAAAAAAAGCACCTTTAGTACAGCAAGACCATACTACAATTAGTATCTTGCAAAAAAAAAAAAAAAAAAAAAAACTCAAACTAAAAATTAAAATAAAAAGTTGTAAATATGAAACAATGTACTTCTGATGAATTAGTACTTAGTGTATTGGTATGTTTTCTCACGGGGCAATAAATGCTGAATACTCAGCTGTGTTAACACAAGGAATAAATTCAGCCACAATTAAATGTTACTAACGCAAGCAATTTTAATACAGCGTAAAGCTCTGCCATCTGCATACAGATTGCAAACACAACACTAACTCGCCAGCTCCACAGCCAGCCCTGCTCTGTGGGCTGGCTCAGAGGCCACAAACACAAAAACCCAGACGTTTTTCTGCAGTGCATATGCAAAATGGACACACAAAAGCCCTACAACATTCAGATACAGTGAGGGGTGATTTTTATTAAATCATCTCCAGCATGAACTAAGACAGTAACAAACTTTAAACCTGGGTGTGCTGGGCTTCAGCAGCAAACTCATGGCACTAAATCAAAGTAACAGGACTTAAAAGGAGCATCTGCAGCCCCTCACAGAATTTCACTATCTATACCTTCAAGGTGTCTTTATAGGAAAATCAATGACACTGAGAAGACTGTATTGTGCTGCTGCTCATAAATTCAGTTTTCTGCATATGAGGGAGGATTAAATTAGAGCTTTTCCTGGTTCTGGTTCAGATTTGTTGCTATCTATAAGGTGAACCTACACAATATCGCTGCACTATGTTTGTTAGACCCTGGAATGTGTAATTTAAACAGATGCATTGCCAGGTAAGCAAGGAAGGGGGTTGCAAAGACAATGAAAAGATGACAGAGGACAGAAGCAGGTCTAGAGAGAAGAGGTAAGCTTAGAAATGCAAATGTGCTGGGGCTTCTACAGTCTGTTCCAAGAAACCACCAAGTGAGTCTTTGCCACACTCCCTGTAACTCATAAAAGAACTTTCAGAACAGGGATTTCTGGAATAAGACTGGCCAAAAAACTCTTCTCACCAGTTCTGACTGAGAACAAAGCTGTCACAAGCTCAGCGTGGAAAGAGAAAGAGAAACTCCAAAATGCAAGCTAAATTTGTCACTGCCTCAGGATGTCACAAAGGTGAGAAACCTGAAATCCCACAAGCTTTACATCATGGAGAAAACGCCAAGAGAATAAAGAACTAATCTCACTCAAACCTTCACTTTCCACAGCTCTCCTAGAGTGACATGCTAAATACACCTACTTCAAATCCCTGGAACCTCATCTGTACCTGGTTATTAACACTGAAATCCATATTTCTAAAGGAAGAAGTTAAAGAAGAAAACCAACAAAAGCCTCCCTGGCATAAAGGGCTTTCCCTGCCTGGTACTTCCAGTGGTCCCCGAGCTGCAGACACATCTTCAGTGCATTTCCATGCACTTTTGAAGCTTTAAAACAAACCAAAGAATCTCCAAGGAATCAAACCCATATTTACCAACTATGGAAGTTTATTTCCACATTTCCAACTAAAATACTTTAACAACTGGCTGTGCTAATGAAGTTGTCATCAAGTCTCCATGAGAAATCAGTTGTTGCAGCTCATTCCATGTAAGAGCAGCCACTCTCTTACCCCATGTATGACTTACAACCCTTCATTTTAAACAAATAAACATGGGCAGACTATTTCCAGTTCCCACAACTGTGATTTATGTCTTTGAAATTACTTGTTCTCCCATTTTTTACTATAAAAATGTAAGATTAAGTAAACTTTCGTAATACCTGAATTTACAAGACATTAAAGCAGTGTGTGCTATGAGAAACACATCTCAGAAAGCATCCAGATTTCTTGGACCCACAAAGAAGTTCTGTGAACTTCTGGGACGGAGAAGTTCTCTGAACTAGAGAAAAGCAATCAAATGATGGAGGAGGATGTCAAAGAAGTCCCAACAGAACAAGAACACTCCTAAGTAAGATCTGTGGAAACCAAAAGATGAAAGACTGTGGTTTTTCAATGAGCCACAAAAATAGGAAGACTTTAAAAATATCCGCTCGATCATCTACTTTAAGGAAGTATTTCCCAGCGCCAAAGTGAAGAGACTTGAATGTGTAACTGCTTGAATCAGATGGTGGCCTGAAAGGCAGGTTTGCTCTTGAGGAGGCTGCTGCAGGAAGTAAGGTGTGTAGTCTGCAGAATGCACATTTTTGGGAAGGTTTTAAGGAAATGTTAATAGCAAGTATTACTGCCCATCAACACCTGCCACAAAACACTGAAAAAGTGACTCACTGCCAAAAAACCCCAAGAACCAAACCAAGAAAACGCAACCACAAGAGGATGACATTTCTACATATTCTAGGTTGAAGTAAACTACTCACAAAAGAGATCAGCACTGGGGAAGTCTTTTTTTTTTTTCCTTTTTCTTAATATATGCACAGTACACATACACAAACATACACCAACTGCAAACAGTTCAGAGGAAAATTATCAAGAACATAGCGAAAAAAAGCCAAAAGAAAAATGCAACTCAGTGTAAATAAATGCTTTGTAACCTGGAGATCAAGAACCAGCTAAGGAATATGCCTTCAGTTAAACAACCATGCAGCCTATTTACTGAAAAGGGATTTAGAGACCATGATGGAAAACACTTCAGGCTGTCAACTCGAAATACGGCCACAGCCTGTGAGATGAGAAAGAAAAATGACCAAAGAATAATGGAGTAACTGGAATGTCTTAAGGGAAAGTTAAAAAGACCCCCCGAAACTCAAACCAAAAACCCTCCAAATACCCATTTAAACTACTTGGCACTATTTTGACCTTGGCTGAAGCAATTTATTTTAAACAGAAGTTGGGGAAGGAAAACAACCTATCAGGTCACACCTAATTAATTTTCTCACCCATGTATGGCTGATTTCCACACAAGAATCTTCAGTGGACTACACAGTCTTCAGATCTGATCCTGAAAATACTTACTCCGAGCATACTCCCTATGAAATCAAGCCGGATTACAACTGGTAACGAGCACAACACCCAGCAACAGGGACCTCGTGGAAGAGTTCTCCAAGCCCAGCTCTATTCTGAAAAATAACCTGATAAAACCAGCAATGTTGGCATTTTGTCCTTGTTTCTGCAACGGCTCTACCCCCTGGTCTGCTCTGCTTACCGGTGCCTGACAGGTAATTCTGCAGAGCTTTCACTTGGGTTTAACACCTGGGTTAGACTCCGCTGGCCTCTCAGCTCCCTGACAGTGAAACCCCCAGCAATGTCCCTCTCCTTCAGTGCCACCCCAACAGATGCTGCGTGCACCAGGGGACTGTGGAGCTCATTGTCCTCCTGCCACCGCGGGGCTGAGCGGGAGCTCTGCGGGGCAGGGCGAAGGAACACGACTGCACAGCCCCAGCACAGCAGCACTGCACTGGAGGGCCCTGCATCCCTGCACCTTCCACAGGCTGCTCACTCCCAGAGAGAGCAATGTGGGACACCAGGCTACCCCTGCCCTATGGATGGATACTCATTTGCGAAGGAAGACGGAAGAGTTCGGGTTTTTTTTTGGTTTTTTTTTTTCCTTCCGTAAGAACAACGTGACCCAAGAGAGTATTCAGAGTTATGAAGGGGGGGTTGATAAAGTGGATGAGATAAAAATGGTCATAGCTCCTACGTTTTACCTGCAACGGGTGTCAACTGCTGATTGAGCATTCCCATTGGTGTTGGTGGCGGCACCACCCCCATAAGAGCCCCGACAGGAGTGCCTGCCCGGGGGGAGGAATTCTGCTGCTGTGCTGCTCGCTCTCTCTCCTGCTGCTCAGCAACTTTAGCTGCCCGCTCTGTAAAAGCATTTTAGATTTTCAGTTCTGTTTTGTAACCCAGAATTTCAAAATATTATCTGTTCATNCAAACACTGGCATAGTTTAGTCAAATATAAAAGTTGAACAGATGAATCTTTCTACACAGCATATGATTTCATGTGGCTGCAGCTACGACTTTTAGAGAACCTTTCATGAAAAATATTCCACAAAGTTTTATCTCTTTCTAAAAAAAAATAAAAATAAAAAAATAACTAAAATAAATAATAAAATAAAAATTTAAAAAAAAGTTAAAAGAACAGATTTGATGATAATAACACCAGTGTTACCAACATGAAGCAGCAGCCCAGCACTAGGCTGGGTCTGCACTAGGAGAACATGGCAAAACATTCCCTGTTTCGACACCACTGGCTTAGCCCAAGCAGCTGCAGCCAAGGCCAGCAGCTCTCACACATCTGCCACCAGCTGCTGGGGGAACTCAAGCACCAGATGTGCCCTAAGGATCGATGCAGACAGTGCCAGCCAGTGGCCTGTTTATTTCTGGGCTCCCCATAGATTTTACTACTGATGCAGCTGAAAAGTGGTGGCAAAATCGGGGAGCATTTGTAAAGTTTCCCTAGAGTAGATTGGTCCTTGTTTGGAACATTACAAGCAGCAGTTTGATAAACCAAAAATATTTGCCTCTTTCTGTAATTTTCCCCATGTGGTCCCCTTTGAGCTATTTTGTTGGTTTTTTTTTGGTTTTTTTTTTTCCTTCCGTAAGAACAACGTGACCCAAGAGAGTATTCAGAGTTATGAAGGGGGGGTTGATAAAGTGGATGAGATAAAAATGGTCATAGCTCCTACGTTTTACCTGCAACGGGTGTCAACTGCTGATTGAGCATTCCCATTGGTGTTGGTGGCGGCACCACCCCCATAAGAGCCCCGACAGGAGTGCCTGCCCGGGGGGAGGAATTCTGCTGCTGTGCTGCTCGCTCTCTCTCCTGCTGCTCAGCAACTTTAGCTGCCCGCTCTGTAAAAGCATTTTAGATTTTCAGTTCTGTTTTGTAACCCAGAATTTCAAAATATTATNTCTAACTCACATTGTGCTGCTCACTGGAGGTCATGTGTGTCCTTTGTACGATGAATCTGGTCATTATCTCAATCAAGTTTCTCACTGTGATTGCAAGAACAAAAGATCTACTGCAGGGTAATCTGACCAGAGGACAATCTGATATTAAGGGAAGAGCAACGGGTCATGGGAAGAAGAAAGAAAAAAGAAAACAAAACCCAAGCAAACAAAAAAANTCAAACACTGGCATAGTTTAGTCAAATATAAAAGTTGAACAGATGAATCTTTCTACACAGCATATGATTTCATGTGGCTGCAGCTACGACTTTTAGAGAACCTTTCATGAAAAATATTCCACAAAGTTTTATCTCTTTCTAAAAAAAAATAAAAATAAAAAAATAACTAAAATAACTAATAAAATAAAAATTTAAAAAAAAGTTAAAAGAACAGATTTGATGATAATAACACCAGTGTTACCAACATGAAGCAGCAGCCCAGCACTAGGCTGGGTCTGCACTAGGAGAACATGGCAAAACATTCCCTGTTTCGACACCACTGGCTTAGCCCAAGCAGCTGCAGCCAAGGCCAGCAGCTCTCACACATCTGCCACCAGCTGCTGGGGGAACTCAAGCACCAGATGTGCCCTAAGGATCGATGCAGACAGTGCCAGCCAGTGGCCTGTTTATTTCTGGGCTCCCCATAGATTTTACTACTGATGCAGCTGAAAAGTGGTGGCAAAATCGGGGAGCATTTGTAAAGTTTCCCTAGAGTAGATTGGTCCTTGTTTGGAACATTACAAGCAGCAGTTTGATAAACCAAAAATATTTGCCTCTTTCTGTAATTTTCCCCATGTGGTCCCCTTTGAGCTATTTTGTTGGTTTTTTTTTTTTCACTGAAGATGTCTAACTCACATTGTGCTGCTCACTGGAGGTCATGTGTGTCCTTTGTACGATGAATCTGGTCATTATCTCAATCAAGTTTCTCACTGTGATTGCAAGAACAAAAGATCTACTGCAGGGTAATCTGACCAGAGGACAATCTGATATTAAGGGAAGAGCAACGGGTCATGGGAAGAAGAAAGAAAAAAGAAAACAAAACCCAAGCAAACAAAAAAAGGACATAATACTGAATGCCCACTCCAGGTGCTTTGGGGACATGCAAGTTCCTGACTGGTTTACTCCGGACGTTGTCTCTGTCTGGCACAAGGAGGAACAACAAAGAATAAACAGATGCAGGGCACATCTCCACCAATTTTTAACAACAGTGAATGCAGGGCCACGAGTTCTCTTGCAGTTGGTGAAAGATGGAAACTGCCACTAAAACAGCACTCAAGGTCCTCTGTTAAAGGAAGGCTAAGAAGAAGTTCATCGAGGAGATTCAGTTACGCATCCTGCCCATGTCACTCTCTTTCTCTAGCATGAGACATCTACCCCACGTTTGACTCCTCTAGAACCTGCCTGTACAGCTTGCAGCACTGATTCCATACACTCAAAGGCCAGTCTGATTCCAAAGGCATTTCCTTCCCTCTTTCCACTTCTGTCGTTTCAGGGAGAGATGATGACGCAGAGAAACCCCTACATTTACTACAGGAAACTCAGATGTGATTGAGCACAAAATATACAAGAGGTTTAAAGGTAGATCCTGAAGTAGAACAACAAGACAATCCTCTCCAGAGCACAGAAGGTGTGTGGGGAAAAGATGAAGCAGTTGTTCTGACTCTCACCTAATTCTGACCAGCCAAGTAAGTGGTCAAACAGAAGCACAAGTTCTGGAAACACTCTGATGAATGAGGATTTACTGCCAAATGTTCAGCTTTATCAGACTTCAGAGTGCTGAGGTTTGAGGAAGGGCCTGACCTAGGACAGTACTGAAGTTTTATCTTGCCCCTATCCATGTCCTGACTGCCATGGAACTAGTGGGT
Organism: Grallaria varia; assembly: GCA_013396735.1. NCBI lineage: Eukaryota > Metazoa > Chordata > Aves > Passeriformes > Formicariidae > Grallaria > Grallaria varia. Next base: position 288,621 of record VWZG01006900.1, read on the forward strand.
GGAATAACACTGCCAAAGGGAACTGGAGGAGCTGTCTCAAAGTTCAGCCCGAAGCATTCACCTTAACGCTCAATACCAAACCCAAATCACTTAGGCCAGGACTTAAGATCATTCAAACATTTCCAACACATCTCAAGAGACAGGAGAGACCTTCTGCTCTGAACAGAGTTTTTTCTTAGAACAGGCCTTTCCCTCAATCCCATGCATAATTTTATTTTACTTTATTTAGCCACACAGACACTTCCAACTCAGCAGCATCTTCTTGACTCAATTATTGCTAAAAGAAATTAACTAATACCCTGCACATATACCAAATGAAATTTTAAGTGGGACAAAATAGACCTACAATACAAACTACTTTTCACCAGAACATGGAAAGGCACTTTTCCGCTGGGGTGTCAGACCATGTCTGCTCTCAGCTCCCTGGTGCACATCCACACCAGAGAGCATGTGAATTTTGACTTATCCCAGTGGAAGGAGTGAAATTTCTCTCCTTCCACACATGGTAAGCAAACATAGTTTAGACGCTTCGTTACCCCATCCCAACCCCTCAAAACCAAATAAAAGTAAGTCTAGTCCTGGGCAGACACCAAGCCAGGAAAACTGCAGCTCAAAACACAAAAGCTTTGGAAAGTTTGAATTGAGAAGGAAGATTAAAATGGAAGCACACAGACAATCATTAACGCAGTGGACAAACAGCATCTTCCTGCAGAAGTGCAGGACCTCAAGCTGCTCTAAGTGAGGAAGCAGTGACATGCCAGCCCTCCTACTGCTGAAGGATTAGGCTGCAAGGAGGGATCTGCCAACAAAAAGACACCACGTGCACCTAAGAGGGTGTAAAAGGAAATGACTACAGCAGAAAGCAAAGCCCCAGTACTCTAACAAAGAGCATTACCATTGCCCTTGGCAGCATTTGCAAAGAAAACCTGAACGTAGCAAAAGGTGCTGTGTCACCCTCCAGAACAGCAGAGAGATGCTACAGAAAATTCAGGAAGGACTGAGGTGGCTGAGAGGGGACAGTGACAGCATGCAAGCTTCCAGCCTGAAGATCAAAGCTGCCTTTAAGTTATGAGTATGCAGAAAACCTATCAAATCTCATTTTCAAAGAGTTATAACTTAATTGGGCCATAACTTTCCAGGGTGTTCCTCTCCAAAGTAGCATTTTCTTTCAGTAAAATTGCATCAGTAAATAGTGTTAACATGGTATTACCTAGAAAATAACTATGGATGTTAAGTCAGTGTATTTGGCTTGGGTAAGGGCCTGCTGTTAAATACCAACTCTGTTTTATTCTAATCAAGTTGAAACAATGACCACTATCACAAGGGAGGGAAGGAATGCAAGGAAAGGAGGGTGGGAAGCAAAGGAGAAGAAAGGAAAGCTGGGAAGGAAGGGAAGGAGGGAAGGAGTTGAGGAAAAGAAGGGAGGAGAGGGATAAAAGATCAGTCTAAAGTATCTCATGACTATGAAATATTCCTAGGCTTACTTCAGGATATGAAATATCTCAGCAAAATCAGTTACAACAGTTGATTAATACTGAGTCTGAACAACAAGTCATATTTACAGTATAATAACAGATTATGTACCCTTGATTTCACACTACCAAAGCCCCTCAGGACTCTAAATATTGTCAATAATGAACTTTCCCCTGCTCCACTGTAAGTCTTTCTTACCTGCTGCTACAGCTCTCAAGAGCTTCTTGTCCAAAATTCCCCCTGGGCCTTGTTTAAGGAAACATTCACAAAACATTTTTCCAACTGACTTCCAGCTCAGGGCCTTCATGTCCCTTTACTTCTACTTTGTCCCCATTCTCTTGGTCTTTGTTAATTTGGTTATTTGTGGCAAAGACACATTATCAGTTGTGCTCTACATAACTTAAACATGCTCTTTGCTCCTCTTCAGTCACCTCTCAATATGAACTTCTCTTTAAGGTAAGCCCAGAACACAAACATAAATACTTTCCTTTATTAAACCTGTCACCTGAACAACAGTAATGAGTTGAGAAAGAAAAAAAGGCAGAAAAGAGTTTAGGATCTCAGCTTCTATTTACCTTCATATTCTGCTTTCTTTGTTGCTTCCAAGTTTCTCCATTCAGTTCCTACAAGCCTGCTGAGCTCTCCAAAGGAGTAGTCTGGGTGCTGAGCTTTAATCACAGCTCTCATCTCGCTGCTAAATAAGATGTACCCACTCATGTTGATCTTCCTTTTTGATCCCTCCTTCTTGGTGCTGCCCTTAACAGACTTGGGAGTGGACTGTGAGAAAAAGCAGTTATGACCACAAGTGCACTAAAGGCCAGAAGAGAACAAAAGTAATTTGTTATGTCACAGGTTTCATCCATTTTGCTGTTCAGAAACATTGCCAACACAAGCTGAGTAAAATATTTTATTTGCCAGTGCACATTTGAGGAAAGTGCTTCCCCACTTCCTCCTTGGCCTTTGCAACCCCTGCTCTCCCTGGTTTCATCTTCTAAATGCTCTCTAATTTTCCTGCCAGACTTTCCTTTCTCTTGAATGTTCACCACTCATTACATCACTACATAAGCAGCCATTTCTCCCTAAAAAACCTAAAGCCCATCACTGCTGATCACTGTTTACCTGCACGACAGGTCCACATCATATTCTTATGTTGCTGGGTAACAAAAATTCTGTTCCCTTTTTGAAGGCTCCTTCCACCTGTATTTGTCACCCATATTCTGACTGAGAAGACCCACGAACGTATCATCATATCAAAACCTGCAAAAGGCTATTCTTATACCCCAAACATTACAGATTTGTCCCATCTTGAAAAGTGTAATTGTATCGAAATATCTGGCAGGGGAAAAAAAAAGAAAAAAAATGTATTCAACTGTTCTTCCTCTCCCGAAATTCTGACCATGTTACTACTCCTACCTGCCACTTTGTCCCCACAATTGAACTCTTCTCTCAGCTAAAAGCAGATTTTCAAAGTGATACCAAGATGCTTAGAAAGTCTTGCTCATCAAATGAAGCCAGGCACTGGACAAACCGAGGCCCACTTGTGTGTGATTCCAATGCATCCCTAAAGATGTCATTATGAACCTAAAGACAGCACTTGTCTGGAGGAAGTGAGGAAAACTCCATGCAGGTTCTGGGATGGCACACAGGGCACATAAAATCCTACCCTGGCTCCGCAGGTAAGTCCACACTGGCAGATGAAGAGTTCTCAAATCAAATACAGGAAAATCTAATTATGTGTTTGGCCTCTTCTACATCTGCAAATAGGGAGCTACAAGTTTATCAGCTGTTTTACCCTTTATAGTGCTTGAAATAGTTTCAGTAACAGCAATTTTATGTAAAAGCCTCCCCATCAGTTTGCACAGGCAAACAGGACTTTGAGAAATCATGAGAATTCCAAATTTGCTTCCTGTATTCTCTGTTCTTTTACATCTCTGATCCACCCGCTTTTAAATGAACACATCTTTTCCACTTGAGTCAGATACCTCCATATTCAGTTTCTGACGTGTTAAAAAACAGGAATTAACCAGGACCCCCTTTTATGCCTTTTCCCAGCCGTACTCCTGAAGCAAAGGATGAAGCTGCACATCTTTTTCATTTTAGGTCTGTCTCCATTCACAGCAGACTGCAGCAGCAGAGCATCACCCACCTACCTGTCAAGCCCCACAATGCCACACATTCCCTTGTCTTGACTCCTCCTATCCTTAGGTGCCCTAAGAGCTTCTTTGTCAGCAGAAGAAAAAGTTTAAAAGTTCTGGAGTTTAATAGTTGTTAAATAAAATTCCACTTCTATTTGCCATACTCTGCAAGCAGAGTTTTCGTGCTGCTTATGAGATGCAGCACAATAAAACAAGAGCTGCCTTGCACTGGAAAGTGCAGTGGGTGGTCTGCCCACGTGGCAAAACACCACTCCAACCAAGCAAAAGCTTTCAGCTTCAGCAACTCTTCTGCATTTCATCCAAAGAAAGGTGTTTCTATCCCAGGGCCACATCCATTCTTCAGCTGCCAACGAGGCTGTTACTTCAGTCAGTGGAATGCAGTAGACATCCATATTGCTGGTTACAAAAGTGGCTGAAACTCCCTCCTGCTCCAGCAGGTCATTCCCATTCATGTTGGCATTAGACTGGGAGTGTGGGGAGACAGACAAAGGGTTTCATCCAGATCCTTTGTTTAGGTGAATTTCCAGTTAAAGCAGTTCCTCTCTCTACTTAAATACTCAGTTACACAAATTCCAGGGCTTGTGTAAAAGACACAGTAAGAGAGACAAGGGAATCACAAGTCCCTGTTTAAGCAGCACCAAGGATTCATGATGAACTCAAGTGGTGTATAATCACACACGGTTCCTCTTGTACTTCCTATCCATTATCCAAGTAAGAATGGCAACTCAATACCAAAAAAAGTGATTTTTTTTTCATTTGAGGATGACGCACAGCATTTTCTAAAAAGGTAGCAAAACCACAACACCCAAAATGCTAGTTTTTTTTTTAAATTTTAAGGAAAAGCTGAAAATCGGCTGTAAGGTAAACTGAGAATTAAAATTAAACCCTTACATTCCAACTTTATACTTCAGATAAAGGCCTGATGCTCCTGAACAAGTGTCACAGAAAATCTACTAGTTACAAATAATTACAATAAAATGTCTTCTTCAACTGAATTACTTCCTTTAAAAATATTTTAATAACTATTATCACCTGCACATCATATGGGATACATTAAAGCTGTTTAGTGCAATTGATTCTGTAGCTCATAGACCAAAGTATAAATCCATTCTGTGTATATGATAAAATGTTTGTTTCTTTCTTCATTTGGATTGGGAAAAGAATGTGGAATATAAAGGTTTAAAGTTTCCTCAAGGAAAATTCTTACCTGTGGAGGAGTGTAAGGCATTATATCCAAATCACTGGCTAACGGAGCCTGAAGCTGAGGCATAGAAGGTGTTTCAGTCATATCACCTTCCTCTTCTCCCATCTCTTCCATGTCCTCATCACCTCCTTCCAACTCAGCAAATTTCGCTTCCAACTGCTGAATCTTCTTTTCCAGTAGTGGAGACGGTTCCTTCTGAGGAACTATGGGTTTTCTGGAAGGTAGAGAAGGAAGACAAAAAGTAGCTGAGAACACACTCATACGTTACAGGAGAAAGCACAAATTTTTGAGGAGAGAACAACCTTTTCTTCATTTATCACTGAACAATGTGGAAACAACGGTGACTTGGGATGTGCCTGTGCTTCCTTTCAGAACCCTGAGCAGAAATCACTCCTTGTATGTGGCCAGTGTTTTCAGTCACTCATCAGAATGACTTTTTTATGAATTAGAAGTGTATTTCAATGCAACAAGTACTTAATGTCAGCAACAGAAGGCAGTTAACACCACACCTTCCTTACATTTTACATATAAATTAAGCTAGAACTCAATCTTTTCATTAATATAAATGTTCACCAACTGGAAAGCTATTTGTTACCCATAATGAAGACTTAGGTATTTTAACAAGAGGATTTACCAATCTGATAATGTAATGACTTTTTGTAAAGTCAGGAGAAGAAACAGAAGACATCCAGTGGTATTAAGACATGAAAAGACTGATGTTACCTGGACTTCTTCCCAAGAGTGTGATCAGTTGAAATTACTCTCCTACAACCACACCTTCAATTTATGGAAGTTTTTATGCTGGGTCTGGCTGAGATGAGGTTAATTCTCTGCACAGCAGCCTCTGTGGGGCTGTGTTTTGCACATGTGAAATGACAGAGTTGATTACACATCACACTGTAATTACTGTTGAACAGTGTTGGCACATCCTCAGGTCCTTTGCCTTTTCCCACTCTGCCCCCCCAGCAGTCTGGGGGTGGGCAAAAATTTAGGAGGGGAGACAACTGGAACAGCAAATCCAAACTGACCAAAAGGGATATTCCGTATCATAGGACATTGTGTTCAGGAATAAGAGCTGTGGGGAAGGAGGAGGATGGGGGCACATTTGGGGTTATGGTGTTTGTCTTTCCAAGTAACCATTACAAGTGCTGAGGCCCTGCTTCCCAGGGAACAGCTAAACATATCCCTTGCCAATGAAAAGTAGGGAATTAATTCCTTATTTTGCTTTGTTTGTGTGTGTAGCTTTGCTTCATTTATCCAGCTGAGTTAACTCAGGAGTTTTTCCTCCTTTGGCCCTCCATATTCTCTCCTCCATTCCACTGCGGGGAAGTGGCTGGGTGGGGGCTGAGCGGCCAAGCAGAGTCAGCCCACCACAAACCAGCAGAGACTCCCTCACCCCCACCACATTTTTACCTAAAATAGTATATTTCATCATCTACAACTTTCGCAGAGAGTGAAAACCTCTTCAGCCCTTTGAACTTCTTCATCTGTTTGTCGCTCTCGTTGTAGCGGCTCTCGCAAAGAAAAACGTCGTTTTCGGAGATTTCTGTTGGTCTGCAGGAGAGGAAGTCTTTGAATGACAGAACGACACACTTTCCTGCAGAAATGAAAGAGCTGGGTAAGAAAGCAGCCACGCTCGCAGACTTTTTGTAAAAAGGGTGGAACCTTCAGTTTTTTGCCTGTCTTGTAAGTCAGGAGAATCCTGGTATTTGGTGCAACTACGGAAAATACACCAATCGACATTTTAATCAAATAGTGCCACTCAAGAAACCTACAGCAACTTCATGCAGCTTTTGGGTATTTTTAAAGCACTAGAAAACCCACAAAATAGCAAACCCCCACGGCCACTGTCAGTTACTCTATTTATCCCAGCATCAGAACTCCAAAACAAAATACATAGCCATCATCTTCTGCAACAAACCAAATTTCAACCTCCTTCTTCTCTGTTCAACTTTCCAGGTAACACGTACTGGAATAATTATATTAAAAAGCAAGAATTGTGGAATTTTCTGTTTTCCGGCTGCAGAAAATGTTTGCTTTGTTGTCATACATGTAATTCCTTTATTGCAAGAAAATTTCCTTATAGTGAAAATTCTCACCACAGGTTCCTAACACAGGAATGAGTATTAGAAACCCTCTGAATAATCTCTCCTCCCTCCCTCAATATGGAAAAACCATATTTGGAATAAAGCCTACACGGAGCTATCAATCACTTCAGATTGGGTAGGAATGAGTGTCCACTGGATATAAAGCTGTTAATAATTACCCAAAATACAAGTCATTGGACAGGTCTCCTCCAGGTTACTCAGAAACACTTCCTTCTTGTAGAACATCTTCGTTGGTTCATGCTCAGTTTCCTCAGGATGTATAAAGATCGGACCAAAGAAATAGGCAGCTCCATCTCGCACCCACATCTTTTCAATTCTGGAAAGAAACCAAACCTTATCTAAATATGATATAAATGAAAGGCCATTCCTCCCAAATGAGACAGGACTGGGTTGTTCAGGGAGACTGGCAGTGGAAAACCACTACAGAAGAACGGCCTATTCCACCTGTACAACTGCACCAGGTTTTTATGAGGCAGCTGAACTTCCATCTCAGTCTATTAAGGGCTCATAACACTCCGTTTCACTCACAAGACTTTTTTTCCCATCCTCTTTTACACCTTTTGCAACCAGCCCATCTCTTGTCCAAGTTATTTTCAGCGCCACAAACTGCACACAAAGAAGTTGCACCAACCTTCCCACTCGAGGTCGCACCAGCCCGTGTGACTTTATGAAGACACAGTCCCCAACCTTCAGCCACATGTCGTTGTAGCAGAGCTGCTCAAAGTAGTGGCAACCAGGCTCCCCGTTGGACATCTCCACTGGGACATCTTCCTTCTCCTGCAGAAGGACAGAACAATAGTGCATAAACAGACCCGCCCATGCAAAAACCTTCAAATTTAAATATGAAATTGCAAAGCCAAAGACACCCTCCGTGTCTGTCACAGCACTTTCTATTTCATAAAGCTCTAATTTTGGCAGAACAGTAATTTACAGGTTTTTTTGTTCTACTGCTTCAAAGTTAACTGGCCAAGCCAAGCCTTGTCAGCTTAGTTTGATGGCTTAAAGCTCAGTAACGTGTTTCAGGGGCAAGAATTAAGGATATGAGATAAAACACAAAGACATTTAATGACTCAACACTCTTATACAATAAAGACCACTCCATGTATTGCTTGCAAATTCATACCATTTGCTGTATTTAATTTCCTGCTCACATTGTGCCTCATCTGACCTTTTAGTCTGGGATTTCAGAAAGCCAAAGAAATACAGGTTGTCTCCCCAGAAGACCCTCTGACTTTTCATTCTCTCAGTAGAAGTAATTCCATCTTTTCTCATTATGTGAATAAATACATTAATACACACTAAGTGTCTGATTAAAGCAAGACAATGAGTGTCCTGTGTATTGTGTTCTCAGGTTGTTAGAGAATTCAATGTAAAGTGCAATCATTTTTTATGATTTGTTATGATTTACGGTATTTTATTATTCTCTTTTTTTATGGCTCCAAATTTAGCTTAGCTAAAATTAATTAATTTTAATTGATTTTAATACATTTACTTAACACTTATTTTATTACTCTAAGGACAATAAATAAACAATTTTATCCAGTATGTTGGCCAGGAATATTCCTAAGCATTTTGAAATACACTACTTAGTTTCAATCGCAAATAGGTCACAAACAACAGAATATTATCCATTACCTGCTGCTGCCTAGCTACCAAGGATTTTACTGAAATGCTACATAACAAAGCATTTCTGCATTGCCATGAACTAAAATTAGACTTCTAGTTCTACAGGTTCTTTATGCTTAAGACAAGCTTTAGAGTAAAAGTGTAAGTTTCTGAAGTGGTAAAAAAACCAGACCAAGTCATTTACACAATCCCAAGAAAGAGGCTGCCAACTCTAACAGATATGTACATAATTTATTTTCTAGTTCGGTCTATTTATATTTCCTTTGTGTTAATTTACAAATGTGTATAAGATGATTTCTAACAGAAACATTATATTTATTAATATTTCACTGTGCCTGGATGCTGGAAAACGCAATATTTTGTCATTCTTTATTTGTCAAACACCGATGCTCCTCTTACATACCTTTTCAAGGTGCAGGATGTTTTCTCCCACCTTACTGTCCTCCAGCGTTTCAGTGTGTTTCTCCTCATCCACTTTGTCTGTGTTAGCAAACACAGAGGCCACACGGACCACGGGCAGGGGCACGTCCCGCGGCACGAACCTGACAGAGCTCACGGGCATAGTCCACAGCTTAATCTTCTTAAAAGACTTGGTCTTGGCAGAGTAACGGGACTCGCACACAAAGACATCCTCATCTCTGAAGTTTTCAGGGCACAATTTGAAATACTCCTGCACATTGAAGGAAAAAAATACAAAAATATTTCAGCAATGCACACACACACCCCACAGACACTCCGTGGACTCCCTTTCATGCTTCCTGTTTTTTTCTATGCTTCTATCAGGAGCCTTTCCACGGAGTTCTTTTCTTCCAGTATGACATCCAAGTTTTATTAAAAATAACAGCAAACAAGAAGAAATCCCACCCTTAGAGAAGAAGCTAAATTCAGGTTGGCATGTGAGAAGAGCTGGGATTTATTCATTTACCAAACTGGTGCATGAACAAGTCCAAGATCTGCAGCCTGAAACTACATTTACAAGATTTCTGAGCTTTGACTTGGAAAGACACGATCACTGAGCTGGGGGTGATCGTAAACACTGGATCTACAAACCAACCAGCACAGGGGAACACCATCACCTGGGTGACCTACAGATCTCATGAACCAAAGGAAAAATACAAACAGCCCACCGGAGTAAATCCTGTTTTATATAATTATTAGTAGAATGTCTCCATGTTAGAGTGTCTACAGCTCTGCAAGAAAACGGCAAAGAACATATCATTTGCTTAACAAAATTAGTCAGAATAGTTTCTCACCTTGACAAACATGACCACACATTTGCCTAAAATCTTGCTAACAGGAACTTTATTGTAATAGTCACTTTTAAAAACTTCTTTCTCCAAGAATTTTCGTGTTGCAAGATGGAACGTTTCATTTGGCCGGTAAAACCAACAGCCATAGAGCCATTTCTCTCCTTTAAAAAAGAAAGCAACAAAAAAAGAGATGGGAGATGGAAAGAAAAAAAAGTGTAAAATTGCGTATTCTCTAGAAAGAACAACTATAGATTGATTAATCAAATAGCCAGGTAGTCATTTACACTGAGAGCAAACTGCTTTAAAATAGGAAAATATTAATTAAACTTTTCAGGAAAGGAAAACTAGGTTGCTTTAAAAGCCTGCCAGTTGTTTTTTCCTCAGTAAAACCTGACTCAGCAAAATAACGGAGGAATTGGGTTTTTGTCTATAAATCTTGACTTTCAGGCCTTGAAATGGCTTCAAAGCCTACACAACAATCACGTGATCTCAGATAACTGGTGTTAAGGTTTTTAAGCACTTTTTCTTCCATGTTACGCAGTGACAAATTTAAATTGTCAATAACTATTTATAAAGAAGTTACAAATATGGGCTATTTTTCTAAATCTAAGAAAATCTGTAAATTGAACCAGAACAAAAAGTGCTATTCATTTTCCCCACCACAGACAAAATATACTTGTTATGGCTTGATTTGGCCTAGAAAAATGCAAGATAGGGCTCAATTCTGAAATTTAACAAAGGCAAGTTCAACTTGCCCCAGAAGTTTTCCTTGGGACCATTGGCAATTAGACGTGCCCGAATTTGGTTCAGATTTCTCAGCACAGAAAAGCAGGGTTGGTTCTTCTGTACCTAAATTACAAGGAGCCCATCTCACTCAGGACCCCTCATCTGGGATGCTTCCAATTTGAAGGTAGGTAGAAATGAACAACAAGAAAAGCACGTGCTGACCCAAGAACTTTCTACTTGTAAAATCCTTTGGAAAAATGCAGCTCAGAAACAAGAAAACTCCTCGGTCCGCACATAGTTCTAGAAATACAATAAATAACATCTACGCAGTAAAAAAAAAAAAACAAAAAAAAACCAAATTGGAAGCTTAAAATAGTTCCACCATGCTGCTTTCCCCCGGCAAGGATGCTCTTACCAGCTGAATCCTCCCACAGCCGCTCGATGCAGACGATGTGAGGTTGCAGGTTGGCCTCTGCGGGCTCCACGTACACGTAATCCCCCACGTGGTACATGCTGTTCTTGAAGCTGCAGTCCTGGCTGTAGGTGCGATGCAAACTGGAGAGCCCAGCCGAGCCGGAGGAATCCTCGCTCTTTTCGGCTTCTTATTTCAAAAAGGGGAAGACAGATGTTAGTAATGTCACATTTCCACATCTGCCACGAGTCCTGCTGTCAGTGCCCTCACCCTGAGGATGGAGCGGCCACAGTTTACTGCTGCTGACACCAGTGAGACGATGAACCATGTTAGAAAGATAATTAAAGGGCAAAGAGCTAACAGCTCTGCTGCCATCTGCTAAGAGGAGCAACTGGAGAGCTCCACTTATTCCTCTGGACATGCTGCACAATGGAGCATGGACAGGAACAGCCAGGAACTAGAGAATACAAAGGACCTCTGAGCAGGTTTCTTGCCCTACAAAACAGTGCTAGCCCACTCCTCATCACCCTCACAGCAGCCAAGCAAAAACACAAAAGGCTTACTTAAATACCACTTCTTTAGCAGTGTTACCAGCATGATCACAGACAACGCCATCAGCACATCAAAAAAACCCAGTATTTGTCAAAAAGGAAACAACTGAAAGGTCGGCTGGAACAGTCAGTGCTAAGTTTATTATAAGCTGAAAGGTAAAGTGAAAAACTATTTTTACTTTTTAAAATATCCTTGAAATAAGAATACTGGTACCCAAATGTACTGACTAAATGTAGTTCTGACTAAAGGATTTACATAAATTTATTAATTACCTACACCTCTTAAAAGCCCTCTGGCCTGCCTGATAAGGACGTAAATAAAATATACCTCTCATAACTACTGAGGTGGTCTCAGCAGGCAAAGCTGCAGCAACAGCAGAGCTCACAAAATATGTGTGGGGACAGTTTTCAATTAATACACTCAAAATTAATGACAAGGAAGTAGATACCTCTCTTCTCCTCCTCCCTTTTGAGCTTATCCTCCTCTATCTCTTTGGGCAGCTTTTCCTTCTTTTCCTTTTCTACGTCGTTGTGAAGATGCTTGGTGGTGTAGCTGAGAGCAGGAGACAGGAGGATCTCTCCATTCTTGCACAGCTCATCTCGAATTTTAATGAAGAACTGCTGAAGTTCAACTGCATCCTCATAAATCTCCGAATCAGTCCTGTACAAACACACGTACAAGAGGGCAAAAACAGTTTGTGCAGAGTCAAACACATCCATTTCGCGACCAAACTAAAGCTTCACTCTACCAACAGAGTTCTGTGTTTACTCAGCTCCTTTTCCTCATTTTTTCCATCTAGAAGTCAGCAGGAACCTGGTTTTCATGAGGTATTCCTTCAGAAGATTAGTGTCAAAATTATCTCATGGCAGAAACCTAACTTATTCCTCATTTTAAAATGAAAGCAAACATTCCACTGAAGACATGACAGAGATTTTTAAATTTAGTTTTCTGAACACTCATATCAAGGAAAGCAAACACCTTAAAAAAACTTCAGCCTTTGTCTAAATTAACATGCAAAACTCAAGTGGTAACGGATACCTGAAAAATAAGGGTTTGCTCACCTGTTCATTCTCCTTGCCCTCTCCAGCACCTCAAACATATTCTCCTGGAACAAGTCCAATCTCCTATAGCGATTATTTTCAACATTTTTTCGGATAATATCAAAAGTCAAAGGAGGCTTATTTGGGAAGTTGGGATCAACAGCTGGAATCTCAGCTAAGGAGTCGCTGTAGCACCTGCCCTCATCATCCTGGTGGCTCATAACAGATACAAAAAGGTTGTGGATGAGTTCCTGAATTAGCAAAGTGACGTTGGGCACATGAGAGTCCTCATCTCCTTCTATTTCTCTCCGAGTTTCAAGCAGAACTTTATGCAGGACCAGGGCATCCTTATAAATCAAAGACTCTGGCTCGTTATACGTGCAGGCATTATTGAACATCATCACAAAGTCCTCCACCATGGAGTCGATATCCTGGTATTTATTTGCCATCATGTGACTCCTGATCTTTTCCATGTCCACGGGCTTTTTGATGGTGACATAGTAGTCGGGCAGCTCGGAGCGGGACGGCAGCCTCAGGAAGATGGCACTGAGCCGCCGGCCGCGCTTGTCCGTGTAATTCTTCACGGCCTCGTACACCTCGTTCAGCTTCTGCTGCATTGGAGTCATGTATTTTGACTTTTTAGGAGAAATGCCACTTTTTCTACCTATGACAGCAAATAGAAAAAAAAAATTACAAAACCAAGACCTTGGACGCTTCTTTGTTCACCTTCTTCCCACTGGAGAATCACTCACTGAAGAAGAACTTCACGGCATGAGCAATTACATTAATATTTTTCTCAAAATGTTATTTCTGGTAAACACAGCATCATACATCACTACATGGTCTGCCTGGAAAGGCCTCTTCAGATGGAAGCACGGACAACACCTTTTGCTACCTAATGTCATTAACAAACTCCTGTAAACTCAATTTGGTCTTACCAGCTCTATATGAATTTCTCTCTACAGCTGTTAAAAACCCAGTCATCACACAGGTTTTCCTATCACTAGAGATTCTAAATATTATCAGATTCCTTCAAGACGTGTTTATGCCAAATTATAGAGGACTGTTATAGGTGAAATGTAAAATAAGGCCTCCCATGGGATAATCAATCAGATTAGCTTTTTGATTAATTCAGCATCGCTTGCTGCACTGCACAGACTCTGCCTGTGAGTTCTCTACACCTGCACCTTACCTAAGAGCTGCACATTTAATTTTCAAGAGCACTGTGTGGAGTTATTCCCTTTAAGCCTTTCTGTGCAGTTTTATCCTTCTCAGTTTGCTGAGTTCTGAACAATATTAAAGGGACCTAAGAGTTCAGCAAATCTCATTTGCAAGGGCAACAGCTGCAGGAACAGACACAGAACATTTCGCTTCTGTGTTTTTCATGACTTTCAATGATTTTCCAAATAAAGCTCACCTTTTTTTATCTTTCTGTGGACATTTAAGCAGGGAAACAAAGAGCTTTGCTCAGTTTGAGAAGCACCTTACTTGTAAGCCATCACTGCAGCACACATTTAGTGTGCTAATAAAGTGTGATCAAGCACATAACTAAACATCTAACACTTAGATTACACTACATGACTAAATCACACTCATTCCACACATTCCTAAGTTTTCTTTCCTCACTGAAAATTACTTTGCTTAGAAATCACTGTATGCAACAACTTAATTCTCTTTTATAGGCATATAAACATCACATTGCTATAATGATTTTGAAAATATAATTCTATTTTGCACACCAGTGAAATGTGCAGAACATGTTTATTCTAAAAGGAAGGTCTGCTCATCTGTATTGTTTTGTAAGTGGTGAAAGGAGACAAAGCAATGTACAAGGTTGTCTTACTCAGCTTCAGCTTAGGGGATGCAACATCATCATCTTCAGCCAAGGGTCCCAGCTCTTTCCTTTTTTCTTTAAGGATCTTTTCCAGCATATGGGCATCATTGTACACCTATAATCAGTAAAGTAATCAAAACCCAACCAAAACAAGGTCTACTGTGTTTAGACTAGTTTAGAACTAGCCCCTAAGAAACATTTAAATGTTAATTTGGAAAAGCTGGAAGCAAAACTGAGTACTTTATTCACGGTGCACATTTGAGAAATAAGACCTTCTTTTTAACTGACTTACACAGGTAAGCAGAACTGAAGAACACCATCTAAATCAGGGAGCTAAAATCCTTGAATAAATTATCTAGCTAAGCTGCATTTCTGTTCCAAACACTAGAAAATGGCAGGGTGCAGTTGTCTTATCAACTCCCTCATCAAACCCTTCTGCTGAGGAATCCAAGGTCTCTTGACCCACTGTGATTCCACCAAGGCACAAAGGACTAAAATAGTCCCCCTGGACCTTCCAATCCAATCCCAGTGAATGCAACCTCATCACAAAGTTCTCCACAGCAGCAGCTCAAGCTCCTCAATTAGAAACAGCTGCAGGTTTCACACCCCCACCCTGTTTCACAACATGCCGCCTGAGAAACATCACAATACAGACACACCCTACAATATATCTGCAAATGAAAAACACATTCCTTTCAGATTCATTTTGCTGGGCTAAACAAGTCAGATCTTATAGTCTGACCCCCGTGAAAACAAAGAAGGCTTCTTTCTAAGACATCCCTTCTCCGAAGTCCTGAGAACTTCAATTTTAGTTCCATAACAGGTGATAACAAATAATGTGAGTAACAGTCCAAGCTAAACCACTCTGATGTAAGTGCTGTGCCTGCACAGCAGCAGGTGAGTGGGATGCTGAGCCGAGGCAGTACCTGGGAGCCCTCCTCGTTGTAATGCCGCGCGTTGCGGAACATCAGCTTCATGTCCTCGATCATGGCCTCTTCCGCCGCGTACTTGTCGTTGCGGATGTTGTGCTCGATCATCTTCAGGTCCATCGGCTCCAAGATGATTTTGTAATAGTCTGGATAGTCCTTTTTGGATGGCTTAACCATGAAGAGGTCACAGAGCCGTCTGCCTGTGCCTGGCTCTCGGGCTTCCAGAACTGCGTTGTACAAGATCTTCATCCGCTGCTTTCGGATGTTCTTTTTACTGTGAGGTCAAGGAGAAGAACAAAAAGGAAAAGAATAAATGTCAAGGGCTCGTTTCCCCACTTCCAACACTAATATCAAAATGAGATTATGAGATTGTTCTCTGCCACGAAGAAACAAGCGGAACGACCTAAACACACGCAAGAAGTTCAACATTAAAACAGGGCACTAGAATTGCAACCAATGACAGCATCATAACCAGCAGGCTGCTGCAGGAACAGGAAACTACTTTTAGACAGGATTATTCTCTCATTGACCTCGAGTTTGAGTGTTCTAGAGAATAAAACAAACCACTTGTTTTCAGAAGTGCAAAAGGTCCAAAGGAGCTTTAAGCACCTTCCAGCTGCAGAGAAAACAGACCAGTCAGGACCAGGCATCTGAATCCAAGACCTCAGGATCCAGAGCAAATAGGGAAAAAAACCTCCAGCCAGTATCTTCACGACTACCCCTGCTGAATACAGAATATCAAAGACTTGAGCTGTTTATCTCAGGGTAATTCTGTACCTTTTTCAGTACCAGGTAAAAGAAAATACAGACATCAAGAATGTAGTAAAAAGAATTACTTAAATATCTATCAATCACAGCCAAATGAAGTTAGAAGTCAATAAAGCTCACCAAAACTGCAAACCCAGGTAGAAAATGGTACATGCTATCCCCACTAACATTACAGTCATCCTGTGTGTGGCTGTTATGGTTGTCTCAAGAAATCTGACAGGACAGCTTATCAGAAATGCAGTTATGTGAGGCTTCCTGTACAGATACTACATGGTCTACAATGAATCAGGTAAGGGAGAGAAAAGCTTATGTTCATAATATACAATCTCAGCTCAGGTACCATGGCACTCACAAATAAACTCACTACAAAGCACTTTTACACGAGATTCTAATCTGCAAATTCCTTGAGACTTATTCAGCTGGTTATAACTTTGTCTACATTATCTGTAAAGACAACAACAATAAAAACTCAGTTGCAGAATGTGCAAAGCATTCCTGTACAACTTTATTAGAAACCAAACTGCACCACAGGTTTACCATCACCTAGATCTTTTCGTCCTGCATTTAAAATACACCTAATTCAGCCCAGCCTCACACCTGATACCTCTTGCTCCTTGCAAAATAACTAATGAAGATTAGCAACAAAGAAAATTCAAAATATATCTTCTACTGGTTAAAGACTTGTTTTCCTGCATTATCATCACCTCTGGGAAATTCTGCTTAGCTGTTCACATCAGCAGATAAGCAATGCCAGGACACAGACACGCTGCCAAATTCCCCATTTTAACATGTTTCCAAGTTTTAACACTCAGTTCAATGGAAGTAGATAAAGCAAAACCCAAGCAGAAATAGGAAAAGGCCTGCCAATACTAAAGATTCAGGTCATGCATCTGATACATAAAAGGGGACATTTAAACAACTGTCATTTTCCCAACTGGATGAATTTCGCATGGGTTATTAGTTTCCTTTTTCAGCAACATTTTGAAATTCCCCTCAGTGCTTCACTTCTGCCATCAGCAGCATTTACAACCTTCTTTTCCTTCCTATCATTCAGCAAGTGAAACGGGTAACAAGTATTGAACCGACAACCTCAAAAGCATTTTCAGGCTCTCTTCAGACATCATTTTGATTTCCCTTACCTATGAACACAACTTTTTCTCTTTTGCTGATCTTAGACGACAAGGCCTGACAGATTTTTTTCTTTGAAGCATTCCAGTCTTGTCTCACACAAGGTGATCAAAAGCAACATGGGGTTAAAAGGACATCAATGACAATTTGACTTGTTTGATTAGGTAAGAACTTCTCTTTGAGCCTGAAGATCACAAAGCTAGCAGTTTTGCAATTTGTTCCTCCCTGATTACTTGATACCATGGTCTGTCTTACCTTTCCACTACATTTCTTCTTCCCAGCATCCCTAGACTCTACCACCTCCTAAATCCATGTTCATATTTTCACTCTGCAGATTTTTATGAGTGTACATTGTTGCACTTTCTTGATTGTTCTTCAGTGACTCTTTGCTGATGCTCTATTTCGTAAGCAACACCAAAGGAAGATGTTGAATTACAGTTTTACACTGGCTGTTGCTACTATTGATATAATATTATCAGAAGCTGGAACTTATTTCAAATGATACCCTGAGGCAGACTAGAGGAACTACCCATGTTGGAGTGAAATGCATCACTAATATTAATTAACAGCTGTCACTGTAAAGAATACTTCCCATAAACCATCATTATGCTTACTAAGAGTCAATTTAAAATCATTGTGAATTTGATTTATGTTACAGGACCCAGAGGAACCTACTTATTATATTCAGTCTATCTATTTGTCAAATATTCTCTCTGGCCCAGCTGTAGAAGGGTAAGGAACTGAAGAGGACAAATTCAGAAGAGGGAGAGAAGCAGCCCCCTGACATTAATGATGAAAACTCCTCAAGCAGAGGTCAGGTAAGGAAAAATGAAAATGTTTTCTGCCATGCGACTGAAAAAAAAAAAAACTATTTGTACAGAAATGCAATAAACTTAAAAAAAAATCAACTACAGTGTTAACTTTAATTATGTTCTAAAATCACTACCCAAACTACATAAATAGTCATACAGTGGGGAAGCAGTAGAAGAGAATCAGTAAGTGCTAACAACCTGTGAAGGTATTACACTCACCAGGCTAAAAAAACCCACCAGAACAAACCTCCAAATAGAAATCCTGAAATCCTGAAAAAAATCAGCCAATTCAGTGTAACTACAGTGTCCATGACACTTACTGATGCTGACAACTACCAACCAATAGGCCAAAAGTTGAAAATAAAGTCAGCAAACAGTTTTTGAATTAATTAGAACCAACATCTAATGATGTGAAGTTCCAGAATTACAAATTCTTACACAAAAGGTAAAAAAATAACCATGGCGCAATATTCTTTTTAACAAATCGAAGATGCAGCAATGTCATGGTCTGCAGGAATTACAGGAGCACATACCTTTTCCTTTTTGAGCTTCCAGTGTCAGATGTAGCAGAAGAAATCATACTGTCCCCATCCTCGATGTCGTCTCTCCGAGCGAGCTCCTTCTTCTTCGCCTGAAAAAAGCCCCAAATCCCTAAAGCCAAACTCACTGCTGGGCACTTCCAGAGCACGGATGCGCAAAGAAAGATGCAACTACAGGTTCTGAGACTAAACCAGCATCAAAATATTTCCAGTGATTTACTTAATATAAGTTTTAATACAACTTCTGAGGAACCAGAAGTTGAAAACAGTGCCATCTCAGACTGCAGCACTCAGCTGGAACACTTACTGAAATATGAAGTGCTTCAGATCATCCAATTACATGCAAACACTAAAAAAACCCTCACAACAGCAATTTTCTCTCAATTTAATTGGGTTAAGAGTCACAGTAAACAATAAATTGACCAGCAGAGATCACAGAAGGCAGCAGGCGTGCTGAAGAAAAATCACTTTATGATGCTCTTCATTCCCATACTTCTCCCTAAGCAAGAAAATACTATTGCAAGTACAGGTCTAGTTAAAAGTTATTTTGGAAAAATATTCATTAGGGAAATAAACTCACATGTGAAGTTACAGCCTTTTGATTGCTCTACTCCACATACCTGCATAACCTGCTGCATTTTCAGCACTCTTTTATAGATGGCAGAATTGGGAACGTTGTAGCGCTTGGCATTTTCAAACATCAAATTCAGATCAGCCTCCAGCTGATCTAAAGTTTCATATTCATGGTTTTTCAGCTTGGTTCTGCAGAGAGAAATACCAGTTAGATATTTTACAAGTTGCACAGTGCAAAACAGTTCTTTGACACCTTCATTTTCACAACAAATCGATACCCAAAGAGCTCTAATTCCAGGAACATGTTTTTTTCTGATGCTCTGGTAACATCTTCCAATTGCAACTATGCAAGGGAAACGTATCTCCCCCTAAAGGATGGTTTTGTTAATTTTGGAAGTTGTGGAGACTGAAGTCTTGTTTTCATACTCAAATGATATGTTACAGATGAGGCAGAAGCACGACCTGCTGAGCTCACTCCAGCACTCTCATGTTAACCTCTCCCATTTTGGCTTTTCTGAAAAAAACACATTTGTGCTGACTGGTGCTCCGTGCAAAGTGAGCTTTGTGTGAGAACACAAGAGGACTAACAACAATAAAAACAGTCATTTTTTAATATGCTAAACACATGAATCAGTGCACTGTCTGCCAATATCTTAATGTGTTTCCTTGTATTTCCCTGCACAAGTGCTGAAAGTTCTAACCAACTTTTTAAAACCTTCCAACACCTCACACAGCAGAGAGTATTAATCTAACACAAATCCTCCATACCTCCCTCTTCACCCTCCTGCCTGGCACATCCACTGGTCACACACCTTTAAACCCAGGCTGGTTCCTACAGCACCTGGCTGAATGTGAACCTGTCTGATGGAGCATCACCACACCATGAAATACATTTCATATAAACTCTTCTAGTCTCAAGCTTGTTTCTGCTGCCATTTCTTCATCCAGATAATCAAAGTGCAGGCCATCTGACTGTAAGCAAACAACTTACATTGACAGTCATGTTCATCAAAGGTTTGACAGCTAAAGTGAAAATCTAGACTTAGACCATATGGTTTGGAAAGACTGACAACTTCCAACCACAGATGTTAAGAATGAAAAATGCACAGGCACAAGAGCGATCCTGTTCCAGTCTGCAAAGAACATCCTCTCTTACCACCCTCTTCAATGTACTTGCTGTCAGCAAACAATAGGATGATTAATCGAGAAGGTTATTCACAGTACTTTGAACAGATTTAATTACACTCAAACTCCACTGAACTCAAGTGATGTGACTTTTCTGGGTTTAGACTATGAAATGCAGCTTCACAATAGATTTTTAACAAGCCATCTCATCATTCTTGGAAGGGAAGGATTTTATAAACATCAGTTTAGTTAGCAAAGTGAGGCTAAAATTAACCAAACTCATAGCTCTACAGAAAGTCACCGCCAACATAATACAAACTAAATTTAAATACTAGAAACCAAGAGACACTGCTGTGAAATGAAGGAGAGTGACACAACTGTACCAAAGAGCACGACCAAAACTTGAAAGAACAGCCTTTTAAACATAATGATGTTTGTGAGATGAGGAAAAAAACCAGTTTAAAACGTAGGCTACAGTTTCATAAGGTCAAGACAACACTGGTATGACATTTCATTTGGTCAAAATCAGAATAGTAATTAAAAAAAAAAAAATGCAGTAAGCTGGCACTCATCTCCCTAAAAGGTCCATTGGAAACTTATCAGCCCTTCCAGGTGGAATATCTGAAAGAACTAATGATGAGAAATACTCCCTCCATGTAATCAAAAGATCCACCTTATTAGACTCACACTATGCCTAAAAATTTCCTACAGAAACAACTCAAACACATGGCTAAAAACAGTTATGTAACTTATTTTCTGTTACTCAGAAATGAAATGCTAGTCCTGCCTCTTCAGGAAAAAAATCCACTAACAAAGAACGTGTGGGAAGGCATTTGACAAAAGTCCTACTGAGGATAACAGTCTTACAAAATACATTTGGAACACTGTTTGCTTGAACCTGTGATTTTATAAAGGCCTTACAAACAATATGCACTGAAAGTACTTGTTAAGGTAGGAAAACTGGATATCCAAACAGAAGACCTAAAAATACACAGTATTCAACAAATATTAAGTGACAAAAGGAATGAAAGAACTGCTAAATCTCAGATACAGTGAGATTTTACAATGTGTTCTAAATATCAGAGACATGATTTTTCTCTGCAGAGAACATTTTCCCAATTGGCTCATTCATAAATTAAGCAAAAGGAACACAGAAGTTCTCTAGAAACCCTTCAGACTTTAACCCAGGCAGCAGCTCCATTATTTCAAGGCAAGTTCCACTTCTTTATTTGCCATATTACTAAAACTGGTTACATTACATGGCAAAATATGCTTGACCACATGATGACATTTTCTATAACCTCCACTCAAGCCATTTATAACTAACCCAAATGCAACAAGAGCCACCAGCAATCTCACATTTTCAGGAGAACCTCTACACAAGTCAGAGCAGGGAAATGTAACATTTAGATCTCTGTGTCACAGACCATTGCCCAGGAAGTGGCACATTCACTGGGAAAATGCATTTCAATTCCCCCAACAGCAGACATCACACAAACCCAGCCGTGTTTTACACCAGAGCCCTGCACATTTTTTAACACCTCAACTACAACCCCGGGTTCCTGGAGCACGAGACACCAGGATGTGCCAGTGAAGGCACCAATTTCAGTGCCTGTGCTCCCACACAAGTTTTAGGAGAGCTGCTGCTGCCAGGGAATTCCCTGGCACACCTTGCTCCTCCCATATAGAAAAGCCTGACCCTCTTGCCTGAGGGATTGTACTTCCTAATGCTGTAAAATTTAATAAGGAACACAGTTCCTGTAAGCATGCCAAGGTCTAACGCTTGTCTGCCGAGTACTGAACACGTTCTCCTGCATCATTTCTGACTAATCCTGTGGTCGTTTGTAATTACAGAATAACTTTTCCCCAGTAATGTTAAGTTTGCAAAGTAACCTCCACACCAGGCACTTTCACCACGCATGAAAGTCATGGCCCTCACAGCATCGTGCCTTTCTTTTTGAGTGGGATTTTCTTGTTCTACAGCTCCGAGTTTCACCCTGTTTGAGGCAGGGAATTCCCATCAGTGCGTGGAGGGGATGAAGGGGGAGCCAGGCTCACCTCAGCTGTGCCCACCGACTGGGCAAGAGGTGAGGGGAACAAATGGAAACACTGGAAATTGCAGCTGAACACAAGTGGGTCTTCAACCACTGGCACTCGTTGGCCAGGGAGGATGTGGAGCCTCCACCTGTGGAAACACCCAAACCTCTCTGGATATAGTGTTGGGCACATGGCCCTGGGTGACCCTGCCATAGCTGGGGTCATTCTGTGACTCTGGGAACAGCAAGGAAGGAGGAAACCAGGAGAACACTAAAGCCATCAGCAGGATCCCCTACCACATCCAGGAACAGCTGGGGATCAGCACTCAGGTCAAACGACTGAGGTTCGTAACACTCACAAAGTGACCGAGAGACTGGGACAGGTAAAATGTACGTCTCATTACACCAAAACATACTCACGTACCCCCTCTGGAAATCATATTTTTTAAGACTTTTCTTGCATTTAGCACACAAAAAAGCCCCTGAACTGTATGACCAGCTGTAGTTTGCAGCAGCCACACATTTCATTGTTCTGGCAGGATAGCTCAGGCAGCCAGATGCCAAAGCCAGACAGATATGAGACAGGAATAGTAGGCGTAACTCCAACTCCTCCAGCTTTTCACTAGGGACACTTCACTTTTCTGTCCCCATCTGGAAACAGAAGATAAGCTCTTTGTATGCACATCTCAAAAAAACCACAAACCACACCACCACAAAGAAACCCCGCCACCCCTAATGAGTGGCAGGACAACCATGCCAGCTTCAGTTTTCCCTACAGCACACCAATTAAGTACACATAGGCATGACTTCAGGGCTTTTCAGGTACAGTAAGAAGTGAAGATTACATGGTAATTTAAAAAACATCTGAATTTCAGAATTTGCAGAAAGAAATTGGACTACTATAAACATTGTACTATAACTTGTGAGCTTCAAACACTACCTCTAAGAAGCCTGTCTGTCCCTTTTTATTTTCTAAGCTCTCAGGCAAAAAGTCAGGTAATTTTTCTCTACAGTTCTTTGCACACTTGTGTGGAATCTCTGTACTGCTCCCACAGCCAGATGCAATCTGCCTATGCTGTAAGGAATGCAGAAATGCAGCTGCCTCTCTATAGCAAATTATTTGTTCTATAACTGATAGCAAGGATACTTTTAATGGAAAGTCTCTCCCAGTTACATCTGTTTATACATTATTTGAGCCAATACTTTTAAGTACATCCAGACAAAAACTTCCTGACAACTGTCAATGGTTCTTCTCAATTTCACCATTTTTTTCCTCGTCAAGTACATTTTGTGCTTCGTTCAAAGCGAGACACTTTCTTTGCCAAGCCAACAGCTGTACTAAGACATAAGAAAAAATACTTTAAAGCCACTGCTGGATAAGATAATCAGTTAGGCAGCTCCAAAATTGTTCCCCAGCACGCATAAAACACCCTCTGACAAGCTAAAAAAAAAAATCAAAAAAGAAGCTTTGTTTTTGATTTAACGAAGACACTGCTTATTCAACAACTACACCAAGTCTAGAGGATTATATTCTGGTATAACTAAAATTTACAGACCTGTGCATGAGAGAGGATTACAAACACAGGAACAGTGTAAGGCTCCAGCTGAAGGACCAGCACTCCTGTAGCTCAGGCAGGGACTGGAGCCCCAGTGGCCACTGGGCAGGAGGCCTGGGCCATTCAAGGCTGGTCAGCATCATTAAAGACTACTGATGCCCTGAGGACCCTGAGTATCCATCATATAAAGCAAGATACTGCTCACTTCTCTTCGCTCATGTTTTCAATCTGACAGCTGCACTCCAGCAGCGTATGAACCTTTCATGGCTCACAGGTTTATAAATGGTGAACTGCTTATTTCAGTCCAGACCAGTTACACCATGAATGAAAATAATCGTTCTCCACAGTCGTACTGGGACCTAGACAAAAGGAATGTAATTGCAACCATCTTCCTACAGTTCACATTGCTGAAGACTATTAAGTTAAAACACATGGCAAGGGGGGTAATCAAGCTATCAGGAACAAGGAAAGAGAAAAATGGGGGGTTTGCAGCAGCTTTCATCTCTGCTGCACACGTGGCCTTCAGAATTATTGATATGGCACCTTCCAGGCCCATTACAAATGAAACTCCACGGAAAACAAACCCAACAGCAGTCATCTCTAAAAGAGGACCAAAAGAATGATGCAGACTGAGTTGAAACAGGCAGCAATCAGATGTAGAGGAAAGATGGTGCATATAATGCATCAGGTAATGACAACTTGACCACAGAAGAGGATTCTGGAAAGAAAATAGTTTCACACCAGATATAGCTTGCATTCTGTTTTCTTACCTGATCTGCTGCAATGAAATGGGTGTTTTAATTTGCTGATAATAATCAGGATACTTTTTCTTGGAGGGCAAGTGGAAAAAGGGTTCAGAGATGAGTTGGCCCTGATTATTTCGGCAACTCCTAACGGTGTCATAAAGCTGGTAAAGAGGATTAGACGTGTCCATGAAGGAAGTAATGCTCTCAGCTTCGGATTCTCCCTCCTCGTAACGAGCAGCAGCTGCACAGAGAGAAAGGAAAAATGGAAAACTAAGCAGGACAACTCAGAGCGGGTTTTTACATGGATAAAGGTTTAAACCAGGAGAAAAGTCAGTCCCTCAACAGAGGCTGTTCAGCCACTCTCTGGCAGTCAGATTCATACCTCAGAAAAGGGGCACAACAAATGTATCTAATAAGCCTCAAGCTGACAAAAAAAAAAAAAAAAAGGCACTTTTTTTAGGTTGCTGTATTTAGAGTAACAGCTCTGCAAAAAAAAAAAATTGACTTTGCCTCCTAGGTGAATATAATAGAGACAGGAGAGCTTCCACAACAGCAAGGCAAAGTCTCAGATGCACAGAGAGGCCCCATGAAAATGGCAATAATGTCCATAGTAAAGGTGGCACCCAAAAGTGGTTAAATCACTCCAAGAATTCAAACAACAAAGATGCAGAGAGCTACATGTTTTTACAGAATTACAGTTTGGAAAAAAATAACAGCCAGTAAATCACACTGAACCCAGCTAATGGATAGTCCTCACACCTCCCGGAAAGCAGCTGCTCTGAAGCAATAACTGAACTCTGGGCAAACCAGGAATAAAAATGCTTTTGCTTGCAGCAAGATCTGAATTGCAGAAGATTTTACAGCATACCCACCCACTGGAAAACAGTGGGGAGTACAGTTTAATTACCAGGTGTGAAATAAATGCCCCAAAAGTGTATACTGAAGAGGTGCATCATTTAACATCCATGTAGAAATAATGTAAATTAAAAAAAATAAAACAACAATATGTATACAAAAACAACTGCAGCACTGTCAATTTCTTTTACAGCCTTCTCCAGTATCTCCTCTTCTGTATTAGAAGAAACAAAAAGAAGCAAAAGTTTCCTAAAGCTTAGGTAACTATACTTGGAAACACACACAAAATTCAAAACATGCCAGCAAGTCTGGCCTACCCTCAGATTTAAAGGAATTACACACTGAGTACAAAATATTTTTGAAATAAACATACTTGAATGTATCAGGAGCTCTACATATTTGCTTATTTTTAACATTTAATTAAAGAAAACAGAGAAACTACACTTCCATTCCTACCAGCCAAAGCTGCATCTTCATCACTTTCGGATCCATATTGCAAGGCCATGGTTATTGCTGATAAACGATCCCCTTGGGCCGATCTTTTGTTACTGTAAAAGAGAAAAAGGAAGACATTTTAAAAAATAGAAAAGAACGAAAATGGAAAAAAAAGAAAAGAAAAGGTTATCATGTTTACCATTAACAGCCACCCAGAGTGTGTAAGCAAACCAGTGAAGCTCATGCCTCCATGACCAGGAATACACCCATGATGTCAAAGAAAAGGCTGGAGCCTTTAACAGGAGAAACTGTTATTGACCCTGTCTGTCTCTGTTTTAAGAGCTGGTCCATCAAACAGTCAGAAATTGGAGATCCAGCTTGCTATCTTCTGCCCTAGCTTGTATATTTGAGTATTTGCTTAATTGTGGGAGAAGGGGGATAACAACAAGTTACCTGATCCCATTTCACAGGGATTTGCCTGCAGGAAGGAATTCAGCACGCTGTAAGCTGTATGTGCCACCTTCCTTCTTTCCCCATCCTCACCTCAGGCATTTCCAGCACACACAGTGCCTGTACATGAAACAGCTTCCTACGCTGTTCATGGAGTGAATTGGCACCCACACTGGCTACAGTCGCACAAAGACTTCCTTGGCATCCCTCTCTGCAGTCCCAAACCTGGGGCACAGCATTTCATGCCTACACTATAGGCTATGCCTGACATTCTCTGCCCTTGAACCAGGTCAGCTCTTCAGGCACCTCCAGGAATGGGCTCAGCCTTGTCCTGAGGCAGCAAAAGGAACACTGGGCAAAAGCTGTTATGGGTTGCTGTTGTGCATGCCCAGGTTCCCCACTTTCCAAAATATACTTTCTTGTCTTTTGATACACACACAGAGTCCCTCAGTCTGAGGGCCATCCCCCTAAAATATCTGTTGGTCTCATTTAGTCCATGGCTTTGGGCTCTGTTTGTCCCTGCAGCCCCTCAGTGTGCGGTGCTGGGCTGCTGCTGCTGGAGCCAGTTCTGGTTCTGTCAGTGCTGCACTTTGGTTCCTTTCATCAAAAGTCCTTCTTCGTTAACCTGGGTAGTTTTTATTGTGATACCACTGATGTGGCATGGAAGTCCCCACCTTGATGCCAAGCCCATCAACGCTGGGTGTCCTCCCCGATGGCCTGAGGTGCTGCAAGTGATTCACCTTTACAATGCTGGTCCAGATCCCCCATAGCCACTGCAGCCTCATCGCCCCGACCCACCCGCTGGCTGAGCTGATGTTCTACAGTGGCCCAGCTCTCGGGGACATGTGCATCAGGTTCTGAACCTGGGAAGGAACACCCTGCCACAACTGAGGGGGTTTTACCTCTGTGCTGCCAGTTTCCATTGCTGGGGCCCCACACACAGAGGGTCTGACCCCATCCCTCAGTCAGTGGGCAGTGCTGGCCATTCTCCTCACTCAGCAACAAGTAACACATCAGTGTGCTACCAATGTTATTTTCATCCAAAGCACAGCATCATAAAAGGTCTAAGGAAGAAAATTAACTAGTCCATCTGAAACCAGGTCAGTTGCTGAAAGTGACACCAACTTTGTACAAATGCCCAATCCCTTAAGGACCCTTGTGCCAAACCACAGCTCCAGAGGACACACGCAGGGAATGAGTCTGGAGCAGCACCGTTTCAAGACAGTAACCAAGAGACTGTGCCTCTGCTAGGCACGAAAATCCTCAACTGGTGACTGAAAGAACAGACTAGAAAGCCTCCAGTAATCCAGCCTACTCAAGAAGTTTGCCATAAACGCATCCCAAATGCAAAACCTTTTCTTTACAGGCTCAATGGGTTTCCACCATCCATTCTTAGCCCTTACTATTATTTCTTCTTAGTCAACAAATATATTTTTTTCTAGGCTTACAGCACATTTCCATGGGGTTTTTTGCCTGCTTTATTTTGTAATGAAGCTCAACATATTGCTCCTCAGAACATTACTGAGGAAATGACTGCATTGAGAGTATTTCACAACAGGTGCCTTGAAATGTTAAATGTAACACCAAATATGGAACAGTAACTACAGTAAAGTAACTTATTAAATCATACTTGATACTTGACTGAAACATACTTGAATCTCAAAAGGATCTGAGTACTGAAGAGCACTCTCAACAGCAACAACGAAAAAACAACCCAACAAAAATTTAGTATTTCCACGTGACGATGACCCGGCTTTTCCTCCAAGGGTACAATTTACTTACCGATAATATTTGTTAGAAGAATTTCTCTCATCCCCAACACTGCCTTTACCCTGGGAGGAGGGACCTGTCAGCTTGGAAGCAGCCAAATTTGATGCAGTCCTTAAGGGCAGAAGAGACAAGCCAAGGAAAGGGGGAGGAAAAAAAACAGGCCCGCCTTAGACCCATGAAAAGATGCAGCAAGGAAAAAGCTTTTTACAGAATCACTTTGATAGATCAGCCAAAAAAGTTCAGAAACAGGTATGTTTTGAAGCTGAAAGTGCGTTAATACTGAGATCCATTCAGTGCTCCAGCATTAATGTAGATTTTGTTTATAAAGTCAGAGGAAGGTTTAGCTCAAGCATTAATAGCTGCACATACAGCTCAGCCTAAACAGCAGTGGAAGCAACCAACAAAATGTCCCTCATCATCCAGATAAAGCTCATCATACAGGTCCAGTCATGTTTCATTAATACTTAAAAAAGTCACTGTCAAGTTGGTTTGACAGGGCATAAGGTCAAGCAACTTAATTTTGCCACTTTACTTAAGGGAGAACAGTTAAATGCACCCACAAAGAGCAGTTTAGTATGACAAAGGACACAACGAGCTCTGCAATAAAAAACCATGTTTTTTGACACAGGGGCAACATACAGAACTTTGGTTAGTAGCACTGTGATGAATTTGAATTTGGTCCATCAGTGACAAAGAACAACAGATGTAAGTTGAGAAGAAAAATACAGGAAATTAATTTGAAGTGAGTTTATGAAGCAATTTTGCTAAAATCAGCAACAGGTAAAGGAGAACCCCCCTTTAAGACAAACATTTAGGAATTTAAATAAAAAATAATGTTTCCGTGAAGCTGATTCATCAGAAAAACAAAAAAATAGTTGTTCAATAAAAAAAGAAACCAGTGAAATACAGAATAGCAGGTCTGATTTTCATGATACTATTTCTCTCATCCCAGTTTTTTTTTTGCATGCAACCCAATGTTATGGTAGCCTCCTTCAGGCATTATTTTTTTCCCCCCCCAAGTTAGAAAAACAAAGAATGGAGTAGTCAGTTATTCTGACAGATTACTTCAGGATTTGCAGGCCTGTTGAGAACAGCATACACAAGAGAACATCTAGAACGAGGTAGTTGAGATGTGGAAATGGGTTGGGAGTGCAAGAGAGGAATTCAACCAACAAATATCAGTGTGATTTATCTGTCATCCCTTCTTATACAGTCAGCTTTATTTTGAAGAAAAACAGTTGAGCCTTAAAATTAAATATGACACCCTGAGCTTCATCAATGGTCAACACAGGGAGAAAAATAAAACAAAATCACAATTTAAATAGAAAGCCTCTCTATGTAACTCTAGTTACTGCAAAGCAAACATGTATGTATGTTCAGTGTCTGTAGAATCAAGGTCTTCTGGCATTACAGATACTTTTAAGACGGAAAATTGTGAGAATATACGTCAGGAATTCTCTCTAACAGTATTTTTGCTTCTATAGTTTTATATGCTCCAACACTGATTCACCCAATAACGGGAAGGAAGTTGATGCTGAACAAATCAGCCAGAAAAACCATGCCTCAAAATATCCAGCACTAAAAATCAATCAGCTAACTTCCACTTCTTTCACACGTAATAATCCCAGGCAACAGTTTCAATACTGAAACCACTTACACAAATAAAATTAAACCGCCTTTCAGTAAAGTAAGGGAGCACCGGTGTTTCCAGTTGTACCACACAAACCTTTGCAGGATATAACAGCAGTTGTTTTGCTGCACCAAATACCAGTAAGCAGCTCAAATACAAGGTGGACTCTCGTTATGTAAGAGCTTCCCAATTCCCTGAATGATTTGCAAGATGTTGCTTTTTTTTAAAATACAAATGACACAGCTCATATGGGCAAATAGTATCTAAACCAAGTAAAAAGTTTACACAAGAAGAAATCTAATTGTATTTCAGATAAGAAACATTTACAATGACTACATCCCTTCTCTGTACACTATGGATTTTCACAGGAAGAAAATGGTTTTTCCTAAATAAATAAAAATCAGTCCATGAAACAAATGGAGCTATCAACAATGTTTTATACCTGCCTGTTCATGACCAAATCTATGTTTCACTGATTAGTAAGCAGAGATGTTCAGCGTCCCGTGCCTCTTCTCAAAGCTTGAAATCACTTTTCAAACAAGAGCTTATATAATGTGGACTTCCCTCGAAATATCTTTTGCCCAAGGTCCCGTTCCTATGTTTCTGCCCTCCCTTATACCCAGTTAATCGTGAGTTCTTATGTTTCAGCTCCCAACAACGTTCAAGAATGAATATCCAGCACTTGCCTTAAAACAAAGCATCTTCTTCCTCACTGTTCCTTTCTGTTACTAGCTTACAAACATGGGGTGGAAGTTGGCCATAGCTTAAGTTATAAGAGAGCCATTGACACTATTTTTTATAATCAAGCAAATCACAGAAATATTTCACCATAGAAGTACTTCAATAAAAAAGCTTCCTTCCAAAAACTATTTTATAATCCATAACTTTTAAAACAACAATGAACTAAATTTTCAAGCAATTATTTCCCCCTATATTCTCCACAGTAAAATTAAGGGAATGTCTATAGAGGTTTTTATGAGATTATAGAAAGAACTCTGTTTGCAGTACCTGATTCGGAGACTTGACTTGGCCAACTCACTGTGCTCAATTTCAGCCTTTTTCATATTAAATATCTTTTTAATCGCATTTGCATCCTGTCAATTGAAAGAATTTTTTGTTTAATGCTGAAAGTGAAGAATGTTATAATCAGGTATCTCCAGCTATCCAAAAATCTAAAACGAAAACGAAGGAGTTTTTACATTTAGATAAAAAAACAATTTTGCATGAGAAATGAAGCACAGAACAAAGTCTGCCTGAAATACACCCACACTGTAATTCTACAGTGGCCTTAAAAAACCGAATAGAACAGCTGAGTAGCTCAGAGCTGGTTTTTTGTCGTATGTTAGAAAAAAGCCACCTACAATTTGCAAATATACCCAAACACTGCTGTGAACTAAACAGGCCAAATAACTTCTGTGCCTTTGCAATCAAAAAGTTACCACCAGTGCCAAGGTTTACAATGGTTGTTCCCTCTCATACTACATCCCTGGACTCCATACTCAGAGTAACAGTTCATAAACTAGGAATGACAATTTCTGAGTGAAGTTACAAGAGTGACTAATATGGCCAGGAACTGAAACTATAACCCAAACACAAATGCAGCTGGGAAAGTCCAAGAACCACTTACATAACAGTGTTATACATATACAAGGTCTGCTGCTAAAACGCCCTTAAAAACAGAGCACACAAAGGAATCATTTGTCACTGCAAATCTCTCAGTTCCAGAGTACATGGAAACAGCAAAGTGACAATTTGAACACAAAATACTGGTGAAATACATATGAAAAGGATTGGAGGTGTAATTTGGTCACAAAAATATGGCTGAAAGGGAGAGGACCTTTGGGCAACAGTTTTAAGATCTACAGGCTCCTTAATTATTCCATCATAATTTGGATACTGCTGGAAAACAAAAATAATTTATGTGTTGCTGTAAACTGTCACAAAGCTATTGTTCTAACAGCTCACAGAACAAAGAAGGCACAACTCTGGGTTTGAGGCTTATGATGCAAACCACCAACAGTCCTTGCAATGTGGAAAGAGGTCCCAGCTCACTATTACCCCTGTCACTTGAACTTGCAGTTTCACCCATTTTGCCTCCAACCACAAGAACAGGGATCCTCCATTCCTCCAAAAGACTCATGTAATTCATATCCCAAGATAAAATTTAATTGGAAAAAATCATGTAACTCAAGGGGAAAAAAAAATCAACTAAATGCAATATAGAAAAGAAAAAGCCACTAATAGCTATTTTTCAAAAAATTAAAACAGAGTCTTGAGGGCCAAATGCTAAGAGTTCATTTAGGGATCAATCAGCACAGAAAGTAGTAAAGAAAACATGAACTCAAATCGAACTCTGAACTGAAACCAACCTTGAATACTTGTGACCCAGGCTCGTTGTAGGTTTTGGCATTCTTTGCCAGAAGATCTATGTCCTTGGCCATCGCATGAATGCTTTTGTAAGTTCCATTCTGTACAACAAACACCAGAACTGGTCAAAGTGGCAACCCTCAGAGAGCACGAGAACGAAGTCAATAATGAAAAGAAAGTAACATGCACACATGCTCAGTCCTTATAAAGCTTATGAATGCCAAGAAAAAGATCG
Source organism: Grallaria varia (assembly GCA_013396735.1). Lineage (NCBI taxonomy): Eukaryota > Metazoa > Chordata > Aves > Passeriformes > Formicariidae > Grallaria > Grallaria varia. Next base: position 320,956 of record VWZG01006900.1, read on the forward strand.
GAAAAAATCACTTAATAGATCATATTATCTGAATTTTTAAGAGTTCTGACAAAATGCTGTTTTGTCTTTCTTCTCTAGTTCAATTAATCTATGCCCTTTCCCTCACTACTACACAAAATGCTAAAATTACAGAGCAGTATCTCCAATTACTGGAGCAGTAAGATGAAAAACTCATCAGCACAAGACATCTATTTATAGCAGAGAACAAAAGCAGGTGATGATAATGCACGATCGAGCCTCGGAACTTCAGTGTTTTACACTGGCAGTACGTGCCAAGGAGCTGCTTTAAACCATTAAACATCAAGGAACCCAAGATATTCCGGCTCACTGCCAGCACACCACAGCTTACACTGCTGGGTCTTCCACACTGCTACTTCTGACCCAGGACAGAACATTAAACCAGCACAGTGTTGCAGATTTTTTAATAGCAGAGGGATAACACCCTGCCTTTCCCATCACCATCAATTCTTACTTCTAACAATTTAAAAATGCTTACTGTTAAACAGTCTGAACCCTGACATATTAATATGTTCATACTGTACCTGTATCCTTTGGGCAATAGTTTTAAGATCTATAGGTTCCTTTATTATTGCATAATAATCTGGATATTGCTGGAAAACAAAAAGTATTTATGTATTAATACAAACAGTCACAAAGCTGTTGTTCTAAGAGGTCACAGAATGAGCTACTAGATGAATTGCAGATCAGAACAGTGTAAACAGGGCACTAGGCTTCAATTTGGACAAGCCAGGTCATAAGGCACACACAAGGAATTGTAATTCATCAGTAAACTGACATAAAGGAACAGTTCTGACTGAAAGCGAAATACAAGGTGACGGCCTTCAGAGTATTTATTCTGCTGGTCAAAATTCTTCCACCACAGAAGCAGTGAAACAGAACAGTGGGATTAGACATATTTAAAAAGACCAAAAACTCTGCATCAAAAAACAAAAAATACCCAGTTACCTAAACTGGCAGAACAGGGTAAGAATAAAGAGAGGGAAGCTCTGCCAACAGGTGGAGTTTGCCACTGATGAGACAGAAACAGAACTGCACCCTGAGCATGGCCATCACAAGTACAACATCAGTGGGATAAAGGTCCAAGCTTCCAACTTAGAACACAACCAGTATTACTGAAAGACTCACCACTTTAGACGGGAGTTTCTGAAACAGTTCACTTATGAGACGTCCTGATGGGTTTGTGGCAACAGCTACAGCTTCAAGAAGCTGTTCAAGAATTTCCTTCAGGTAGCCTGGAGATGACTAATGTAAGAAACAAAATCACAAGAAGTTTTAATAGCAGCCACAGTGGACTGCTTCAAGTTGCACTGAAAATTTACACATCAAAGACAGAAAAGATCAGCTACAAAACATGGATGCAATTTTTGAAGACAACATTGTTTATGCATTCAAGTAAAGCACATTAGGAAACTTTAATTTCAGGTTTACACTGCAGACTGTCAGATCACATTGTTAATGAAAACACATCCCAACATCACACAAACCAGACAGGCCCAAACTTCCCCTCATCCCATCTGGCCTGTAACCCACTCCAGGAGCAGCTGCACTAACTGAATGGGACACTTGCTGGAAAATGATGTCATCAGATGCAAAGCTTGCTTGCAACAAACCTCCACATGGGCACAATATCCAGCACACATCAGCTAAATCAGAACTAGGTTTTACCCCTACCAGAAAACCTCACAGCTTTTTTTTTGCTATGCAAAGTGAAGCACACATACAATGCTGTGAAGTTATTAACCAATAACCTTGCATAAGAAATACCCCGTGGGGCACAATTTAACAGGGAAAATATTACTCAATGCTTTTTCACCCTCTCAGAGTCAGCTGACAGACACAGCCACGGCCTCTCCCAACTGCAGTTGTCATGCCCACACTTACTAATTCAGAATTTGCTTGATTGTCGTGTCCTTCCTCATCATCCTCTTCTTCCTCAGCATCACCTTTCTGAACAAATTCGTTTTTTGTGCGCAAATACAACTCCCAGAGTTTGCAGGCAGCTTTATACTCAGGAGAATCAGGCTGCACAAAACAAACACTCTAGTCAAAATCAGACTGGTCTCATCTGAAGCAAATGCATAAATTATTAGTTGAGAGTTTTATGGATTTAACATAGTCTTTCATTAATCAAGATTAATCCAATTTTCCCCCACTTCCTTAGGGAAACTGCAATAAAACCCATTAAAATCTAAAATAAAACACATATCCAGTTCAGGGGAATGGCCATAGGGGTTGCACCCTTGATGAAATACATCATCACATACACTCACAATCTATCACTACTGACGATGATAATCAATATGCCTCTTTCTTTTTTCTAATAAGTGGCAAATGGAAGAGAAAGATTCAACACTCCTACTGTATGCTTACTGTTACGTATAAACATTTCCTTCTGGGGAAAAAAATAAATCTTTTTCTATTTCAAAAGGTTACACAAAGTGTGTTGTAAAATGAGAAGGCTTTGTAGACGAGTTTCTTTCTCAGTTTATATCTCTATTTTTGCTTTTGATCTGTTTTAGAAAATCACACAAAGATCCTTCCCACATTAGTTTATAGTTTTCCACAGAAACAATTGCTATTGTAGGATGTCTTATGAGGATACCGTCAAGTTTATGGAAATACATGCAAATAAATGCAATGTGTTGTTCTTTTACCAAGAATACAGGCTGAATTGAAGAGTTTTTTGGCCAAACTAAGAATTTTAACATATTTCTATCATTTTCACAATGAATTCAAGCCTATACATGTAATTTTCTCACCTTATAGTAAGCCTTTGCATTATTAAAGAGAAGCTGGAAATCAGCAGTCAGCACATTCACATCATCATATTCCTCCATCTTTAGCTTTTGTTGGATTTTCATTAAATCAATTGGCTGAGAAACCACTTCATAATAATCTGGCTGATTTCTGTTGCAATGACAAAAACAGGCAGTACAATCCAAGAGTAAAAGCAAAATCACAGCACTAAAGCTTGCACATGTCTATGACTCAATAAAACAAAGAAAACTCCGATACATTTTTGTTACAGCTAAAAGACCTGCACAGTGGTCTTACCTTATTTCACATATGTTCTCTTATCATCCTCGATTGTCCAAGTTTCAGATAAAATTCAGCCTCTTACTTGTTATCTACTCTATTTTCAAAGGTCACTTCTATTAAGATCTCCAAGATATGCCCTAAGTATTACATTCCACCACTTATATACACTATTTTATAACCAAAAGCACAGACATTTTAGGAAGGTGTCAGAAGAAACATTTCAAATTAATTCAGTGGGGTTTTTGCCTGACAAAGGGCACTAATGTTCACATGTCCCCCTGAGTAATTAGACCAAATACTTGGATCAACCACTGGTGTGAAACTACAACAAATGTAGCTTAGATTTTTCACAAGTTAATGCTGAAGTATCCATCAATTTCCACCTTACTCCCTGGTTAAATCTCAGGTTCGAGGCTTAACCAGAACCATGGGCTTACCTTCTCTTGGGTGCCCTAATGAACAGCTCACAGAGGAGCCTGCCCTGCTCATCCTTGTAATCTCTGATGGTGTTGTAGAGTTCATGGCATACAGCAATCTGAAATGCAGCAACAATAACGCCATGAAAAAGGAGAAAATTTTACGGAGGCAACAAACCAAATCCTACTTAAAACGGGAAAGACAAGCTGCCAATCCACAGGGTGCTCTAAAGCAGAAGTGAGTAGCAACTGGAACACCTCTCACATTAACAGGATACCTGACAAGTATGCCAGGTATGTAGAATTTTCATTTATTTTTTGAACCCAGAGAGCTTTATTTCAATGCGAAGTAAAACACCAAAAATGTAAACTAGTTCAGTACAATTCTCTCCAAGTCATGGTCAGCTATGACAATGACAGGGGTTCTTCTGCCCTGCCATTAACTGACATTACACTGCTAACTCAGAGGCATAGCAGAAGCCTTGGACCCTTGAGCAACCACTACCTGTGCCATTCCCCACTTATCCCTCTCTGCATTTGCTGTCCAGACACAGCTCTCAACTCCCGCAAATAATGATTTGAGGTCCTTCTCCAAAACCCTTTCATCTGCTAAAATCATCAGCAAAAAAAAAAAAAAAAAAAAAAAAAAAAAAAAAGGAAAAAAAAAAAAAAGAAAAGCAGGAAAAGCAAAACGGGAAAGAAAAAGATGAAACTGAGGAGACAGGACCAAACCAAAGCTGAATGTGATCCTAAACAAAGCCCAACCAAGGCAGGAACAGATTCAGAACCAGGGGGCATGTTCATCATCACATGATCATCCATTTTACAAGCCCAGACAGGGATACAAGAAAAACAGTGTGCATAATAAGAAGGTACTAACAGGATCTACAGTTGGGAGATTGGAAAGTCTCCTCCTCTTTCTGCTTGGGCCTGGTGTATTTGTGGAGTGATGGGCATCGTCGAAGTCTCCTCCGCTGACGCTGCTGGAAGGCGAGGTAGCTCTTCGCCTCTTGGAACCCATGGAATCCAACTTCTTCTATAATGAAGAGACACGTTCTTAAACTAATGGCATTGCATCCAGACCCTCTGGGCAGAGCTAACCACAGAGCGAGCAGTGCTTTGGATGAGTTACATATGTTGGCTACACACTACAAGTCTGTTAAACCATAATCCAAACACCACCTTTGGGAAAATTCCCAAGGGTAAAGGGAAATCAAAATGCTCCTACAGTTTTATAGTCACCAAGGGCTGCAAGATTGGAAACCCTCGGTGTCACAGTGATGGAGATGAATTTCGCAGCCCTTAGTAGAACATGTTCTTAAACTTATCCACATTTTGATACCCCATCCCATGCATGACAACCATCAAGAACCACTATTTTCAACAAAAAAAGCTGTACAGAAACATGTGCTCAGTTCTGGTGTAAAAGCACATATTTCCATGTCAAAGTAAAAGAAAAAACCCAACCAGACCAACAAACAAACAAAAAACCCAAACAAGTAAACAAAACCAGGAAGAAAACAAATGACAAATGAAAAGAGCTACTATTCAATACCTTGTGTTATATTCAAGTGGAAAAAGGTCTAGACCACCATGTGACCTCTCACTCCCACTTCATGTGCAGCATGAAGGGCTCAATCACTGAGAAGCAGAAAAAGCCACCTCCTCTTTCCACCACAGTTCTCCATTTACCAGCACAAACAGTGACAAAAGAATAAGCACCATGCAACAACTACAGTAATTTATGGAACAAGTTGTTGGGTCTTTCCCAACTTCCACTGACAGCATCAGAAAAATATCTTTATTTGTGGCTATCTCAAAGGCTGAAGACCAAACTGACCATCTAACCCAGCCTATACCCACTTTCTAACAAAATCAAGGAATTTCTTCAAGGAAGCCGATGTTACTCTGCTGATTGACAAGGTATGGCAGCACAATGTAACCACATTAAAGCAGTTAAGTCAGAGTTCAGTTCAAGCACACAAATGAGATGAGCAAGGTGGCAATAATTAACAGTCAGGAAAAAGAAAAACAAAAGGCTGAGGCACAGGAATGGAGACACAATCAATAATTTACCAGATTTACCAGAGTAGAACCAGCACCTCGAAAAGCCAGTCTCCTCATAGTGTCTGATGGCTAAGCACAGAGACTAGGAGAAGGTGACACTCAAGAGTAGCGGACCAGGAATGGTGTTAGTACAGTCAGAACTGGAAGACAAGAAAAAGGAAAGAGAGAGAAGAAAATTGAGAGCAGATAAAGAACAAAATCAAAGAATAACTTGGATAATTACAGTGACAGAGGAAAAAAAGCAAGAAACAGAAGGTAACTTTTTTTAGCCCAGCAGAAACTCTACAAAGTAATTTTTGTACACAGAATGCCAGACACTTCTGTCGCTTTCACAGTAAAAATACATCTCTCTAATGTTCCTGAATACATATTACAGATTTCACAGCCACTTGCTAGAGAATGATTCATCAAGCAGAGCAGAGAGTAAACATAAGTGATATCTGACCTGAGAGTAAAAACCAGAAAGCAGTAAAATTCACAGAATGCAAAGTACTACAGTGCTTATGACAATAACAACATAACCTTAAGGTCAAGAAACATTTAATAAATTCTATAGTGATGATGCACCTCCATCACTCTTCAGAGTGGGTTTTCATCCTCAGAACTAAGCAATATTAAGTTACCAGACATTCAGGCTCACTAGAGATATTCTGATTCAATTACTGAGCAGTCTCCAAGCCTGGCTTTTTTCCCCACAGAAATTCCATGTGAAACACACAGAACCATTTTAAGACAAAATGTTTGCTTCTGTGTAGTTTATCCAAGTGCTGTCTTCAGTCAAATCCCTGAGAGATTCTTTCTCCTCTTTCAGGACTCTGGATATTTTCATAGCACAGACATGCAGAAAAACTCTGTGCTTTATTAGCAGGCAATTCATCTTGGGAACAGACAACCAGCCTCTCACTTTGGCACTGCCTCCAACTTTTATCTGAGGGTTACAGTTTGGCATGGCCAACACCAGATGTGCTGATGGGCAGTCTGATAGGAAACAAGCCCTTGGTTACGGAAGAAAGGCAGGAGGGACTATGGGAATAAAAAGCTCTGGTTCAACCAGGAAATCCAAAGGCACATTCAGTTCAATCCCACTCTGAAACAGATATGTGGAGACCTCCCAGGCAGGACCTGCCTGCAAACATACGTTATCTGAAGCATGAAAATTGCCTCTCTGGGCCATACAGTGACAGTGGTGTCTCTTGTGCGATCAAGACACCCCCAGCACGCTGCCCGCACCCCCCAAAATGCATTTTTCTCCCCTAACAGCCGTGCAAAACATGCATCAGCCCTGCACAACATCACCAACAGTGAAAGACCTGCTTAGGCAAAACTCCATCACAACGTGAGGCTCCAAAATGCAAATTTCTCACTAAATCTCCAAGCTCGTGAGCACAGACAACCCTGCTGCGAGCAGAAATACATTGTTTTACTTCAGAACCCGTCTCCCAGACTTTCTCCTGCAGTCTGACTGTGAAGCCAACTTGTGAGCCGGCTCACAGGTCTCAACACTCACACATCCAAAAAACTCCACCGATACAAAAGAGCCACCTCCCGTCCTTAGAAATCGCTCCCCCCGCCCATTAAAATGCCACGGGAGCACAGCGACTGCCCCGCACGCCGCCACACACACAACAGGTGGGACTTTCTCTCTCCCAGAGCTGTTCCGCACCGGGCACGCCGAGCATCGCCAGTCCCAGCTCGGCACACGGGCGGGTCGGACGCGCCTCGGCCACGCAACAACCTTTATATGCTCCACGCAGGGAAGGGCTGAGTGAGAGCCCCGAGACCCCCGCGGGGGGCGTTTGTGCTTCTCGGCATCTCCCACGTTCCCGCAGAAACACCGAGCAGAGGGAATTCAGCAGCGGGAGCAAGGGCGGGAAACGCAGGCAAAATTCCCCCGGTTCCCGATGCCACTGAAAGGCGGGACAGAGGAGGATGGAGCAGCCAGAGAGCGGACCGGGACCGGGCCAGCGGACACGCCAGAGGCACGGCACCGGCACCGGCACCGGGCCGCACAGCCCCCGAAACCAAGAGCCGAACCCGCGGGTTCCCCCCCGGGAGCCGCAGCACACAAAGGGGACCCCTCGGGCGGCACCGGGCCCGCAGGACGGCGCTGCCACAGCCCCGGGCACCACCCGCCCCCCCCGGCCCCGGGGGCACAGCGGGGACCCAACCCGGGCCCGGGGGCACGGCGAGGACGCGGCCGGCACAGCGGCCCGGCCCGGCCCCCGGTGTGGGTGACCCGGACAGGTGGCGTTCGGCGGGGCCGCCGCCGCCGCCGCCACACA